>JAOXOE010000702.1:18619566-18696147 GCA_028565055.1 Phoeniculus purpureus | reverse complement strand
GGGGGGGGGGGGAGTAGGGGTGCAGGTATGCAGGGCCACAGGTATGCAGAGGCTGCTATGTATTTGTATCTGTGTAGAGCAGGGTGCAGCTCCCAGGCCAGGCCATGCTCTTGCAGCCTGCACAGAGATGCTTTGAACAACTCAGTGAGAAACTGGACTTTAAAGATCCCACCCCACTTCTACAGAGCGGGAGTAAACTCTTGGGAAATTGCACTGTAGCACTTGGCCCCTCTGCAAAGCATCGTGCAGTGGGTACTGTGGGATTCCTAATCCCTTGTCCTGGACTCCTCTCAGCTGCCCAGGGGCTGCAGCCCTGCCCCAGCAGGTGAGGAGTCGCCTTTGAGCTGGTGAAGGGTTTTGCTTTGTGTTGGTGAGCAGGGCAGGATCAGCAGTCTTTGTGCTGCTCTGCGCACGAGCGGGTGCTGTGCATTGGGGTCCAGCTGTGTGCTCAAGCAAAAAAATAATAAGAGGAAAAAGAAGGGAAAATGCAAAAGGGAAAAAAAATCAGGTCAGTGCCTGTCCCATCTGTGCTGAGAGCCCCAGGGGCCTGTGGGGCTGGAAATGCAGCTCCAGCTTTTCAAGCAGCTACTCCAGAAGCAATTTGTGTCACTCCCTGGATTGTAGATTTTTGGGCTGTGGGAGTCTGGATGGCAGGAGGTGGCCCCACTGCCCAGGGACAGTCCTAACCGCCCCAAGGGATGCTGTCCTCACTCTCTCTTGTGGGAAATTGTGCTCTGGGAGCTGAAATGACCCCAAAACCAGGTGTGTAGAGAGAGAAAGGACTATTAGAGCAGGGCACGACCTGCACTGATGATGGTGTTTTGTCCAACCCTTTTAATTGTGGATTTTTTTTTGGGTATTACTGTTTTTAAATAACTAATTGGGAGTGGGCAGTGAGTGTTTGCAGCTTCTGCAGAGGGAGATGCTCCTGAAATTATATCTTGATCTGGCAAAAAACTTGGCAAGATCCAGCTGCAGCATAAAGGATGCAGTGAGAGGGTGTAATTAAAGGGTGTGTTGTAAAGGGCATTTGTAGGCTTGAGCTGGGGTAACGGTTTAATGTGTGGTGCATCTCATGGCCTCAGGGCTAATTATCTTGTCTCCGGCCTCACTCTGCTCCAAAAGCAGATGGGGCTGGGGATTGAGGTGCTGCATCTCCTCGGGCTGGGAAATCCTGGGATGTGTGGTTTTGGGGGAATCCATGAGCTTGGGAGCTCCACTGGAGATTGAACTTGAGGTCAAGATGTGGATAGGAATGTTCTGATGAGTTTGGGGGTGAATAAAAAGTGAAGCTGAGTAGGGTGATGACCTTTGGAACTTACAACCCTATGATTCTATAGTAGCTGGTATAATACAATGCACCTTATCCATGGGACCCCAGATGTCATCGGGTATGAAACGGATATGGATGTGTTAGGGTTTATGCCCAGTTCCACAAGCGCTTGGAGCTTGTCCCACAACCTCAGTGAAGAAGGGACAATGGCATTGCAGCCACCCAGCTCCACACTCAGTGCCCAGTGTCCCCAGTGGGAAGCATCTGCCCTTTTCTGGGGGCAAACAGATGATCTGGACAAAAGCAGTGGCTTTGTTCTCCAGCAGCTGGCTTCCCATGGAGTTAACTTGTGTGTCCTTTGAGGGATTCACAGCATCCTCTAATTATTTCCTCTTTCTTCTAGAAATCTTGGAAAATCTGGACTGAGAGTCTCATGCCTTGGGCTAGGTGAGTAACATCTGCGGCCACTGCATTGCCACGGTCACACACTGCCGGGGGGTGGCG
This sequence comes from Phoeniculus purpureus, assembly GCA_028565055.1. Lineage (NCBI taxonomy): Eukaryota > Metazoa > Chordata > Aves > Bucerotiformes > Phoeniculidae > Phoeniculus > Phoeniculus purpureus. The sequence continues at coordinate 18,694,370 of JAOXOE010000702.1, read as the reverse complement.
GCTGGTCTGCTTCAGTAAAAAAGTGCTTGGAGCCCCAGTCTGGGGCTGTGGGCAGGTTTTAACCTTATTATTTGTATGTTTTAGTGTGGGTTTTTTTATTATTAAGTTTGTATGTATTTTTATTTTATTTTTATTTTGTTTATTTCATTTATATTAATTATTTTATTAATAGTAATTATATTAACAATTAATACAAATGCAATATTTTAAATATGAAATTTGCTTTTATTTTATTTCTATTGATTATTAATTTTAATTCCCTTTTGTTGTTTTTTTTCTCCATTATGTGTACTTCATTTCTGTTTTGCACTAACCTGACAACTATCGATATTTGATGAAAAAGAGCGTCTCTGTGTGCTGCAGCACATGCCTGCTCCTGGGACAGTGCCAGGATGGTGTCCGAGGAACTAGGCTTTACTCATGTTGGAGATTCCTTGGGTGGCCATCAAACTGCTCGCGTAGAGAATTCCTGAGAGCATCTGTCTGCGCAGCCAAAAACCCAAAAGCTGCAGAAAGGAGGAGGCTGGTTTCATCTCCCTGAGCACTTTTGTGTAGGGCAGGGCTGCAGCTGCAGGAATGTGAAGCCCCCAGAGATGCACAGAAATGGATCCAAAAGGATAGAAGGAAGGATGTTGTGCTCTGCAGGGTTTCTCCAACCCCATGTTAAAGGGGGATTCTCATACCCTAGGAGTCAGAGGTGCTGATAGAACTTTAGAGGAGCAGGTGGCTGTGCTGGGCTCCTGTGTCACTGCCTTGGGACAAACTGAGTGAAGGTGGGATGGGCAAAGGACCTGGATTCTGCCTACTTTTGGTGCTTGCTGTGGGCACCCCCCTCCATCCCCTCTCATGGGGCACCCTAGGGGTCAACTAGGCTTTTCCAACATGCTTTGAGAGTTGACTTTCAAATACAGTGAACTGTGGAAGTCACCCAGTATCACCAGTCCCGTAAATAAGGCCAGTTGTGCCAAGAGCAGCTCTTCTGGTTAAAATAGCTCCAGGCTGTGAGCGGGGCTGTTGCCTTATCTGAGCACAGATTTTATTTATCATCCTTGCAGTCCCACCAGGAGCTGATCTGGTGGGGAAAAGCGATGGGAAGGAAGTAACAGCAGTAAAAACAAACAATAAACAGACATTTTGCAGGGCTTTTCTTTCATTTCAAGCATGCGGAGCTTCAGCTGTGTCTAAATATACTCAGTCCTTGTGAGAGCAGCTATAGGGGATAAGGTAGGGCTGAGGGGAGCTGCTGGGCATCCCAGCCTGTTCCAGAAGCACTGAGCACCACAGTCCTTGGAATGTGCCCAGCAACTGGAGAGAGGAGAATGGGGAGCCAGTGTCCGCTGTGTCTTGACCATCACAGTTATTCCTTCATCCCAGCACAGATCCATCAAGTGTCCCCTCTGGGTAGTTGCTTGTAGGACTTTCCTAAGCGGCTCCCCTTCTGCAGCTCCCCAGGACATAAAAGAGTTTGTCTGAACTCTCTACAGCATGAAAACCCAATTTAAGATTTTTTACAGTTTCTGAAGGCTCAGCAATCTTCTCAGTGAGGTGGGAGTGCTCCTCATCCTGCAGGGTGAAAAATAAGTGAGGGGAAAAGGTGAAGCAGGACAGAATCCAAAGGCAGTAGTAAGGCAACTTGTAACCCAGAAGCTATGTCCCACTTCTCCCAGCTCCTACGCTTCAGTTAATTTGTGTACTGAGTACTGCTTGCAGGGTGAGGAATGAGGGAGCACGTGGGATCAGAGGTGCCATGTGTTTGGGGAGGGGGTGAGAATCACCCCTGGGTCACTGAACCTCCCAAGCAGAGCCAGGACAGCTCTGCTGGATCCAGTCAGACCAGGCTTTAGCTGAGGAGTCTTTAGGGTCTCGCCCTGGGAGGATGCACTGGCTGCTATGAGATGATTTCCATGGCACTCAGATGAGGTGGTGGTGCAGGGAAGAAGAAATAACATCACATTTTCTTATGGTTAATTCAGAGCAAATTCTGCCTGTGGAGGCTGCCTGGTGATTCTTAGAAAACGTTGAGATGGGCTCCAGTGAGGTTATCAATCCTGCCTGCAAGGGAAGGGGCAGTGGGACCAAACCAGCCATCCCAAATCCATTTCGTGTGTGCAAGCACAGGGAAAACCTTCCCATTAATGAGCAGTTCCTGCCCCACTGGTAGGATGTCCAGTGCTCAGTTAGGGACAAAAATAGACCCTTTGCAAACCCAACCCCAAACAGCTGCTGGCTCAGGATGGGGGTGAAGGGTGCAGGTTGCATCCAGGTACTCAGAGCACAGCGCTGAGATGGTCTGGAGCGCCAGACCAGACCCATGTGCTGGATCCTCATGTGGCATTGGCCTTGCCAGGAGCAAGATGGGGATGAAGCTGTACTGGCAGGAGGAGAAGCTTTGGCATTCAATCTGAAACTCCTTTTTTTGTTTTCTCCTGTACAGGTGACACCTTTGCTGGTAATGGCAGCATCAAGGGGTGGCAGTGATCCAAATATCACATGTTGCTTGGGCTTGGGGTGTGGTGGACATGGATCCAAGTCCAGGTTTAATACAGAAATTCCCCTGCTGAAGGTGACAATATCCAGCTGGGAAGTGGCTTTCCAGTGCCAGGGATCAGAGTGATGGGTAGGGAACAGGGGCAGGAGGTCTGTCTGCCACCCCCATGCTGAGTTGTGGTGTGAATTGGAGTAGAAAACAATTGGAGTGGAAAACCAGTGATTTGGTGAGAGAAAATAGTGTTTTTTTTAAAAAATATACTTTCTCTAGTGTGTTTTTCTTAACCTTGGCCAAGGCAAGAGGTTATGAATCATCTGCAGCCAGTGTTTCACATGCCAAGTGCTTTTCTAATCAGGTGTTTTTAGTTGGAGTTGAGCAGTGCCACATTCCCAGAAGCTGCCCCAGCACCTTTGGGTGCAGGTGCCCACCACCCCTTTACCCTGACTGCCCAGGGAGGGAGGTTTGTGCTGCTTTCCTGGTTCTGGCTGGGACCCTCATGGAGCACCTTGCTTTCCGGGCTGTATCTGACGCTCTGGAGATGACCCTACTGAGCAAAACCTCCCCTCCTGGCTGATTGTTGTAGAGAGACCAGCACTGGCCTCTTGTCTCAAATAATTAATGGGAGGACCAGAGGAAATGGCCTCAAGTTGCACCAAGGGGAATTCAGCTTGGAAATTAGGAAAAATGTCTTTAGTGAAAGAGAAGTTAAACATTGGAACAGGCTGCCCACAGAAGTGATGGGGTCATCATCCCTGGCGGTGTTCAAAAGGCAAGTGGATGTGGCACTTTGGGACGTGGTCTATTGGTCACGGAGGTGTTGGGTTGACTTGGTGATCTTAGAGGTCCTTTCCAACCTTAGTAGTTCTGTGATTCCATGAATCAAGGGGAAAAAAGTCCTCCAGACTTGGCTACCCATGTGGTCCAAGTGATGCTCATTGCCCAACATTAGGGTTCTGGAAGCATGGTGGATGGACAGGCAGAGCCAGGGCAGTCTATCTATATTTAGTCCTTATATTTAAAGAAATTAAGTGCTAGCTATTCCTATATGAGTCATTGCTGCTCTCCGTGTGCCCCACCACAGGGGCTTGTGCCATACGGTGGTAGTCACCTGAACTCAAGACCACATGCAGTGCCTAGGGTGTATAAATAATCCCCTTTCTTCTCACCTGTGCTGAGGACTTGTAAGAATGAATATTTAAGAGAAGAAAAAACAGAAATCATGTTGGGATAAACAGGTTCAACCCATTTTTAGGAGAAAAGTGATTTAATGTATTCCTGTGAAAGTAACACTTCTGCCGCTCAAGCGGGGAAACCAGCCCTCGTTCAGTTTGGTTGGTTTTTTTAAATCTGCCTAAAGAAGCTCAATGATAACATTGAAAACAGGTCCCGGTTTGTTGTGTGGGACCAAGGAGTTTTATTCCAGCAGGAAGAAAAAGGAGATAAAAGATGTTTTCATGAGGTCTGTTACCAGCAAGGTGTGAGAGAGAAGTTTTGGGCTTGGTGGGTGCTGCTGTCACCTAATTATTGCCCTTCTAGAGAGCAGAAATAAATGTAAAATCAGGTAGAAATTCCCTTTGCTGTGGTGTGTGTGTCTGATCTGAGACAACTTGGGTTGTTCTGCAGAAAATCAAGAGCTTTGGCTTAACTACACACTAAACTTGCATCTTTTTCTCAGCTCAAGGAAACTTGACGTATAAAAAAAAAAATCTAAAAAAAAAAAATCAAGGTGACTTTTTTTTGAGGCAAAAGGAGAAGGATTCTCCTGGCAGAGCTGACGACTCCTGTTTCATGTCTAACCAGGGAGGGATCAAAGTGATTTGAGCGTTAGCAGCAGCGTGTGCTGCCTCCTACTCAGGGTTCATCTGCTGCCAGCCATGAGCTCACCAATACATTTTTAATCGCAGCAAGGTGCACCTGCGTACGGCCCTTGCAGCAGCCCCTCTGCAGGGGCTTGGGAGGGAAGGACCGAGGTTTTCCCTGCCTTAACAGCATCAGAGAGCAGACCAGCCATGCCTTGCCTGAATCCCTGTGAATCTTCTAGCTCAGGGCTTGCACCCCACTGATGGAGGGACAATAAAATTCTGGAAGGATGATAAATTCCAGGGTGTTTTCTGGGGGTTGTATGAGTTTCACGCCTTCCATTAAAAGAGGTTTTGGTCCATCCATTGAACGAGTAACACGTAGTTTGATATGTAGCTGATGTGTAAGTACCGAGAAGTGGGTGGCAAATTTGTGTTATAGATCAAAGGGATGTGGTGATGGGCTGGTAAAAGGCTCCCAGCCCGTGTCTTGGTGTCACTTCCCATGGGGTGTTAGGTAAGGTTGGGTAAGTAGGGCAGGAGCAGTGTCTGCCAGGGTGAACATGTGCTGTTTGTGCAGTGTCCCATATGGGACCTGGCGTGTCCCCAGCACGCTGATCTCTCTTGCTTCCAGAGGCTCAGCAAATATGTTCTCATATTATAGATATACCCACATAGAAAATATATAGAGGAAATAATATTCCTATGGCTTAGGAATATCCAGTTAAATGCACATGCTGGTTCCACCACAGGATGGGGGGGGGGTAGGAGTGTGTATGTTAAATATTTTTTTTAAAGCAGTGGTCATAAAGAAACTATGAAATTATGCCCCAAGTTTTTCCTAATAATAGACCAGAATCTGCAACCAAATCTAAACAGCAGCTATAAAACTGCTGCTCTCAGGCGCTGGAAAATTCCCTGGGGAAAAGTCACTTTGGGTTTTAAATACTTCATGTCAATGGAAATACTTCTCCTTAGTTTTCCCTCCTAATTTTGACTTGTGTGATGCTAAACAGTGAAGAGAAAATTAAGAGTCTCATTCCCCAAATTCAGTGTTTTGGCAGCATCATAATTTTTTTTTCCAATTTGTCAAACTGAAGCTTTGGAAAATGAGCTCAGTTTTGCAGAGAGCTTCAGATTTGGGGAAAACCTGTGCGTGCTCAGGATATGGCAGCCCCTGAGCCCACGTAACCCACTTTACACCCCAGTAGTCCCAAGAAGCCTGAGTTTTAAAGGGTGAAATTTTTAGAAACCTCTTGTAGTGACAGATTATCTTGTTCTTTCCAGGGACGTGGGTCACTTTTGGAGGTCAAATCTCAGATGACGTGAGTAATGCTTGCTGCAAGTATAATGCATGGAGGAAAAGGCAATAGGAAAATTTTAGATGAAACTAAGAGGCAACGTGAGCCACTTTTAAACGAAACCATGGCTACTGAAATCAGAGGGGCCCCTTCCTGCACGAAGTTACTATGCAGAGGAACAGAAAGCTTAATGAATCTGACATTTCCAGGGACCAACTTTGAACAAAAAATCTCCAATTAACCCCTACAACAATCTTCTGTTCTATGCTGTTTGGAGTGCTGTTTCCTCCTCACCTTCGGGCAGAAATGGGGAGGTGTTTTTGTTCCGTATGTGATTGGCAGCAGTCGGGAACCCAGGGGGGCACTTGCCAGGAGCTGCTTGATGGTTTATTGTTATTTTTTTACATAATAAGATTAAACAAATCAAAATGTTCTTGGGTTTACTGCCAGATGGCTCCTAGTACCTGTTAGTAACCCTCCCTCGTGCTGGATGGCACGTGAGATTCCCTCTAGCCCAGGTACCACACAGGTGCAAAAGGAGGGCAAACTCCCAACGCTGGGATGTGGCACAAACCCCAGAACAACTTTGGCAGAAGGAAAACAGCCCCAAAGTCTCAACTCAAAGGGATTTTTTTTGCTATTTAAGCTTTCTTTAATACTTTTTAGAAGTATTTCTTCTGCTGACACCAGATTGCTGAGCTTGTTCCTATTACCTGGCATTGCAGGCAACCTGTTTTGTGATGAATTTGCTCCCTGGCTCTCCTTGCTTACAATAAGACAATGCAGAGCACTCAAACGTGGAAAGAGAGGGACATCCACCCTAAGGACATTGGCCACGTGTGGGTGCCCTGGACCAGGTGCCAGCCCACTCTGGGTGCAGAATCCCTGCCAAGGAGCAGTGAGACTGTGATGGGGATCCCATGAAATGACCTTCAGGCATTTACATGCCCTGCACTGGCTGCAGGACATCCTGTCAGGCAGCCAAAGCAAGAAATTAAACTTCTTGCCACGGAACTATCCTTTTTGTATTAAACACCACAGACTTGTAGACTGTATTCTATAACCCTATTAAATTCTTGGCCACTTTCCTATTAGCAAGTTCCTGTGGTAAGAGATTAATTCCTTTCAGGATGAGTCAAAGGGAGGTTGATGCAAATCCATGGGTTTGTGCTTCTCATGCCTGGGAGCCCTGCCAAAGGCTCTTATCCATTGGGCAGGGGATGCCAACACCTCTGCCAGCCCCACTAGAGCCCCCTTGCTGCACCTTCAGGGGCTTATCCCCTGCACAGGACATGCTCTGCCAGCCCTCACCTCTTTCTCTGTGCTTCCCCAAGGTGGCCGAGCAGTTGATGACTATTGCCTATGAGAGCGGCGTCAACCTCTTTGACACAGCTGAGGTCTACGCAGCCGGCAAGTGAGTGTCCTGGGGTTCCCCTGCCTGCCTCTGCTCCTCCTTGTGTCCCAAACCCTTGTATGGGGAGATCTCTGGCTCTGTTGGTGCTTGAGGTGGTCCCTTCTCCACAAAATGGGACAGACAAACCTGGATATCCAGAGCACACTTGAGAAAAAAATGAAAAAACCAACCCAAACCCTCTTGTACCAAGGTGGAGACTGAAATCCATCTCTTGTGACTCTCGCTGCTGGCACAGGAAGACAAATCTCCTGAATAAATGAAGAGTCAGTGAGCGTCTTAATGGTGATGAATGGGCTGTGCTGGTGACAGCTCTCCAGAGCAAATCCTGGCGTGGGGAGCAGCTCTGGCTGCAGCACAGCTAATGCTCTTTAGTGCCACTGTGGGATTGGCAGGAAAAGTACCCATCCATAACATATTTGACTTTGGCTAATGCTATTTAGCATAAAAAGTGGACTGGGATATCATGTCCCTGGTGCGGGACAAAGTGCTTTCCCTGAGCAGGTGTAGGGTATGGGGTGGGCGTCTGTCACTGTGAGAGTGGTTGGGCAGAATGTTTTGTACTGATGGAGGGGAGGTTCTGACTGGGTATGAGGAAGAATGTCTTCACTGGGGGGTTATCAAACATTGGAACAGGCTGTCCACGGCAGTGGTGGAGTCTCCATCCCTGGAAGGGCTGCAAAGCCATGGAGATGCGGTGCTGAAGGATGGGGCTTAGTGGGGAGCTGGAAGTGCTGGGGGAATGGTTGGATCAGATGGCCTTAAAGGTTGTTTCCAACCCAAAGGATTCTGTGCTGGCAGCTGGGCTGGGGTACCTGGTACTGAGCAGCCTCCTGTCTCCCCTCATGCTGACCTCTCTCTCTTGTGCAGGGCTGAGGTCATCCTGGGGAACATCCTGAAGAAGAAGGGCTGGAGGTACTGTACCACCCCCAAATGAGCAGGATGCCTGGGCACACGAGAATCCTCCTGGTTTTTAGAATGATTTGTGTTAGGTGAAGCCAAATAAAAACGCTCTCCTGAATTTTGTGGAGTTCAGGAGCCTGTGGCCATCATCCCATGGTGCTGCCTCCACTGCAGGACAAGACCATTGTCTCTGCATGGCACAATTAACTAGTAACAGCTAACACTGAGCATATCCATCATATTTACCCTGTGTGGTGTACGGAGATGTGGTTTGTGTGTCAGCACCTTATCTGTGCCTGTGAGCTGGGCATTAGGGATGCAAAGCTGTGATGGACCCTCAGCGTGGGCAGCCTGGCAGGAGATGATACCTAATTTAAATATCCTCATTTAAATGATGCCCATTAGCATACACTGGGTCGTTTTAAGAGCATTTACATAATCTTTAAAGACCTCCCATGTGTGTCATCCATCCTTCAGCTGAAGAGAGCTTTCTTACAAGAACAGACTGAGAGGGTTGGAGTTCTTCAGCCTGAAGATGAGAAGGCTCCAGGAAGATCTTATAGCTTATAACTTTCCAGTACCTGGAAAGGGTCTATCAGAAGGCTGGAGAAGAACTGATCAAAAGCATGAAATGACATGATGAGGGGTCATGGTTTTAATCTGGAAAAGGGAAGATTTAAGTTAGACATGAGGTAAAAGTTCTTTAATTTGATGGTGTGGATCACTGAAACAGGTTGCCTAGAGAGGCCCCTTCCCTGAAGACATTCAAGGTCAGGCTGGATGGGGCTCTGGACAACCTAGTCTAGTGAGTGATGACCCTGCTTGTTGCAGGGAGGTTGGATGAGATGACCTTTGGAGGTCTTTTCTGACCCAACACATTCTGTGGTTCTGGGGGTGCTCTCGCCAAGCTCAGCATCCCCTGTGCTAGGGTGGTGATTATTCAGAAAGAAACACTCCCAGAGGAGTTTATGGATTAATTCAGAGAGTGTGGTGTTCTTGCAGCATTCCCAGGGTCATTAAGACTCTCTGATAACAACAACTGCTGGAGCTGGATGCTAGGAGCACTGGAGCCCTTGGTTAAGGGCTCTGGAGATGCTCACTCCCTGATTAAAATAGGGGGATTTTTTAATGGTCACTTCACTTGAATTAGCTTTGGTTTCTGGAGATCAGTTAGTGATCACTCTCTGCCTATGGCTGACCAGAGTGAGGGAAAAGTAGCCTCTAGACCTGTTTTGAAACAGGCAGCATCCAGCTTTGTTGTTCACATTATGATTTTTTACTTATTTTAATTGGAAACAGTAATTTTTCTGTTCCGTTTGCAGGAGGTCCAGTCTGGTCATAACAACGAAACTGTACTGGGGTGGAAAGTAAGTCTCATGGGTTACTCATAATGGTGTTTGCTGCGGGCTTTCCCTTTTACAGGGTTGAGATTCGTGGCACCGTGGAATGGCAGAGAGTATCTTTATGGCCAGGCAGTATCCTTAGCAGGGATGTTACCACGTTGAACGAATATGTATGTTGTCATGCTCAATGAACCCATGAAAATGGGGCTACTCATCCCAGATGATGTTTTCTCTGAAACTGGGAACCCACAAGAGGTTCAGGGTCTCTCTGTTTTACGTGTTATAAGTTAACGGTTGGACTCGATGATCTTAAAGGTCTTTTCCAACCTAATTGACTCTATGAAGCACTTCATTTTTGGGTTATTCAAAGCAGAATACAAACCCAATACTTCACAATTGCCTGCACTGCTAGTTGCTAATAGCCACATCCCCTTTTCCCTCCACAGAGCCGAAACGGAAAGAGGGCTGTCGAGGAAACACATCATTGAAGGTATGTGCTGCATGGGGCTGGCTGTGCCCATGTCCCCTGGCATGGGCTTGGAGGGCTGCACCAAACCAACCCCAGGTTACGGCTAGATGATCTTTAAGGTCCCCTCCATCCCAAACCACCCTGTGGCTCTATGAGTATTCTGGCTTTTCTCAAAAAGTGGGAGCAAGACCATTGCACCCCAAAGCCTTCTCTGCCCCACCTCTGTAGCAATGGCCTTTGGGGTTTTTGCTGGAACAAGCGAATATAGTGTCCTTGGCCAGCTCTGTGCATATCACTGGCACGCTTATGGCTGATCTGCCGTGGGTGGGATTTGCTGTGGGGTTTCATCACTCACTGTCTCAAATGGATTCCCAGCAGCTTTGCACCGTTGTCCTTGAGAATTGCCCCAATCCAAGCTGATGTGAGATGGCAGGAAGGCTCGATGGTGGGTCTGGAGCTGCTCCACTGACCCCCACCCCCTAGACAGCTTTTCCCTGGTTGGTGACAGATGGGAACTCCCTTGGTGAGGCAGGAGGGGATGTGGTTGTGGGGCTTAATGCCAACCTACAATTCTAATCTGCAGAGGATTTTACCTGCAGCCCCGTAAAAAGACATTTTTGTCATTGAGGTTTAGCAGTTGGCTGCTGCTGGTGACAGAAGCAGACTCCACAAACCCCCCAGGAGGATCTTGGGGCTGACAGAATTGCCCTGTGCAGATCACTAGTTGGTCCCAGACCTATAAAAGCACAGGGAGCTGGGTCTATCTTGTACATGAGGTAGTGTGGGTCTGAAGAAAAACTGTGCAAAGCCATGGAAGGGACTTTCTGGGGGGTGTCCAGTTCCTTGGGAGAGCATCAGGCTCCATACCTGTGCTTCACATCTCTGCAGAGGCACTGACACCACTTTCCTCTTGCTGCTGCCTGACCCATTTCTGTAGCTGCCACGTAGGGACATGTGAAATGTGTTCTCTGGGTTACCAGGGAATCACAGAACCGTAGGGTGGGAAAGGACCTCCAAAGATCATCTAGTCCAGTGCCCCTACAACAAGCAGGGACATCACTCACTAGACCAGGTTGCCCAGAGCCCCATCCAGCTGACCTTGAACATCTCCAGGGATGGGGCCTCCACCTCCTCCCTAGGCAGCCTGTTCCAGGGATCCACCACCCTCAGATTAAAAATCTTTTTCCTGCAATGAGGTGCTCTGGGCCAGGGGAGCGCAGGGGTGAAGCCCTGGGGTGCAGCACCTCCCTGAAGCAGCGCTACAGCAGTGGGAGACAGTTCTGTATTGCCCTGGGGTGATCAGTCTTGGTGCTGATTTATGAGGGAAGACTTGATTGATTATGGTGAAAGTTGGTCAAGCTGGTGTTGCCAATTAGGGAAGAAAAATTCAGGCCCATCCACATTTCCCATGTGCTGTGATGTGGGGAGTTTGATGAGGGGACCAGCCGGTCCTCTCTTCACAGGACAGGTTGCCCCCCAAGATTGTAATGAGTTTGACTCTCACTTGGCCATTTGCTTCTTTTACCACCAGAATCTGCCACTGGCTCTTTGATCACAACTTTCAGCAAGGATTTGCTCTCTGAATTTTAAAGCAGAGATTAGATGGGGAATGTTATTCCTCTATTATCCACCCCCTTGCTGAGGGTATCACTGCCACCAGCCTGGCTGATGCTGTTCCCGTTGCACAACCCTGTCACAGAGGGTCCCAACCCTCCCATTTTCCTTTCCTTGTTGAGCTGCTTCATGAAATAATAGGAAAAACACCAGCAGATGTTGGGATAACTTCACAGAGCACATGGCAAGCACTGTTAAGGTCACTGTTAGCCATTTCCTATAAATACATTTGGCAAAAATGGCTGCGTGGCGAGGTCTTTTTTTCCAGCCCCTTAAAATTCAGCGACCGCTTCCAGACTGCTCTATTTTGGCTCATTCTTCATGAACAGTCAAAGAAAACATTTTGTTCCTGGGAAGAGTCATAGAAAATAAGCGTTGGAAATGCTCTTTTCTCTCTTACACACACACACACACATATATATCTCTCTGTAGGATTTTGATGCCATCTTCCCTCAGATCTTCAGAAAGAAATGGTTGGAGCCTGGGCAGCCCTAAACTGGAGCTGCAAATGTGGTGTCTGTTCCAATCCCAGTAATGAAAATAATCAAGCAAATTGTCATGGAATGGAGGGGGCCACACACTGTGTATGGCCAGACTGGTGTTTTCTTCTTGATGTGGTTGAATAATACGGGACAAGGTTATGCAGCATCCTTCTCATAAGCTGTATGGTTGGGTATATGCATAATAAATACAGGATATGTGTTTGTATAAATAGCAGCATTTAGTGTATGCAGTCCAAACAAGGTGCTGTTTTGTACCTGCCAGCCCTGTGCTGCCTAACTCTGCCTGTGTTTTGCTCTTCCCAGGGCTAAAGGCTTCTCTCCAGAGGCTGCAGCTGGAATACGTGGATGTTGTCTTTGCCAACCGGCCCGACAATAACACTCCCATGGAAGGTTAGTGGAAGCTTGAATTGAATCTTTAGCATGGCTGATCCTGGCTTATGGACTTAGACTGATGATGGTAGAAAGTGAAAAAACAATTTTTTTTCTGTTAAATGTTCAGGTGGGACAGCTTAAATCTGAATTGCCTCATCTGTGATGTGCTGGAGCCCTATATCTTTACTTTCAGTGGATTGAGTTTGTATCTCTTGGGTAGAAATTGAAGTTTGCTTTATGGTCTGGTGGCAGCTTTAACATTGATTGGGGTTTTATTTCCTTTCCTCATTCCTTTGGATAGAGTGAATTTGTGTTTGCATTTAAGGCAGATAGGTTCTGTGTGAAAGCAGCCCTCTAGAGCCCTACCTCTGCTGTGCCCAGCTCTAGGATCATGGAATCATGGAACTGGTTAGGTTGGAAAAGCCCTTTAAGATCACTGAGACCAACCACTACCCAACTGCATGAAGCAGGGAGCGTGCCAACACTGCTGTCCCCGTACTTACAGAACCTTAGACTCGTAGAGTTGGAAGGGACCTCCAAAGGGCATCTAGTCCAACCCCCATATAACAAGCAGGGACATCTCTCATGAGGCCAGATTGCCCGGAGCCCCATCAAGCCTGACCTTGCATGTCTCCGGGGTTGGGGCTTCTATCACCTCTCTAGCAACCTGTTCCAGAGATCCACCACTTTCAGATTAAAGAACGTTTTCCTGATGTCCACCCTAAATCTACTATTTTCCGGCTTCAAACAATGACTCCTTGTCCTATCATTCCCTGCCCTTGTGAACAGTCTTCTCCAGCCTTCTGAAAGACCTCTTTCAGATCACTCTAAGGTCCCCCCAGAGCCTTCTCCTCCTCAGGCTGAACAATTCCAACTCTCTCAGCCTATCCTTGTAAGAGAGATTGTCCCCAGCCCCTGGGCTGCCTGGGCAGCATGTGCTTCTCCTAGTCCTACAACCAGGGATGTGACCCAATGCTTGGTCAGAAGCTATTAGGGAGCTCTAGGATCTGCTGCCCCAATGCAGGAGCAGCACAAGCTGAGGCTCTGGGGGGCTCAGGTGAGGACTGTGGTGGTGCATGGTGGCATAGCTCAGTTGCCCAGGAACCTTTCCCAATGGGCTTGGGGGCCAGTGCCCTATTTAATAGGCACCAGTCTCTGCTCCTTTGCCTTTCCATGGGAGTTAGCACAGCCATTCACCTCATGGCAGGAGATTGACATCACAGCTCAATAAGAAGTAGCAGGAGGAAGGAGTCACAGGCTTCAAGAGCTGTCATCGATGGGTCCCTGCAAACCCAACCAACCTGCAGCTTCACTGGCCCCTCTAAAGCTCCCAACTTGACTTTCCATGGTAGCGACAACTAATTTCTTAACACGTGGGGCTGCATGACCCAGCACAGCCCCTGGGTGGATGAAGGCACCACTGACTGGTGCCAGCAGCTGTGGGCTCAGGAACGGGAAGGGTGAAGGTTTTGCAGTAGCTGCTGAGGTCGGGGCAGATGACGTGATGTATCCCAAGGGGAGAAGTGACCTCTGTACTTGGTGACTTGTCATGTGCTGGAGCAGTGCTGAGTCCCTGCCCCGTGTCCATGCAGCACAGCTGATCCCAGCCATCACCGCTCTGGAGAGGGCGCAGACCGTGCCGGCAGCACTTGGCAACAGTTCTGGCTGCAGTGCTGGGTGAGACTCTGAGCAGGGTGAACGAAGGGACGTTGTTATTATGAATGGCACGGTGGTGATTCTCTCTGTGTGCTTCATGCCTTTTTTTATGGTTCACCTACTAAGCCACTTCTCTCCCGGAGCATCTGTCGGACCATCTGTCTGTTCTGCACTCCGGCATGCGCAGGAGCTGCAGAACTGCCTCCACAATCCTCACTCTGTCTCCTGATGGGGCTCCTCTCCCCATGAGCAAAGAGCTGCTGCCACTAAGGAGTGGCTAGAAGGGAACCCTAAAACCTTTCCAGCTTGTGCCAGAGTGTTAGGGTCCTGCTCGCACAGGCTGGAGGTGGTGAGGCACAACCCCATAAATCACAGAATAAACTTTGAATGTTCGTTCTGTTACTACGTATGGGCAGGTGAGGCTTCTTCACTCTGGCTCAGGGATCTCCATCTGCTCTTTTGCATGTGATGATGGATTGGCCCCACAGAAATACTCTTCAGATGCACCCCAGTCAGAGCAGGATCACCTCCCAGCGCAGCTCAGGCTGTCTTTGGGGGTGGTGGGTGATGCAGAGCTAAAGGGAGAAGAGCAGTGTTTAATGGGGTTTTGTTACTGATGGTGACTCTGATCCCTGAAGTTGCTTCACCGAAAAATCAGGAAGGTGTTTACCTTTCTCAACAAGAAGTTTAAAAAGCCTTTTACTTGTCAAAGCAGTGCAATTTTGGCTTCAGGGAACATCTGAAGTTGAGCAACGTGCACGAAGCAGGTGGGTCCCTGGCCATGGCATCTTGTGTCGCATCTCACCCCAAAGCTACTCTGGGCTCTGCTGGGGCAGGCTGAGGTGATGGACAAGGGTCCACCTTTGCTGGGGTCGTCCATCCATGGGGCAATCCAGCCCTCCAAACAGAGATCTTAGAAGATAGGTGATAGGAAGGATCTGTGCTTTTCCTTCTCCCTGGACTTCTGCCACTCTCCCACTTCACTAGTCAGGCTGAAGGGCCAACCCTACAGTAGTGCAGCAGACATCCCTAGTGGCGCTTCCAGCAAAAAAGCTGGGCAGCTCTGGCTGCAGGGAAGGAGGGTCCTTGGGATCCCCTGCTGAGACCCCACAATTGTCACAGTGATGGGAGACCAGGCACCCGCTGCCTGGCCAACCCACATCCCTGGCAAGCAGGCAAGGAAGGTGGCATCATCCCTACTGAGCAACTTTAATCTACTTCAAAATTATTATTATGCTGCTGGCGGCTGTTTCCTGAGTTTTGAAATGTTAATTTATGCCTAAAATCTCTTCCCTTTTTAAGTGATGCCATTTGTTCCACCCAGCTGGCAGAGCGAGCGGCCTGGGCACGTGTGCTCCACAAACCACCCCATGGCCGTGCCCACGGAGCGGGCTCTGGCAAACAAGAACAGAGGGAGAGATATAGGGACTTTTATGTTCAGTTTTTCTTGAAAGGAGAAGAGGCGGGAGAAATGAAAACAACCACGGGCTGAGCTGTCTAAGAGGCGTGTGATGAAATGTTTATTGGAGCTCCTAAATGGTAACGCGGCAAAAATAGACAACAAACGGCAGGGAGAGGTTGGGAGGGTTTGGGCATCCGTGGCTGCCTGGTAACGGGGTGTTCTGTTGGACTGGTGCTTGCCTGGGAATAAAATGCTTAGAAATAGAGGAGAAGTCTGGCTTTAGCCAAAGTGAAGGAAAAGAAAGTAAACTATATCTGGCATTTGAGTTCTGCTCTTGACTGGGGAAAATCTCTTCAGGCTGACATGTCCCCTGAGGAAATTTCCCTTTCCAGTGGGAAGCAGAAGCCTGGTGAAGTGTTGCTGTGTCTCTTGCACAGCCCCCCGAGGTTATAAATGGAGACTTCATCATCCTGAACTGCTTGCTGCTGCCTGCAGAACTCTCACAACAGCATCAGGATTGGCAGCGCAACCTCCCCTTTGCTAGGCTCCTTCCAGAAATAGGATGAGAATCCCTGTGACATACGAGGCAGCTCATCTTGATCGTGAGGCAGCAGTGCCTGGGGGCACTGTCTGAGGAAGAGCAGCCATGCCAAGGGTGTATCAGACACAGGGGACTCCATGGCCAAAGTCGTTTCAGTGGGGATGATGGGTCAGGAATTCACAGTGTGGGTGTGAAACATCACTGGGATGTAGCAGCGCCCACGAACTGTGAGGGGATGTGTCTGGCACTGGGGATGAAGCACTGTTTGATTTGCCCTCTCACAGTGAGTTCATCCCGTTTCCACCCATGTGAATGATGTGCTGTTAGCCGCTGTAGTGCCAGTGTCCTGGCAGATGCTGCTTGGCTCCTCAGGGCAAGGAATCATAGAACGTGTTGGGTTGGAACGGACTTCCGAAGATCATCTAGTCCAACCCCCCCCTACAACAAGCAGGGACAACTCTAACTAGACCAGATTGCCCAGAGCCTCATCAAGCCTGACTTTAAATGTCTCCAGGACTCCACCACCTCTCTAGGCAACTTGTTCCTGTGATCCACCTCTAGATTAAAGAACATTTCCCTGATGTCTGTTTGGAGCACTGAAGTCCAGTAAGAAATATGAATTTACTAGTTATTTAGACTTAAAAATGAGTTGCAAACAGTAACTAGGGGCTCTTTTCTGTAAAGCATCCTACAGGATCCTGGTAGGATCTAAGGCATCCCACCAGACTCCATAAGCTTCTGAGCAACCCTGCGACATAACCAAGCTTTCTCTCCTTTTCTTGCAGAATAAAGTTCATGGTGGTTTTGTGTCCCTTGTGGGAAGGCAGAGCTTGCTCCCCAAAGGTCTGGTAGATAGAAATGAAACATCTTGCCCTGGCAGTGTCACAGGCTTCCGTCTTCCCAAAGGAAAATTGGGGGCACGGCGCTGAGCTGGGCTGGGTTTTGCTCTTGGTGGAGAGCAGTTCAGTCATCTGGTTCTGCAGCCTGATATCCGTAGTGGAAAGAAGCAGAAGCAGATATTTTCTTCCAGTAAACACATTTTAAAATAGATTTAGTTAGTCTCTCAGGTTCTTTTTCAACTGTGCTGCCCTCTTGTGTCACTTACTCTCCATAATAAGAAACACTATGGGAGGCGACAGCCAGTGGGGAACAGCAGGATGAGCATCTTTGCATTTGCATGGCTGTTGCTCTTCCATCCACACTTGGGCAAGAGAACACAGAGAATTCCTGTTCAACACAAAGCTGCTCAGGTTGCCCGGTGGCCTTGGTGTTTGGAAGGATTTGGTGCTGAAAAGTTGCAGTTCTCACATTTAAAAGAAGTATTTTTTTATTCCCTCCTTTAGAAATTGTGCGGGCGATGACTCACGTTATCAACCAAGGCATGGCGATGTACTGGGGAACGTCCCGCTGGAGCGCCATGGAGATCATGGTAACCCCCTTTTATTTCATTTTACTTTTCCTAGGGAATTACTGACACTTGGTAATTCTCCACCCCAGCTGCAGGGGCTGCTGGAGGCCCCACAGGGAGCTGAGCCACATGTGTGTGTTGGGGATGGGGAGGGCTGTGCTGAGGACAGGTCTCCTAGGTCACTTGGATGAGGAATTTTGTCTCCTGGTTTCTGCAGGAAGCATACTCCGTAGCCAGGCAGTTCAACATGATCCCCCCTGTGTGTGAACAAGCCGAGTACCATCTTTTCCAACGAGAGAAGGTGGAGGTTCAGCTGCCGGAGTTGTATCATAAAATAGGTAAGAGGGAGGCTACTCTGCTCACAGCTACTTCTGCAGAAAGAAATGCAAAGGAAGCTGACCCAGGGCTCTGGCTGGAACCAGCATTCTCCCTCCCTGCTTCTGAAGGGGACAAACCGGTGTTGATCTAATGACTTAAAATTAAAGCCAGGTTGCCGTGGTTGTGGGTGCTAATAATCATGACTGCTTTAAGGCTCGTGGACCATGCAGGTCTGTGATCCTGTGACACCTCTCCCCTGCATTAGAAGATACCGATGCATCTTCTTGTGCATCTCCTGAACCACACTTCAGTGCCACCTGCAATAGGAATGCAGCAATTGCTTTGCTGCGTTTTTAACTGTAAATCCTGTGTATTTAACACTTGTTTTCCTCTCAGTCTCCTAAAATCTCCTCCTCCCTTTTCTCTGCCAGGGGTTGGAGCCATGACATGGTCTCCACTAGCCTGTGGGATCATCTCAGGGAAATACGGCAACGGAGTCCCAGAAAGCTCAAGGGCTGCACTGAAGGTATTTGTATGGAGAGCGCGGAGATGCTGCTGTGGTGAAGGCAGGCCAGTGACAAAGGGAAAGCAGATTAGGCTGGCCCATGTGCAGCTGCATTGACAGACCAGCTCGGTTTCTCTGGCAACCACACTCCAAAGAGTGGGAGAATCTGGGTTATGAAGATGCTCAGGTCCCCCACTGCAGTGAGCTGAGGGCTGTGAGCTGGTTGTGGGGCAGCCCATGACTGGAACCAACCCCGGGGGTTCTGCAGAAGGATGATGTGGCCACCCTTACGTTGGCTGGACATGGAGAAGGGGGTATGGGGTCTCCTTCCATACTGTGCTTGTGCAGACATGGCTGAATGGCTCAAAACAGAGAAGAGCACTGAAATGTCACTGATTTGGGAGACAAAACTTGGCAAAACTGGTTTTTGAGACTCTGTATGAGCTGGTGGGCAGAAGCCAACGCTTTGTGGCGAGTGCCAGCAGACTGACGCATGTCCCTGCACTGGGTTTGCTCAGCCTGGAGTTTTTTAAGGGGAGACACAGCCTTCATGAGCTTGCTTACAAAGGGCAGTGCTTTCAGATGGGGCAATTCATTGCATCTGGGGTTTTTTTCCCCCGCGAGTGATGTGCTGTGACTACTTGGTTAAAGCTAAGCAGCACTGCAGAGAGGGGCCACAATTAAATTGGTGAGAGTAAAGTAGAATCCAGTGTCAAATGTGGAGCTTGCAAAACTGAAATGTCAGCTCCGTTTAATTAATTTTCTAATGTTCAGTCGTAAATCTTGAACCAGACCAGGAATTCCCTCACAATTTTTTTTGAGTGGTCTGTGTCAAAGTCTTCTCTGGTTAACTTTTTTTTTTTTTGCTCTGTGGTGGGATCTGAAAATCCCACCACTCCATGGTGGGTGTCTGAAAATAAAACTGAGGAGGCTGCAGTTTGTGGACTGAGTCTACCAGCTGTGTAAAGCCAGGGAGGTGCCAGACGTGGGCTCACCCAGGAGATGCCCTGCTTCTGTTGTTGTTGTTGTGGGTAGCGAAGCATCATGCTGTTGAGCCAGCAGTACCTCCTGGGCTGGATGTGGCTTTCTAAGAGCTGTTTACCGTTGTCTTCAGTCTCCCACCATGATGTAATTCCTCCCCAGTGCTACCAGTGGCTGAAAGAGAAGATCGTAAGCGAGGAGGGCAGGAAGCAGCAGGTGAAGCTGAAGGACCTGTCGCCCATCGCTGAGCGCCTGGGCTGCACACTGCCGCAGCTGGCTGTTGGTAAGTGCTGGTCTCACCCAGGGACCGTGGCCCTGCCCTTTGCAGCAGACACAGATCTGGGACCAGACCTGCAGCTCCATGGGGCTACTTACCATGAGCTGGTTGGGTATTGGGGGTGGTTGGGTGAATGGTAACGCAGAAAAAAGAGTCATCTTTCACGCAGGACAAAGGATGGCTTTGCCTTTGCCTTTGCCTGTACCTATAGACCACCTATCTATCTATAGACTATCTGTCTGTCATCCATCTTCTATTGTCTGAAGAGGAGAAGGCTCCTGGCGGGACCTTGTAGCAGCCTTGCAGTCTCGGAAGGGGCCTGTCAGACGGCTGGGGGAGGCTGTTCACAAGGGCAGCGAATGGCAGGACACGGGTCGTGGTTTTAAGCTGGAAAAGGGTAGATTTAGGCTGGACATTAGGAAAAAGCTCTTTAGTCTGAGAGTGGTGGATCCCTGGAATGGGTTGGCTAGAGAGGTGGTGGAGGCCCTACCCCTGGAGACATTCCAGGTCAGGCTGGATGGCCCCTGGGCAACCTGTTCTGGTGAGTGATGATCCTGCTTCTTGTATGGAGGTTGGAACACATGGCCTTGAGAGGTACCTTCCAGCCAAATACATTCCATGATTCTGTGATCTAATAATCATTTAAGTGTTTTAAATAATCATTTGCCATCAGGATGCCAGAAGTGTAGAAAGGCTGAAGATGGGCAATGCAGCCCTTCATTAGGAGGAGGGTTCTGCCTCTCAAGGAATGCAATAGAAGGACAACCCATGCTGTAGGAATTCTGGGGGGTTTGCTTTTGGAGTAACCCCTGCTCTGTGAGCCTTGCAGAAATATCATTCCTTTTATTGAGCAGTAAAGTTATGAATTACTTAATATAAGAATTTTTCTAGCCCCACTGTCAGGCTTTGATTGACAGCAGGGATAGTGAGCAATGCCAAGTGGTGATGCCTCTGCTCCCGACCATCTTGTGATCTTATTCCCAGCATGGTGCCTGAGAAATGAGGGGGTGAGCTCCGTCCTTCTGGGATCTTCCAACCCTGAGCAGCTGATAGAGAACCTCGGAGCCATACAGGCAAGTTGTGGTGGGACCTCAACAGAGGTGGGGTCAGCTACTGACCAGCTTCCTGAGAGGGTGACACCGGCACTCCTTGAGCCTAGCACCCTTTTCCTTGTCATAGAATTTGAATGCTTGAGTATACTTTGAACATTGTGTTGCTTTTCACAATAAAAATTCCTCTGGTGTTCCTGCCACCAGCTCGTGTTCTGCTGCTGTTGGCAATCCTGTGCACGTCAAGTCCAGGAGCACTTCTGTAGTTTTCTCACTGGTAACAACAGCACAGTAGTTTTTCCTCTAGGAGAAAAGTATTAGATGGATATTTAAATATCTGTCACACACACACACACACACACACAAAAACAACACAGAGGAAATTTTATTTTATAAAATCTGGATTTAAATCTGAAAAAGCCTTTAATGGCAGCTTTATTTAAACGTGGCTTTTCTTCTGCCCCTAGGTCCTTCCAAAGATGACATCCCATATCGTAAATGAAATAGATAATATTCTGGGAAATAAGCCCTACAGCAAGAAGGACTACAGGTCATAAAGCACTGCATGAATTCCCTGGACTGCATGGTTTAAAGTCAAGTGCTCTGTACCAACATGCAGCCCCGAATCAATATCTGGCCATGAGAATCATTCAGCAGCTGCTTGCTGTCTACTGTCACGGGATCCTTTGAGATTTGTGCTGTTGCTACTTAAATCTGCAGTGAAATTTCAAAGCACAGTTGATCTCTCTTCTGGTACAGGAATAATCTCGTGTTTTCGTACCTTTGACTGAATTCATTACTTTTTACTTTACTCTTAGCACCTCATGCTTGTGCTGGTTGAAAAAACAAAAACCAAACACTTATAAAGCAAAAAAAAAAAATTTATAACCTTCAGGTACTTGGTAATTAAAGAAGGATGTACAGATCTATTTTTTCAATGAAGAAAAGCCAGATACAACTTCAGGTTTTAATAAAACCATGTTTGGGAAATCTCAGCTATAAAGTTGCTTCAGGTTAACAGAGAAAAGAAGGGGCAAGCTCAAATTTTCAGGGTCTTTTTTTTCTAATGCTGAATATATGCTTTAGATTTCATTAGTAGCCAAATGAAGGATGTAAGACAGAATTAATTAGAAATTAATAGCTCGATTCCTAACTCTGCAACTATTCCAGCTGTGGGTGCTGCTGGGAAGAACCAGCCAGCAGAGCACCGTTAGAGCCCCCAACCACGCATGTCTGGCTCGTAAAAACAACAGCTGTCTTAGAATTTCTAACCCTACGTAAACCTTAAGCCAAGAAATCCCTGATAAAATATTGGGGGGTTTGCATCTCTAGAAACTTGCGTCGGCTTCTGCCTGCTTGTAGACAGAGCTATTGCAAATTTCAATACTCAAAAGCTTTCAAGGATATAGATAATGTATAAATATAGATATGTAATGATAGCTGCTGAAAAACACCAGGAACAATAAATAACCAGGTATGTACTTTAGAAGGTCATGTTTGCTTTAACTTGCTCTGGAATCGGGCAAAAGTAAATGCAAGGATTTTTAAGACGTATCTCAAACGGGTAGATATTTTTTTGGTGTTCTATCCTTGGCGGGAGCTGGTGGTGTTTATACATTAATTTTGCCCATCTTTATGAACCACTTCACGTTTTACCATGAGTTTGCTTTGTGAAAGGGTTTCAGTAACTATTTCTCCTTGAGTTGCGTATTTTGGGCATTTCTGAGGGGGTACATACAGCTATGTACAGTATTTGTAGGACCCTTGTATTCTACCCCTTTAATCAGGATATGTGCAGAGCGTGTGAGGCGTTCGTGGGGATACGGACGCGCAAGTTGTCTCCTCCTGTATTTACTCCGATGAGCTGTGGTGTGTGTACATGACCCTCGCTGCTGTGTACCCAGAAATGCAGTCTGACCTTGACTTCTGCTTGGATACAATAAAAGCATTTTGTGCATCTCATTTTATACTTGGAGACCCATTACTGGGTGCCAGACTGGGTACATATGGGTTTGCAGGGAGCTGGGAAAGGGACAGGGAATTTGGGCAGAGGAGCAGGAGTGAACTGCTGGGTGCATCCCTGAGAAGGTACTTGTAGCATTTTGCTTCCTAAGGGAGATTATCAGTTGTATTTTGCCCTGAAATAACCAGTGTGAAAGTCCTCCTGGCAATTCACTGAAATCCCACAGCAGGGGATGCTGCAGGATGCTCTTCCTCCTTGGCTTTACAATCACTGCCCCAGGCCACTTTCCCTGGTGCTGCAGTGTTAGCTGTGAAAAAAACCTGCTGTATGAGCAGCACAAATACTTCAACAATTTATATCATCAGCTTTCTGTTTGGAATAGTTTCATTATTTTCCTAGTAGCAGATTGGTTTCTTGTGACTGGAGGTACAATTTAATGGCCTCTTTCTTTTTTCAGATAAATGGGAACCCTAACGATGTTTTAAATATATTAATTCCCAAACTTTGTTTAATAGAAAAGGGGATAGCAGTGCCCCTTAATTAATTAGAAATCAGCTTGTCTAAAGCTTTGAGGGCAATGGGAAGCCAAAGAGCAGCTTAGCTTTAGCATCACACTAAGAAATGGGGAACAGTGGGGATTGAAATGGGAAAAAAAACCCTAAAAAAAACAAACCCCAACAAACCACAAGGACAATCTAAAAACCCCTCATAAGGACAATCTAAAAACCCCTCATTTCTGTGAAGGAGTCTGGAAGATTAGAATTTGTCTCAAAAAACAAACCCCTCTGCCTTTGTTTCAGGCTGTCAGTGCTGCAGATTCTCTCTCCAGGAAAATCCTCACATGTGCACGCACACACACACAGAAGTAGTACAGGGAATTAAACGATAGAAGAGCCTTGTTTTTATTAAAACTTTTCAAGTTACAAGGGTAAACGGTGGACTGTCACTTTTTGTTGTGAGTTTGGCTCAAACACCGAGCTGATGGGAAATCCTGTCACAGGCTTGAATGACAGCCCTCAGTACTTCTTAGGGCGTAGCTGTCCACTGGTCTGCAGTACCACTGCACCTGCTCATGCACCATTTACTGATCATTGCTAAGTACAAATTCAAAAGGATTAACTCACTTTATTCAATAATACCATGTAAATATACCAAAAGTAAATATAATCCAATAATTTTGGACTTGAGCATCCCTCCCCATAGCTTCAAAAAAACCCCCAATATGTTCCTATTCCGCTCTTAACCTTTTCTATGGCAGTTGAACCCCTCCTCACAGAAACCAATTACTGTGGGGTGGTTTTGTTTACTTGGAGCCAGTAGAGAGCAGAGCGATCAGTCCAGATGAAGCACTTATGGAGAGAATGTAGTTTCTGTAGGGAAAAAGTTAAGGACATAGACTTGTAAAGATCCTACTTCTGTAAAGACCATTTAGTAGTAGTTTTATGAAAAATAAGGGATGAGAATGATCTTTCTCTGTAACAGTTTCCAAACTGCAGCATCATAACTTGAGATACAGCTCATAATCGAGGTAATTAACATCAAAATTCAGACAGTCAAAGTTTAGCCTATTCTGCTAAACTGTTACTTTTATACAGTTCAGTACCACAGATGTGGCCCTGACTGGCAGGTCTTATTTAACCAATTAACAAAAATAAGGTACTTGTGAAGTCTCTGAAAGTAAACAAACCTTTTGGGTCACCTTGTGGTAACCCAGTGTGTCTGTACAAAGATGAGCTGCTGCCTCATTCCACCATTACAGCCAAACTAGCAAAGCCATAACAAAACCTGTAAATAGTCCTATAAATGCATCCTGGCAGATGTTGAACTTTTATGTCATTGGGAGATTTTGGGGTTTGTTTTCTCTATTTTTATGTTCTAGTGCTTCTAAACTGAGGTACAACAGTGTACCAACAGAGTAACCACACAACTCAGGTGACAAACGTAGCTACTCATGACCCCAAACAGAGCAGGGCTCTGGTGGTCTTAAGTGTGGTAATAAAGGATACACAGTGGGGTTGAAGTTCTTCAGCACAAAGAAGGAAGCGATGATGACCAAAACCAGGAAGAGAGTGTTGTTGTAGAAGATGGAAAAAGTTGTTGCTTCATAGTCTGCAACTTCATTTTTTTTCCACAGAATTCTAGGAACAATCAGAGATATTATTTCAGATGTATTTATGTCTGCATGTGCTGAAACACCCACTGCTATCAATCACAGAATAGTTCACGTTGAAAGGGACCTCAGAGATCATCTGGCCCCAACCTCCTGCTATGGGCAGGGACACCTTTCACCAGTTCAGGCTGCCCACAGCCCCACCAACCAGGCCTTCAAGACTGCCAGGGGTAGAGCAGCCACAACCTCCCTGGGGAGCCTGTTCCAGTGCCTCAGCACACTTACAGGGAGAAATTTCCTCCTCAAGATCTCATCTAAATCTCTTGTCTTTTAGCTTGAAACCATCCCCCTTGTCCTAGCACTATGAAGTGATTTGACACCTAATGAGCAGTAAACCACAAGCTTGGTTTACAAGAGTGGCAAGACCTACCTATCACCTCATTAAAAGCAAAACCCTGCATGTATGCAAATAAATGGCTGAGCAACAGTCTCAAAAATCCTAGTGAGGTCCTTAAAGACATCAGACTGTATTTGAGCAATGGAGAGAACACAGAGGATTACCTTTCATCCTTCTCCTTACGAGACATCTTCCTGTTGTCCGCTTCTGATAGCTTGCGAGTAACTTCTTTGGAAACAGCATCTTCTCTTTTCTGTGCAACTCTGTAAGAAACACCAGCTGTGTTGAGAAGTGAAAATAACTGCCCCCCCCAGCCCTTAGAGATTAGGAGTTGTATTTACAGTGAAGAATAATGCCAAGACACCAAACAGTTTTGGCAGATTCAAGAGGCAACAAATAACAGTAAAAATCACTACAAGATACTGAAAACCACTAAACTTATTATAAAATAGAGTTTGTGGCAGTAGCTGCTGAGGATCAAGGCAGTGCTGTTATGTATTTCGTTGTTCTCAGTTGATGCGGCCAGTCTGTTCCATAATTTCAAGAGATGACAAAAGCCTGATGGTATTTCAGTGTAAAATAGTTTTTGGAGTAAAATTTCAGACATTTGTCAATTGTTGTAAATGCTGGTATTCGTTAAATTATTTAATAACAAATTCTACTAAAATAGCCAATAAACTTACTTGTGTTTGAGAACAAACTTGACGTTCTTATATGCAAAAGCAACTAGATAGGTACTGATGAGGGTCATCACGCTGTATAGGACTGCGGATTGAACAAGATCCATGTGCCATATCCTCCAGTACAGCCCTTTAAAGGAAGAAAAAAAAAAGCATTTTGAGTGGTTTCTCTAAGAAAAATGTCCCTGCAGGAGCCCTAGGCAGCTTAGCTCTGTAACTCGGCACCAGCTCTGCCAGACTGGTTCCTCCAAAATCATTTGGGTGGGTCTTCAAATTGCGTTAAAAATACTTTAGAACAGTAAAATCCGTTTTCCTTGTGGCTGAGGAGGCTCAAGCTGGGCTGAGCAGCAGCGCAGCCACCCTACCTGCTAGTGACACGTCAGTGCTGGGCCAGCGCCTCCATCCAGCTTCCCCAGCCGCACAACATGATCTGGGCGAGACAGGTTCGAAGCTGGATCTGACACAGCACCGGGACAGCTCGCACCACCCGGGGCAAGGGAGCGGCCCAAACGCGCCAGGCCCGGGGAACAGAGGGGACCGCCAGTCCTAGGACCCCCCAGCCCTAGGACCCCCCAGCATTGGGGCAGGAGGCTCCGCTCCCTCACGGGGCCTCCCGCACCCCATGGTACCTCCCGTCCCGCCTCGGGGCCTCCTGTCACCCCCTCGGGTCTCCTGCACCGTCCCGTCCACCCCTCCAACGCCCCCCGGCGCCTCCCCAGCGCTCACAGATGGGGATGGCGGAGACGATGAAAGCGTTGCCGAAGAAGAGCGCGGAGGACTTGGCCGAGAGGTTGCGGCTGAAGTCCTGCAGCAGCAGATCCTCCTCCGACTGCTGCCGCCCGCCGGGGCCGCCCTTGGGCGCCATGTCAGGAGCAGGCGGCTGCCACCGTCAGCGCGCTACAGCCGCTTCCGTCTCGGGTCCGGGGCACTTCCGGGTCAAGCCCCGGGGCGCTTCCGGGGGCGGCCGGGACTTCGTTACTTGCCGTTACCGACCGTTATGGCCGTTATTGCCCCCCTCCTCGTCCGCTCCTCTCGCCCTCTGTCCTCCCGGTTGGCCCTGCCGGAGGCGGGTCCCAGCGCAGGGAGGGGTCTG
Source organism: Phoeniculus purpureus (assembly GCA_028565055.1). Taxonomy (NCBI): domain Eukaryota; kingdom Metazoa; phylum Chordata; class Aves; order Bucerotiformes; family Phoeniculidae; genus Phoeniculus; species Phoeniculus purpureus. Next base: position 18,667,787 of record JAOXOE010000702.1, on the reverse strand, counting down.
GGCCCGGGCTGAGGCAGGTGAGTGTGGGCGAGGGCCGCGGCGGTTTGACCGGCGCCAGGAGCGCGTTTCTCCCGTTATCGTCCTGTCCAATCCCAACCCCCCCAAGCGGGGACAGAGCTGGCCTGTGGCTGTGCGAGGTTACCGTGAGCCACAGATTGCCAGGAAGGACAGTGAGATTCCTGGAGGTTGTGGAGAAGAGGGACCAGTACGTCAGGGAGGTTTTGGCCCTCCTCTGCCCCGCCCTAGCGAGGCCACATCTGGGATGCTGGGACCAGTTCTGGGCTCCCCTGTTCCAGAGAGAGAAGGAGCAAGTTCAGAGAAAGTCTGTGAAGGTGCTGAGGGGACTGGAGGATCTGTGTGCCAAGAAAAAGCTGAGAGACTTGAGACTGTGCAGCTAGAGAAGAGCAGGCTGAGATGGGATCTGATCAGTGCTGACTGATAATTAAAGGCTGAGAGCCAGACTCTTCCCACTGGTGCCCAGCAACAGGACAAGGTGCAAAAGGGACATGCTGGAACCCAGAGGTTTCACCTGAACAGGAGGTGAAACTTACTGACTTGGAGGATGACAGAGCCCTGGCCCAGGTTGCTCAGAGAGGCTTCAGAGTCTCCTGCTCTGGAGAGATTCCAAACCTACCTGGACACTATCCTGAGCAACATGTTGTGGGTGACCCAGCTCTGGCAGAGGGTTGGACTGGATGATGCCCAGAGACCACCCAACCCCATCATTCTGTGATTAAAGAGTAGTTTTACTTCTAAAAAGCATTCTTTTATTTTAACTTCTACAAGTGTTCTGTTGTAATTCAGGATGCCCACACATTTATAGACACCATCCCCAGAGGGATTTCAGAGATGTGTAGATGTGGTGTTGAGGGGCATGGTTTAGTGCTGACCTGATACTGCTGGGGAACAGTTGGTCTTAAAAGACATCTCCAATCAAAATATTTCAGTGTGCAGTAGGACTCTGCCTTTTGACCTTGCAATACATTTTCAGGATGAAACAGAGTCAGTTTTGTGATTGAAAATGTGTTGAACACAGCATCCTCACAGTGTTGTAGCTAATGTCATCGCTAATGTCATATTATCCACAGGCAACGATGGGAAGCACAGGCTTCTCCTTGGCTTGGAAATACACCACCATCAGGGACTCCTCTGCTGGGTTAGCAACATGTAAGCCCATCAGATGAAGCACAGGAGCTGATTCACGACAGAACCACCAGTGAGTACTGACTGCAGCTGTGCCGGTGGGCAGAAGGCGGGCAGCTGGAGCCCCAGCCTTCATCCACCCCCTGGTCCTCCTCACACAGACAGTGGTGACTGCCACAGGCAGGAGTAACATAGGTCATGTACCAGTGATGGGTTTGTCATTGCTGGAAACATGTGGCCCCTGCATCTCACTGGAGGTAGGTGGTGGTGCATGTCTCCCCATCCCTGCAGGTAACCAGTGTGTCTAGCTTTCCTCAGCCTAGGTTTTACCATAGGCATCATCCTTGATTTATATTTTTATTCCTCTTGAGTGGTTGATGATGACTCCCACACCTAACATTATTGAGCAGTGCATTCACAATTTCTAAATATTTCTCTGGTTCTTTAAAAAAAAAAACCAACATATCAACATTTGCTTCAAAATAATAAGGAACCTTTTTAATGGAGTAATTTTCTCTGTGTAAGTTACTGAAATCATCAAAGATGTTTTAGTGGATTGTTGTTTCAAGACTTTAAGCACCTAAAGACACAGGTATCTGTCCCACTGGACTTACAAATCTGTCTGACCTTCGCTGATTGCTTTTTATCTGCTACATGAAACATGCATTTACCTCTTCCTTCTGATGTCTCAGAACAGAATCTGCCTGGTCACGTCTGTCTCTCCATTCAGATGGAGTATGGCAATGCTTTAGGCAGCAGAACGATAAAAGATTTGCTTGAAAACACAGGCAAGCACTTTGCTTTTGTGACAGCCCTGGCACTGGCAAGCTGGAGCTTTAAGCAGAACACTGCATGCAGCAAGTGGCCACCAAGGCTTCATGCTCATGTTAATTATGTCATAGCTGCTTCCCCACCAGTAAATTGGGTTGCTGATTTCTGGCAAAACAATTGAGGGTTTTGTTTAACTGCCTACATCAGCATCGCGCTGGCTGCATCTGGTCTGGGTCCTCGTTCAGAAGCCGTTGGGAACATAAGGCACCAGAACAGGTGGAACAATGACTCCATGACCCAAAAGCAAAACTGCTCCTGACAATAGAAATAGTAGTGCCGTTTACTTTGTATCTTAGGAAGTGCATTTCTTACCTTACCAGATTTCTTTCTGAAACACAGCAGCACAGATCCATGTCTTGGAAATACTCTCTCTCTTTTACCACTCTCCCTTTTTCTCTAAATTTCTAAGCTGAACCAAGCTGAGCATTTTACCTGAGGGCAGTGACATTGTCCAACAGGGTTTGCTTTGTCTGGTTTACTGTTCTCCCTTATCTGTGTGCAACACAGACTCCAAAACACATTTGTGTCGGATGGGAAGGTACCATCTGCAAGGCAGGTGGCTAACAGCAAATAAATCTGCTGTTCAGCAAAGTTTTGTCGTCTTCTGTACTAATGCAAATGTTAACATCCGAGGTCTAAGAATGGTTGATATGACTCTTACCAAAAAATCCCCAAACAAACAAAAACTCCTTAATGAATTTTTAACTTGTTACTGAGGGGGTTTTTCAGTTGGTTAATTTGTGCTGTCTCTTCCTTTAGTTGGTGAAATCCTAAAATAATCCCTCATGTGCAGAAAGGGAAAGTCCTGTAAGACAGCAGAGTTGGGGAGCACCCTTGGGTGGCTCAAGAACAACAGAAGGCTGTTGTGGTGGCTCTTCCCATCACCGCACCAGTGCCAGAACAGCTATGAGTCTTTGCTGCTGCAGTCACAAAAAGCAGTTGGGAGCTGTCTGGAGCAGATAACGGATCCTTTTCCATGTGTCTCCAGTAGGTCAGTGCTGAAATACTTGGGATCTCCCTGAGGTCTGACTGTGTGTGGGATGGGAAGGCTTGCGCATTCCTGAGGTGGCTGTCAGATTACGTAGCTGCGCTTACATTGGTTTGTAATTTTCTGAACATGTTTGCTTAGAATCACAGAATTATTATGGCTGGAAAGGACCTCCAGGATCATCAAGTCCAGCCCTCATCCCAGCATCTCCCTAGACCATGGCTTCAAGTGTTACATCTACTAGTTTTTTAAACACCTCCAGGGACGGTGACTCTGCTACCTCTCTGGGCAGCACGTTCCAGTGCCCAACAACTCTCCCTGTAAAGAACCTCTTCCTAACATCCAATCTAAACCTCCCCTGATGCAACTTGGGACCATTTCCTGTCAATCTATCATGAGTAATTTGGGAGAAGAGAGCAGCACCAGCCTCGCTGCAACCTCCTTTTAGGTAATTGTAGAGAACAATAAGGTCTCCTTTCTGCCTCCTCTTCTCTAGACTCAGTAACCCCAGCTCCCTAGGCCACTCTTCATAGGGCCTGTTTGCCAGACCTCTCAGCAGCCTTGTTACCCTTCTCTGGCCCCACTCCAGGACCTCAATGTCCTTCTTATACTGTGGCACCCAAAACTGGACACAGTACTCAAGGTGTGATCTCAAGTGATGGTACTCAAGTGCAAAGTACAGGGGCACCATCACCTCCCTACTCCTGCTGGTTACACCGTTCCTGATCCAGGCCAGGATGCTATTGGCCTTCTTGGCCACCTGGGTGCACTGCTGGCTCCTATGCAGCTGTCAGTTCAGTCAGCACCCCCAGGTCCTTTTCTGCCTGATAGCTGTCCAGCCACTCTGTCTCAAGCCTGCAGTGCTCCTCGGTGTTCTTGTGACTAAAGTGTATGACCTAGCACTTGGCTTTGTTAAACCTCATCCATTGACCTTAGCCCATTGCTCTAGCCTGTCCAAATCCCTCTGTAGCGCCTCCCTACCCTCCAGCAGATCAACACTCTAATGTTCTGTGAAACACTCCTGCTTGATTTTGTGTCATCCACAAATTTACTGAGGATGCATTCAATCCCCTCATCCCAGTCATTAATAAAGAAGTTAAACAAGATTGGTCCGAAAGCTGAGCTCTGAGGGTCACCAATTGTAACTGGTCATCAGCTGGATTTAACCCCATTTGCCACAACTCTCCGGGCTCGACCATCCAGCCAGTTTTTAACCCAGCGAAGAGTCCACCTGTCTAAGCCATGAGCCACTTGTTTTCTCTCTCCCCCTCTTATTTCTGCATCACATTACCCTACCTCAGCCCTTGGGAACACAGAGGGACTACTGGCTGTGTGTGAGACTCCTAAGCTGTGCTGACAGTCACGTCATGTGTTGCACTGCGGTTCTTTTCTTGGTGTAACTCTGCTGAAAAGAAAATTCTTGCAGCTTCATGGTTTATACAGTTGTCATCTAATTCAGTGACTCAATGTAACTGGTTTTTATGTTTCAAAACTGTCTTTTGGCATTACTGTTAGGACACCCTGGTCATTAAATACATGACAACTTGTTTAAGAGAAGAACTCTCAAAAACCTCAGACAGAAATTAGTCTCTTTTAGGTTTGTGATCATGGTCACATTCCAAGAGTAACATTTAAATCAAAACCTAATAGTGACTGGCCAGAATCCTCGGCCAGTCCCACAGAAAAACAATCTTTGTGATTACAATCCACATTCCGCCAGTGGTGGTTATGGCTGAGCCCTGTGTTGTACGGTCCGCATTCATAAATGCAGAACATCATGTGCTGTGTGGAATTACAGTGCAACGCCCTCAGTATCGCTGTAAGAAAATAAATGTTCTCACCACAGGCTTTGATACGCCCTCCCTGTTCTGTGCTTTTCTAGCATGAGCTAGATGAAGGAAGTCTTCAGAGATACTTTTAAGAGAGACTCGGTATTTTACAACTGTTTATTTCAGCCCAGTATGGAATGTCACACAGCGATGAGTTCAGCTGCCTTCCGGAGAAGGAGAGTCTCGTTCCTTTGATGCTGGTTCCAGATGCTTGCATGTCGTTTTGTCAGACGGTGTTTTGACTGTTGTACTTGGGGGTGGAAGTGTTTTCTTCTTTTTTAAGTTAGTCTCAAAAGGATCTTGTGCCTTCAGCCTTATGTCAGTGTTTACTCTGGTTTACTGTGCAGTTGAAGCATCTGCAGTCTCTTTCGTCTCTTCAATTTGTTATCTCCTTGCTGGTATTGTACGACTTTTAGTTTAGATCGTGCCACAGCCAAAGATGTGAACCCACTCCTATGAAAATAGCTTTTCTGTTTTCCACATGCACCTCCATTGTGAACCCATATCCAAAGCTTAAGGCGTAAACTTGGCTGACCTCACAGCTGTCTGCTTACCAGGCATCCTGGTTGTTTGCTGCTCTAAAAGGGAAGCAAGACCTATTCTTCACTTTCAGTAACCACTGCACCCCCAAGCCCTCTGGGAGTGATCGTTCCTTTAATTGTTCCAGCAGGATCATTTCATTTCATGTGTCTGAAAGGCCTCTGTCTACTCTGTTGTTTCAACTTCAGTATGTCACTGAAATGGAGAATATTTTCTAGCAGTGTAGATACACCCAAACAAGTTTGTGTGTAAGGTTTAATCTTGCAGCTGTCTACTGCAGATCTCTGGGGAGATTATGTATTTTTCTCATTCTGGAAGAAATCTGAAGTGATTTCTTCCCAAGTTTTCTCTTGCACACACCCCCTCCACCTCCCCAGCACTGATTAGCTGGGAATCAAATTCCATAGATTTGCATACTGATACGTTTTGTCTTTTTCACATTTAAATCTAAATTTAAAGTAACCCTCTCAATGGTGTTTGTTCTAGAGTCAGTGGATTAAACAACACCCAAGAATTAGAGCAGAGCAGAAGCTTTGCAGTAGCTTGAAAACCCCCTCTGTATTCTGAATCACACTCTTCTAATATTCTGAAATCCCCATGTTTACTTGGAAGTAGTGAAATACATCGTACAGCAAGGGATTAGACTCCTGAGGTTTGGATCAGCTGATTGGGGATTGTTGAAACACAAAAGAAAAAGCCTTCTCTGAATAAACATGCCCCACATGAATTGACTGAGTGGCTTCTGCTGGCTTTGTGTGGATGGGGTGGGTGAGATGCTCCCCAGTGCCTCTGCATGCTGTGCTGGGTTTGAAGCTGTCTCTGCTGTCTGAGGTTTCAAACTGGAGATGAAATCTGGATGTATTGTTTTTCAGTGAAATCAGTTCCCCAGTGTGGTTTAGAGTATAGTCCAGAAGGAGATCAGCTGAAAGGGCAGCCAAGGGGCTGGTTCTCTGTTTTGAACAGATGGATTTGAAAAGGTAGATTCATTATCTGGAGATTAGTTTGAGAAGAGCCTGTGACTCTATATAGGACAAGAATGTCCAAGTTAACCTCTGGAGTCCTACCTCCAGTTCTGGAATCCCCAGTATGAGTAGGACGTGAAACTGTTGGAGCAAGTCCAGAGGAAGCCATGAGGACGATGAGAGGCCTCGAGCTCCTGTGTTATGGGGACGGGCTGCGGAATTTTGGGTTGTTCAGCCTGGAGAAGAAAAGGCTCAAGAAGGAACTTACAGTCTCTGAGGTTCATTCGAACCTTAACTGTTCTGTGGTTGTATGAAAAGGGAAGATCAGTAATCACAGAGGTGAACAGTGCTTCTCTCTTGCCTTCTGAGAACAGCTCACTGAAATAACTGATTGCTGTGCTCACCTCAAATTGCCAAAAGATGGAAATCGCTGGATTTCTGTGACACTTGCTGGTCTGAAGGCAGCTCAGTGTAGCATATGTGACCCAATTTTGGTGTCTTGAAATGTTCTCATCTGCTCCAGTTTCCTCCTTTAGCAGTTTTAAAGTTGTGGTTGATAGGTTCTTCTGTGTGTAGACAAAATAAATGAAATCATGTCTGTAAATAGATTGTCAGGGGGCTGGATTGTGCAGCATTTATCCCACACAGAGCATGGGGCTGGCCACACTTTGGAAAAGCAACATCAAATACAGAAAAGTTCTGAAAGAAGGAGATAAAAATAATTGTGTTTTATTTAATCCTTTTGCATGCCTACCACTTCTTATTCCCTGTGTCTGTCCTGTGAGGTTTGGGCTGTGTTTCCAGGCAGATGTGAGCTGATGATGGCAGTCACGCCATGAGCTGTGGAGAGGTCAGCAGGGAGCTGCTCAGGAAGAGTCAGAAACAGCCCTGTAAACATGTGACAGGCAGTGTGTCTCTCCAGCAGCACGCACTCTGGAGGCAGTTCACTTGCAGGCCTACACTAGAGGTGAGCAGGTAATCTAGTGATATCATGCTGGTCCAGTTCAGCTACCGAATCTCTGTTGGTGGGAGGAAGTTAGGCAGATGGCCATCCATGTGCTGGTGGCTCCTAAAATCTGAAGTAAGCATGATCTAGAAACTGAAACATGTGAAGATTGTCTGGTTGACAGAATAAAGGGGCTATTTCTAAAGCTCTTTTTACTGTAGTGGTCTGTACGCAATGAAGAACATGGGAAATGCTATCAGCCAGCTTCAGAACTTGAGGTAATGCCCCTACTCTATTTCAGACAGAGGAATCTGCTGCCCAAGGCAGTCCCGCTGCTGTGTTCTGTGTGATGTTACCTAACGCTGGGGGTTTATTTGTGTGTTCTGCAGCCCATATTAGGCAAAATTAAGGACTTGCCCCATTTTCTTCCAGATGGTTTTGTATCATTACTCAGGACTAGATGCATGTGATGGAGTTTCTGAATCATTCCCATTACTGTTGCTATTTTCAGGAGGCACAATTCAATCTGATGATTTGAACATTAACAGTATTTCCTGAACTTCAGATTTTTGTTCTTCATCTCCTGAATCTTAGAGGAGAAATAATCTGTGAAATCTGTTGAATCTACCCTAAAATAGGAGAGATTTATATGAGATCTGAGGAAGAATCCCTGTGAGGGTGCTAAGGGACTGGAACAGGCTGCCCAGGGAGCTCGTGGCTGTTCCATCCCTGGAATTGTTCAAGGTCAAGTTGGATTGGGCTCTGGGCCACCTGGTCTAGTGAGAGGTGTCCCTGCCCATGGCAGGGGGTTGGAACTGGATAGTCTGTGAGTTCCCTTCCAACTTGAACCCTTTTGTGATTCCATGATTTAGTGTTCATTTCTTCCATTTGGTCTATTTATGCAGCTGAAGCTGTGAATGCTGCTGGTTTCCTCCTTTCTGTTTGACCTCCTCACCTTGTGGCAGCACCCACGAGTTCCAGAAACCTTCAAATAATCTCACAAGCTATATGGTGGTAAACAAATGTTCATTCAGGACGGGGTAAGCAATGCTGTGGCCTAAACCAACTCCACTTGGTTTACAGTTATCTGAGAGGCTTCCACAAGAGGGTGCAACCGTTCAACAAAACCTCTAGGAACCCAACCAGCCGCTCCCCATTGTGAGTTTATTTTCTACCATTTGATTTATTAACTTGCACATCTAAACCAACCCAGAGCTGGGTGGGTGCTTTAATCACTTTGGTAGCCCAGAGGGTGTCTGGTCTGTAACAGGTAAGTGGATGTTTTGCAGCTCAGCAAGGCAGGAAGGTTCATTTTGAATCAGAGCACCATTTCCAGCAGTTGCCTTCACACCAACAGAAGGTTCTCTCCAGACTTCAGTCACCAGATGCTACTTAGATGTTTTCGGTGCTTGTTTGGTGTCCTGAAACGTGCTACTATTCCTAATTTATGCTTCATGCCCTGCAAATTTTCTCAATGGTCATTTGAAGCCTGATGTTTGGGGATTTTTTAAAAAGCATCAAAGTGCTCTACTGCATGTGTAGACCAAAGTTCTAACTCTGTTCTTGGGGCAGTAAAATTTATCTGCAGAAATTATTCACCTTAATAGATTTTTCAAGGAAAGGCCCTGTGTTTGACTGAAACCATTGCTGCCCAAATACCAGAATCACTTGCAGAGATAAAATGATCTGATAGCTGGCAAAGTAACTAGAAGTGTGCTGGTAGGAATTTGTGTAAATAGGATTTTATTTTTCTGACAAATGCTGGTTTTGCCAAACTTGCAGATTTTATTAAGAAAAACACAACAGTGTGCTTTTAAGACTTTGAACTACCAGTACAATATATTAAAGAAGATGAATTTAAGGCCAACAAAATGACTATAGATGAGCTTTACATTATCTTTTGTAAACAGATGAGAGTTTGTTTTGGGGTTTTTTAGCTTGTTTGTGGATAGTACCAGGAGAATAATCTGTGTTTATGTTTTTCCTAAAAGCTCTATGGTTTAGGTCATTGCTTGCCTCTAAAGAGCCAAATCCATTCATCAGTCAGGCAGTACTGCCTGGATATCCCAGATTCCTGTATATCCAAGAACACAGGGCACAAGGAGGGACAGCAACTACTCTTATTCCCTTACTGATCATTCTGTATTGAATATTGTGGCATGTTTTGATTCAATTCTCCATTTTAACAGTGTGTGGAAACCAGCCCTTTCTAAAACCAGATGTACAAATGCTCCCCTCTGTACCCCCACCAAAGCTGGGTCCCAGCTTCTTTCCTAGGCTCTGGCCCAAAGCATTTATCACTCCCCAGAGGTCCTCCTGCCTTGAAGTTTGTCTACCAGCCTAGCCAATGTTCAGAGCATTTCCAAGGAAGGAAGGCTTTAATTCAGAGGAAATGCAGGCCTGGACATTTCTGCCCTATTCATGTTCAGGAGCAACCACAGCAGGACAAAACCCAGTAGGTGTCACTCCAGCAAAGTGGTGCGGGTGTCAGGAAACCTTTGCCACCCTCTTGCTTCCTTTTCATTAGTGAAAACTGGCTTGTGGTATTTCACCTCATACAAACCCAGCAAGTGCTTCTTCTGCTTCTAAAAAAACACCACCATTACAGTCACCAGTGTTAGTATTGAGAGGGAGGATGGAAATAAGCAAAGAAAATTAAAAAATAAATCTTGAATTCTGCAACTTGCAGTGTTGATAACAGAGGGAACTGAGCAGAGCTGCTTCTTCCCCTTCTGCTAACTAATAATAAGTGTCTGCACCAGTGACATTCCTTTTTCCCCAATACCTACCTAACCTGGCTTGCTGGTTACCTTCCAACCAGTACTGTCCAACCAGCTTCCTGGAAGCAGGAGTTTGTCATGGGACTTCTCACGTGGAGGAGCAGGGCCGTGGATGGATAGCAGTGGGGCTGTGATTATCGTCCTGTCAATGAAATGAATTATCATACTATCAGTGAAGTCTTGCTGTGCTGATGGCTTTGTGTGCCCAGCAAAGGTGGGAAGAGGCAGTTTGCAGGGCAAAGGCAAATGGAGAAGGTTAGACCTCGATTGCTGGGTCTCTGTATTTATTGGGTTATACTGGAGCCTTCTTAGTGTTGCCTGGTTTGAAAATGCCTGGTTTGAAAATGGTGGTGTATCCCACTCTGAAATGTGTGTGGAGGGGAGAAGCTGTGGAAGGCAGTGAACGAGGAGCGTAACAACTTTCTGTCCCCCTAGATGGTCTGCCAGGAGCTTGTGGCAGTGACTCCTCCTGTTGATGAGAGAGGAGTCTGTGTGAGAGAGACTGGGATGGGAGAGGAATTGGGACAGTTAAACTGTTCTAGGACAGTTAAACTGTTCTAGGACAGTTAAACCTTCCTTGTGAGAAGTGAAGAATGTTCTTCATGCAGGAGGTGAAGGGGAAGAGGAGGTCACATTTCTGTCACTAGAAAAAAAATGTGTTGGAGCCTTAGAGCTTTTGGGTTGGTGTGAACGTTTCAGTCCAGGAGGTTTCCCTTGGTTCCTCACCAAGTGCAGCATGTGCAGTGGTTGTTGCACCATTGGCAAGGCAGAATTCCTGAAGGAAATAATTAAAGCTTGCTTTCTCCTGCTTGGGATCTAAACGTGTATTTAAAAAATGAGATAATGCTTTCATGGTGGCCATGGGTTCCCTTTATATTTGTGTGGGGCTGTACCCTGGGCCCTGATGGACGTCCTTTAATCGTACATGTGTTTGGACAAAGATGATTATCCCAGGCCTTGGTTACATCCCTGTGATCCCACTGCTGTGGGAGCTGCGCGTCCCTCCATGAGCAGTTCAGCCATATGTGCTGCTTATTTATATCTCACACGTGAAAGAAGCTGCTCCGAGCACATCACTGCTGCTGTGCTAATAGAAGATAAATGCAAGTGTGTGAGCACTGGCTGAGGATGTGACACATGGCCAGTCACTGGGCCTGGGAAAGCTGCTGGTCTGCCGGCTCCAGACACAAGGGAAGGCTGGGCCTGTCTGACATTGCACATACTCTAGAGTTCAATTAATTTACAGACAGTAATTAGTTCCTAGCTCCTGTAGATAGAGATGTCTGCTCATCTCAGCCTCTGCTCTGCTGTTTGAGAAGGCAGCTGTGGACTGCATGAAGCTCCGTTTTTGTGTCGTGTCTGTTCTCCCCACACTACAAAGCACTTTCAGAACACACTGTGCCAGCTGAAAATGACCGTTTCTTTCCAGATGTCTTTGTAATCCCATAAAACCCCCAGGCACAGGGAGTGAGAGACTGGCCTTATTTAAAAAGCAAACAATAAGACAAGTAATAACACAAATAATAAGCATCCAGCCACATTAACAGAGGTATTTGCCCCCTTGTAAAGAAATGTATCCGTCCAAACCAGCAGTGTCAAGTTGGTGTGAGTTGATGGACATGTCCTGCTGAAATGTCCTGCAGTGCCACAAGCGTGTGATTCACCGGGACAGCGTCCCAGGCTGTCATAGTGGCAGCTGCTCTCAACCCCCGAGCTCTCTCACACACACAGGGCCAGATGCCATCGAGCTGATGGCTGTTGGACAAAAGGCAATGAGCTCTGCCCATAGCAAATTGCACGGATGGAACATCCCAGGTCGTTCTTTAGCGGCTGCCCTTCATGCCCCATGTTCACTGCCCAGTGCTGTTCTGAATCCTGGCAGTGAGTGGGATTGGGAGGGGGGGGGCGGCTGAGCTCACGCTGTGCAGCTGCAGTAGGTTAGTCATAGTGACTCTGCTCCACCATGGACTCCTGGTTTGCCTCTTAGTCACCAGTAATGGTGTGGAGGTGGCCATGGGAAGTCAGGGAGCCGAGCACTGCCGTGACCAAAGCCTGCTCATGCTGTTGCTCTGCGTGACTTGGGCACGATAAGAGCAGCTGACGGGCTGGACTGGGAGTTGTGGGGAGCTCCTGGCGTGCCAGCGCACGCACACACCTGCTATGGCCATGGCCTCTTCCCAGAGGAAATCTGGGGGGGAGCCAACTCCTAAAACCAGGTAGAGGAACTTTCTATCCTGCTCCTCCTGGGAACCACCCAGTCAAGAGGCGTGTGAGTTTCTCTGGTAGCACTGGTGAGCTGTGGATTGGACACGATGGGTTGGGACACCCCAGAGGACACGGGTGGCGGTCACGGGTGTAGGGAGAGGCTGGAGGGAGGATCCCCCCGCAGCTCCTCCCCGCACACGCAGCTCCTCCCTCCGCTCTCGGTTGACGGCCGGGCTCTGCGGGAAGCGGTACTTAAAGCTTTGCAGGGAAGATGTGAGGAGCAGAGGGAGCTGGGGGAGGGCAGGGCACTTTTTGGACTCGTACCCGAAGGCAGTTCCAGTAGGTGCAGCCGCAGGTTTTTGCAGCTTTTTGGGGTGGGAGTAGTGGCGTGCGAGCTGCGATTTATTCCCCTGCCCTCCCCCGAGGACTGATCCTGGTTGGAAGGAGCCTTCATCTGGGGCAAAACGCCGGGATCTCACTCGAGAGGAGCATAAGCCGGTAGGTCCCAGCCTGCCCCAACGTTCACCAGCCCCGCACAAGGTCGGGTCCGCCCGAGTGCACTTGCTTCTGGTGCTCTTAGGTTTGACTTTGCTTTCCTTTTCTATTTTTAATTTCTTTCCGGACCGTAAGGACTTGCTCTCTTCAGCAGAGCCTGGGAGCTGTGTGGTTTTCGTGAGCCGGCGAGGGCTTGGGGATTGTAATCTCCCATCTCTTGTTGAAAGAGATTGTGCAAACAGAGCCTTGGCCATTATTGGTGGGGTTAATGGGGTTTCCACATCCTAGCGACTGCTTTGCCATGGTAAAATGCTGAGGTAGAAACACTAACAGATTCTGAGTTTTTACATTCCCACCGCTTCCTATTTTTAGAGCTGTCGGGGGATTCAACTCTGTACTGTAAGGCTTCAAAAATAGCAGCAAAACTTAAATGATGAGTGAGAGAGCAAGGAGAGTATTGAGACAAAATTAACGATACAGCTGAGAAGAAGCCCAGGTCCCAGCAGGACCTCTTGGACTCTGGGAGATCAGGTCCTGTAGCCTTGAAACCCTAGAGATTAGGTCCTCTTGCCTCTCATGACGGCTGTTAAACCTGGGCGTGATGAAGTGAAGCATCTGATTCCTGGCAGAGTTGATGATTTTTAAACCTTTGAAGTTCCTTGAAGGTTTAAGGTGCCCTTGGTGGGTTAGAGAACTGCCTGGTGTGTGTGTAAGAATAACAAGAGATACCAGTAATTTTGGAGTTTGTTTTAACTGGGAAATAAATCTATCAGTTGCTTTAAATTGAATCTAAAAATGGAAAACCAGGAAGGTGCAACTTTTCCTCCCCCTTTTCCTGACAATCCTTACGTGCTGTTTCTCAGGGTAATGCAAAAGCCTTAAAAATTAATGTTCCAAAATAAGGAAGAGTCGGTGAGAAATTTTCCAGATCAAATGGTCAGTGGTCAGAGATCTCTGCCAGTTTTGATCTGGTCTCGGGGGTTTTGTTTTGAAGCGAGCAATTAGTTTGCTTGGAATGCATTTATCCAGGAAGCAGTCCTTACCATGCTCTGCTTTGAGGCTACGTGCAATGAGATCGACGAGGCTTTAATTAAATGCAATCAAACATTACAAGATCTCTAATTAAAAGGCGTGGAGCTTGCTGGCTGCTGACATACCAGCCCTGCTATTTATTTCTGCTTTAGAAAGAAAATACTTTCTCCTCTTGGAAGTCCTTTTGGTGGGATTTTCCTCCCTCTCTGTTCCTGAGTAACGAGCAGCCTTTTGTTTCCTTCCCAGCCCGGTGTTAATTCCTGTTGACTGGCGAGGGAGGCAGATGAGGCTGGTGTGTGACAGCAGGGTGACGGAGTGCAGCCTATGCATGTGAGTCAGAGGGTGAGGGAGCGTGTGGACTTGTGAGAAGGGCTCCGTGTGAGTGGGAGTGTCTGTGCCCCGACCACACTGCCCGGGGCTCCGGTGTGCAGCAGCGCTTGAATTCCTGTGTCTGGAAAGCAAAGGATTAAATCCCCAAGTCAGCATGAAGTTTGCCTCTGGTTGAAATTGAAGCCGGTGGTTTCCTGTGTGAGATTGTAGGAGGGGAGGGCCTACGTGAGGAGAATGGGGACGTGTCTGACCCTTTATCTGGTGGGAGAAGAAGCTGTGAGAGCATGGTGGGAACGTTCAGGGCTGGTTGCTTGCTAACCCTTCTGGTTTGTGTGGGAGGGAGGCATAAAAACGAATCAATTCAACTTGTGTGGAATATAATAAAGTGCTGTTTATTAAACATGATCACAGGGCGGAGGGCAGCAGATCACCTCCCTTTCCTGCCCTACTCTCTGGGGACCACGTATGCGTGCATGACTGTCTCTGAGAGTTCGTGTGAGAGAAGACTATGAGTGTGTGTTTGGGATTCATTAGCCTGAGTTTAGCTGGTTTCATGCTTTACGTGCCTAGGGGCTACCCACAGTCACAGAGAAGGGAGGAGTTTGCTGTTGCTGGCTCCAGATCCTCTCTAGGGGTGATCTTGTTTGTGTCAACCGTGAGCAATTAGAGAGATTAACTGTCTTGTTTTCCTTTCTGCCCTAGATTGATTCTTGTGAGGCTCTGGGACATTTGAAAGTTATTTGGAAAGACCAAAGTGTGTGTGCAATGGACACTGAAGCAAAGCCAGCGTGTATAGTGCCGCAGGCTCACTGCACAGCAATGAAGTGCCCTCCTTCACAGGACTTTCCTCCTCAGATAAAACTCTCTGAAAAGATCCCACCAGTGAAGCCTTGCTTCAAGAAGAAACAGCAAGTGCAGAAGAGACTGGACACAGAAACTCTCCGGGCTTTGCGGCCGATCTTCACCAGTTTACTGGGACCTGGGACCTTGGATAGGGTCTTCATGCCCCGAGGCCAAAGTGGCGGTCATAGTGATTTATGTGAACCCACTGTGAAAAAGACTCTGGACCTTGGGACATCTTGCCCCCAACCAGAAAATGATGTGACTGTGCTGATGCCAACAGCTCCAGATGTGCGGAGTCAGTTGCCAGCAGCTCATCCTTCTTCTGGGCATCCCGAACAGCAGGTCCAATCAGGAGAGCAGGGATTCTCACCAGAAACTACTCCTCCTGCGACTGCTACTGATAGCAGTAATGAATCATTCCAGGATCATCCTGTGCACCCAAATGCTGGTGACAGTGCAGCTTGTCCTTTGTTCCCGGATAAGATTTTGGAAAGCTACACATCTAGCTTATTCCAGGGGAACAGCTGTCCTGTGCAATACAGTTTGAGCCCAAGCAATAAGTGCAGTGCTGGGATATTCCAGGATAAAAGTGAAGAGGCCTCTCTGGATTTGGTATTTGAGCTCTTGAACCAGCTGCAGTATCACACCCACCAGGAAGATGGGATAGAAATCTGTGTGGATTTTCTCCAGGGCATGTGTGTTTATGGCAATGACTGTCCCAAACATCACACAGTCTTGCCTTATCACTGGCAAGTGAGAAGGACAGCAACCCAGAGCTGGCAAAGTGTGACCAATGATTCCCAGGAGCATCTGGAAAGACTCTACTGCAACCCTGACAACGATAGGATCAAAGTGAAATACCGGTAGGTGACTAATTTACTCCCTAACCAAGCAGCAGTGTGGCAGTACAACAGGATCTGTGCTCTCTTTTCTTGGTGTTTTGTATACAAGTGTTTTACAAACCACATTGTGTTATCTTGATGATATCCAACAGCAGAAAACCCTTGTATACCTGTTAAAGCTACTGCCTAGCATCTGGACAGTGTTCTTTGACACTGAAGGACGGGAAGCGTGTGAAGTAAAGCTTGTGCAACTTTTATAGTGCAGGTTCTGCTTGGAATAGCAGCAGGAAGTGCTGGTGTTTACAAGTTCATCAGATCTATCTCTCCATGTTCTTGTGAGTGCAGCATGTAGGCTGGTTGTTTTTTTTCTGGAGGAAGCACTCAGTGCAATTTTCTCATATCTTATCTGCTCTGCTGTAATCTGTGGGGCTGGTGCAACCCATTTCAGTCCGTCGGTTCAAAGCAAAGCTTCCCTAGTCATGTGGTTAAAAACTTCCACTTGCCTTTGCTGTTGAGTCCTTGTGCTTTTGTTCTCGCTGCCTTTTCTTCCACTTCCTGAAGCAAGTAAATCCCTTCTTTAGAGTTTTAATTTTCATTTGCTGTGCTGAGGGCTCTTGTTAGGCATCAGAGACCCATTTTAATGCTTTTAAGTCTTTACTTTCACCTAACCTGACACTGGATTAGACACTAACACTCAGGCTCCATCAGCATATGCTTTCATCCTTCCCACAGGAGGCGATACCAGAGTAAAGATGCCCCAAACTGAAAACGAAAGTCAAGTAAGAAAGAAGAATCTTGTAGCTGCAAAGCAGCTACAATTTGTTGTGCTTTACAACAGCAAAACTTCCTTTTCTTTCCCCCCTAGGTATTTGAAATGATTTCTGAAAACAAACCACCAAATACAGAACTAAGACAAAGCCCATAAAATAATTTACATTTGAGCTCTTCGCAAACAAGCAGAAGCCTGCAGAACAAAAGCCATCGGTGCACACAGGATCTGCTTATTCCAAATGATAGAATTAGGAATGATTAATTTTAAAAGAAAGAACCACTTCATAGTTGCTTGTTCATCTCCAGCCTGTGGGATTGGCTGTGCAGTGAGTCTGGTGGGTATTCTGGGCTCTTGGTACACAGAGTTTCTGTCTGCGTGAATGGGTGGGGAAGAAACCTAACGGGTGTGTTGGCAGCCACGTGACACCTTGTGACTGGGCTGAAGTCAGTGCAGCAGCATGATCTCAGAAAACCAGGTGTGCTGGGTCAGGGCTCTGCCAACAGGGAAATTGCTGTCCAAGTGGAGGCTGGTTCTTGGAGTACACACCAGAGCTGAACTGAGTGCTGAGAGAGCAGCTCCCTCACTATTTTCTTCAGATAAAAAGCAGTCCACCAAGACTAAAATTATTTCAAACATTGATATTTTCTAACTAAGCTGTGTTTCAAGCTGCTAATTCAACAGCCTGTGATCTGCCTCCTTCTCTTAAAAGATCTTTGCTTCACTCAGTGCTGCAAAATCATGCCCCAGTGCAAGGCTGGATTACTTGGTTTGTAATATCCACTTAATGTGGAATGACAAAGTGCTGGTTTCTGTAACTCTCATGTGTGTTTCATCCCTTCAAAGGGCTTCATGCTTGTGGCTAAGTATCAGTGAGAACCTAGGAGTGAAGCTGTCTTTAATACCAGAGCTCCTGATTTCAGACAGTGTCTGATGTGCCTTAAAACTTGGGCTCTGCATAGGTTTAAGCTCTAGTTTGAAGTGGAGGTTAAGTGTTTTGCTCCATATTCATAACCAGTTTCTTCTTACGCAACAT
Source organism: Phoeniculus purpureus (assembly GCA_028565055.1). NCBI lineage: Eukaryota > Metazoa > Chordata > Aves > Bucerotiformes > Phoeniculidae > Phoeniculus > Phoeniculus purpureus. The sequence goes on along the minus strand of JAOXOE010000702.1, from coordinate 18,650,216 downwards.
CATCTAGTATGAGAGGAACCTGCCAAACCTTTTGCAGGAGGTGGGACTGCCTGTGACTCTTGGTGGAGTTCACTGGTGGTCACTGCAACCTTCCTTCCCTTCTGTGCCTGGGCGATGTTGTGTCTCCTGGCAACAAGATGCAGATAGGAGCATGTTGAACCTTGCCGAGCGGCTTGCAAACATGCTGGGACAGCTCATTGTTCACATGGTTACTGCATTATTTGGCTAAAGCTATTAATCTCTTGTGGTCAGACTAGCTTTGCAGGCCTAGCTGTATGGATTGCATACAACAAGGAAACGTCTGCTCAGCAGTTTGCATGCCCAAGAAAGGCTGTGCAGAAGGCAGCCTGACAACCAGTGGGTGGTGGCTGTTTATCCTCTTTTGTTTGAAACAAGGTTCATATTGCATAGGAAGTGGCAATTACAGTCGCCTGCATGAGGCTGCCCTCTTGAGCAGCTCTGGGAGCGCTGGGCCCGTCAGGAAAGTGGTGGGTTATTGACTCAATTAAGAGAATAAGCTTTGAATTAAAACAGGATGTTCTTCAAGGAGCTATTTATATAAATCTTGCTTCATCTTAATGATATGGAGATGAGTAATGTAAAATGCACATTAAGTTGTTGCCTTTCACCTAAGGGAACAAGTAGGAGAAGTTGCAAACCTTGTTTAGTTACTTTTTTGGAACACAGCTACCTCAGATACTTCTTGCAGTTTGGCCTCAAACCAAATATAAAACTTTATCATAAATAATTTGAATTTTTGTTTTCTTATGTCTGTGAAGGATTTAAAGTGAAATACCAAGCTGTCAAAACAAATAAAGGAATATGAACCCAAGCAGGTTAAAAGGACCATTTTGAGGAGAGGCTCTGGAGAAGTTCCAGCTTACAGCTCAGTGGTGGAGACCTCAATGCCAAGTCAAGCTTCCTAGCATGATAGTTCCCAAGCTGGTATATTTGAAGATCCTCTGTAGTAAGAGGAAATACTTGGCTGCAGAACTGAGCAGGTTTTCCCCACCTGTCCAGTCACACAATGTTGCTGCTGATACCACTAGTGTTTGTTTAAAACAAGTCTGTGCTTCCTGACCTATTAGTTGGCTGAAAATTCCACCTCTTGACTTGGCAAAGAGTTATCCATGTGTGCCACAGGACCTGCAGCACCTCTTCAGTGCTGTGTGCCCCAGCTCAGGTGAAACAGCAGCTACTTGTGGTGCTTTGCTTTGCTTTTTTTATTTTTTTCCTGTAAGTTTTACAAGGTGGCTGCTCCTGTCTAGAAGACAAAGGCCAAAATGAAATGGCTCCAGAGCGGGCAAAGCAGGTAGACCTCCAGTGACACATGTTCTGCCTGGGAACATTTAGGTTGGGTATTAGAAGGAAATTCATCACTGGAAAGATCACTGGGTATTGGAACAGGCTGCCCAGGGCAGTGGTGAAGTCACTGTCCCTGGAGAGATTTAAACCCAGACTAGGTACTTGGGGACATGGTTTAGTGGTGACCTGGCAGGGATAGATTAATGGTAGGACTTGATGATTATAAAAATCTCTTCCAATGAAAGAGATTCAGTAGGTCTGTGACTAATGATTTGGTACACATGCATGGTTCTGGGGTGAAGTCTGGGTGAATTCTTTATGTTCCCCAATGGGGTTCTCTGGGGGCATGTGGAGGGCTCTGGGAAAGAACAGCAAGGACATAAACATAACATAAATATACATACAAACAATATCAACATAAATGAGTTCTGCTGTGTTCTTGTGTTCACAGCATGACTCATTTCTCTGCTGTTGCAATATGCTGATAGGATTTTAAAATCACAGAGCACAGTGGGAGCATTTCAGTTGTTAAGGGACTTCTCAGGGTCATCTGACCACCTGTAGGGAGTTCTTGTTCTGCTCTACAATGCTGCTGCAGCATCCAAGATAAATCCTGTGTCAGGGATGACACTGGAGATGAGAAAACAACCAAAATCCTTTGTGCCTGGTGGTTCAGTGTGAGGTATTTCTTGAATATCCACAGCTGGATGGTTCTGAATGTCTTTGAATCCTCACTAGAAGGAATGCAATAAGGAGACTGACTAACAAGCACGTGAAGTGCTTTTAGAAGTGTTTGCCTTGTGCTTTATACTAGTATGCACCAACGAATTCCTGTTTGCTCCACTTTATAGTATCATTTATGTGTGAAATCAAACGAATGGGTATTATCTTGAGCTGCCCGAGGAGCTGCAGTCCCTCCTGTATCGCTTTCCTTGCTTCATGTCAACAAACAGATTGCAGTTTTGGAAACAGCTGTCACCTGGCTTCAGGTTGAGGTCAGTCTGTTCTCTGTGTACTTAGGGTAATAAACCAGCCCTTCCTGAGACAGAAATGTGTAGCTGCTGAAGCAGATACCTGTGAACAGCTCTTCCCAGATAATGCAGGAAGGGAGGCACAGCAGTGAAGCACTGTCTGCCTGACCACTGCAGGAAGGATAAGGAACAGAAAGTGTCTGCTGCTGCTCTTGCTGAGCAAATAATTGTGATTGTGAAGTTCCTTCATAGACAGTGCCTGTATTTGTTGAGATCAAGAAGGATCTGAGCTGAGGAATAAATTTTGGACTTGTAGTCAAATGTCTAAAGGAGCCCTTCTGGGAGAAGCTATATGTGTGATGAAACATTGGATGGGACCTTCAGAAACAAACATGCAGAACTGGTGGCCACTGGTCACTGTTAAACCTGTATGCAGTCACCTTATGAAAAGTACTGGTTAAATTGATGCAGTTGCATTATTATCATAAATCTGGGAGGTGTTTTGAGTCCTGAGATCGGATAGAACTCTTAAAAAAACACAGTCAGGTCTGTCTGTGCAGAACATCTTGGAGCCCCATTTTTCAACTGAAAGGCTTTAGATGCCTCTCATGATGTGAAACCCTGTCCTGTATGAGCTCTGCTGCCACTCTGAGGTGGGTTTGTCCTCTCCTGCAGACAGCCAGTGCAAGTGGGAGTTGAATTCTGTAATGTGGTAGAGGCAGTAATCCTTGGAAGAGCTGGATGGGTTTGACATCTTCATTCCTGCAGAGTTTTAGAACTTAACAGCACTTCACACCGAAGGACCACTTCAACTCAGCATCTCGTGTTCAAAAGTGGCCAACAGTTTCTTGGCCAAGAGTAGAACAAGTGAACAGAGACACACTTACCAGTAGAGTCTCTTACCTTGCAGCAGTCAGTCATACTTCACTGACTTCCTGGTCAAGAGCTGGTATCTTTGTGTATGAGACAGCTCAATAGATATTTTTGGGTTTTCCTGCCAGGAAAGATCTGGGGCCAGGCTTTCATCTGAGCTGTGTCTGGACCTGGATACAGAAATGTTACTTCTGAGAGAGGAGATTGCTATTTTCCTGTCACACTCCTTGGCGCAATACCTGAGATTTCTTTTACTTTTGTGCTGTTTGATGGGTGTCCCTTGGTGAGTGTTTGCTTTACTTAGTAAGACCATACATTTCAAGTGAGGTTCAGTTCTACAGAGTGGAGTTCAGACTCTTGGTCCCTCACTCAAAGCTGAGCTACAGCCTGCAATTGCAACAACTGTTTGCCCCAAATAAGTTGAAATATTGCTGATTTGGGGTCACTACAAAGTGTAAATGCCTGACTTAATCTCCTACAATAGCTCAGTTCAGTGGTACCGATCGTTCAACCTCAAGTTCAACAGGTTCAGTTCAACAAGAAGCACCTGTTTGCTGCTTTTAAGTTCATTTCCTCCCCCAAGTGCCTTTCGTGTTGTTGCTATTGCAGAGGAGAACTGGTTTAGTCAGAGAGAAAATGAACAGTTTCACCATCTCAGTGCAGCTTAGCTCTCAGCCCTGTATTGTACCGCAGCTGTTCTGATGGGAACTGGGTTTCGTTTCCTGTGCAGCGCTTTGTTGTCACTGGGTTTATTTTTTTTTCTGACCCCTCTTTGCGGTAAGAGTCATGACACGTAACCAAACTTAGAAGAGTTCAAAACCACAATAGTTTTCATAGCACTTGCAAAAGAAACAACATTTCTCCTAAGTCACCTGCTGGTTTGTAGCGTAGACCCTTCACACATAGGCTGAAGGTCTTTGGAAGGATGCAAGAAGGACTGGACTCAAGTATTGGACCCTGCTTATTTTAAGACCCGGCTATACTCGTCTGAAAAAAGACCTCACTGGTCTTCTTTGCCGATTGAAGTCCCCTGATGAGATTAGGTCTTTGTACTGTTTCTTACATTTTAAACAGAAAACAAGACGAGAGCACTAGTGGAATTTTGTTTGGAACTGTTGTACACAACCAAATTCAGGGTTGTGTGTCATGTCCTTGAGGGAGTTCAGTGTGGTTGTTCTTCCAGTTCAAATAATTCCATTGAGCTGCTTTGTTTTATAAATAGAGCCCTTGACTTGGGTAGTTGGTGAAGTTCTTAAGAAATCTCTGTTCCCACCTCTGTCACAGGTTCTCTGTGGGATTTTGGAGAAGCTATTTCAGTCTTTCTGGATATCTCTCTTTCCCCAGGGGGGAAATGTGAACCGTAATTTTCTGCCTCAGAAGCAGGATGAGGCAGAGCTCTGTGGTGTTTGCAGTGAGGTTTAACAAATATTTCTTTAGAAGGCAGCATCACTGGTTTTAGTCATAGTTCTGAGCTGTACTGGAGGCTGTTTCTGTGGATGATGTGGAGAGCTGGTGGGAGTTACGCTTTGCCCCACCAAGGTATTTGAATTCATTTCCTGCTTTCCTAAACCTCTGACAAACTGTAACCTTCATAAGTTCCTTTCCACCGCTCTCCAGACTGATATTTCCAGATGGATACTCCAAAGTCCAGGAGGACTAGATTATTATTTTATCATTTTTGCTACAAACCTCTCCTTATCCTTAACACCAACTGCCCAAGAGAAGTATGAAGAGCAATGGACCTTGGTTGTGGAGCTCATCTTCTGAGTCAGTGCAGAGGGTGATTTGTGTTTAACCCTTGCAAATAAGAGAGGATTTTAATTGCTGGGTTTGTGTGTTTTCTTGCTGTCATCATGTTTCATCACCACTGCATGAGAGCATCTCCCGGAGGGGCTGTGCAGTCTTGTGCCTGTGCTAAAGAACCTATCAGCTAGACCCATGAGCATCTCACACTGTCACTGTTCCCCAACACTAATTTTGGGGTCTTCAGCCCATCCTCAGGCCTAGGGCAGTGGCAAGATGCAGTTGTCACATTTGCTTTCATCACTGCTGTGCTGAAGCTGAAGCCAGGAATGTAAATCACGCAATCGCTAGCTCTAATCACAGTAATGCTTTTCTCTGTGTGTGTGTGTCCGCATTATGTAAACTGGGAATAGACTTTTTAACACACAGAGGAAGGGCTTTCACCTCAGATCTGTTAGCAGACAACTTTGCTAAATGTATTTTAGGATTTTGGCGCTTAAAAGCCAATGAGTGTTGTGATTTGAAAAAAGTTAACACTTGTGAATGGAGAAGTACACTGGTAAAAAGATGTAAATAAGCACTGGAGTAATAAATATTTGATGTAAATCACGATTTTTTTTTTATATGAAAGAGCATCTTTTCTTGTACCCAAGGTTGCAATTAGGAATAAAAAATCAGGTATGTTTTGGGGCATACAATGTGTAGTCACTTAAATAAATGCCTGTGTTTAACAATTTCAGCTGTATAAAGAATTTTATCTTATTCTGAGTGATGTATTGAAGGTAGAAAATGTGTGTGATTTGTAGCTTAAAGATTCAGGAATGAAATAAAATGCCATTGTGTAGTTTTCAGGGTGTTTAGATGTTCTGGTCACTTACTTTTCTCTTAATATTAATGGGAAATTGCATTCTAAACCCTTTACCATTGTCTAAAGCTAAGATGCCATTTGTAAAGCATCCCTGAAGTGTGAGTTTCGGGAAGATTCTGCTATGTTACACCCTGAAACTACTGAACCCTTCCCTATTCACAGCTGAGGGCAATGGATAGAGGATGCCATACCAGGCAGTATCTCCACCCCATTTATTTTCTCCAAGAACCACAGCTCTTACTCTGAGAAAAACCTGAAGTAAAACCTAGGTAGGCACTGCCCAGAGCTGCTGTCCCCAGCTTTAAGTGAAGAGTGATGGGTTTGCATTAAGCTGAAGGCGCTGCTCTACTCCATGTCACAGGCAGCACAAGGCAGGTTGCTGTGAAATGCCCTGACCTTTGCAGTCAGCCAGAGTGAGCAGTTCTGCTTAGGAATGGGAAAACAAGAACACTTGCTGTGTGGTATCACACACAAGCTCTCAAAAAGAATGTTTGAAGGGGCGGGGATCAGCTGCTTCAGGACCAATAGTTAGTGTAAGTCTGGGAGCGGTGGCCACCCTGTCCTCAGTGTGCATAGAAGGGAGGAGAATCTGATAAAGAGGGAGCTGCAAAAATGTGAAAAATCCCAGACAGCAGGCAATCACTACATTTTTCAGTACTGAGGAATGATTTAGCATGTTCTACACAGGTTTCTCAAAAGAATTCTTGCAGAGAAGCTCTTTTTTCACTGGAATCTGTCACTAACCATCAGCCTTGTAAATCTTAAAAACAGCTTTACAAGGTGGGTTGATGCACTTAGCTCTGCACAGATTTTGTCTGTGGTGAGGTAATACCTACCACAACTTGTTTTACTGGGATCGCATGGGAGGTTTTCCTCTTGCTGCAGCACTACCAGAAGAAAGTAATGTCAAACCCTACAGTTCCCCACCCTCCCTGGAGTCCAAACGTGTCTACACAGACCTTACACTTAACTCACAGTGTGTGATTACTTTTAAGATAAAATTAAATGATCCTCTGGGTTTTACCACCTTCAAAAGGAAATCACTGACTGGTTAAGGAAGGGTTTTTCCATTTCTTCGCACTTCCTTGGAGGTCACAGATGATGGGAGTAGGAAGAACCGAGTAGGGGAACATGGCTTGCAGAGAGATTGAAGTGAGAATGAATCCTCAAATCATGAGGTTTTCTGCTGAGAAAAATCTTTAGGTTAATTGTTTCACATAATACAACAGAGAATCTGGGGTTCTGGATTCAGGATTGAATTTGTAGGTGCAACATAACCCCAAAACAAGCCCGACTCACCCAAAAGGATGATAGAAACAATCACTAAGCATGCTTTTCTCCAAAAAAATTAGCTTCATTATGCACTGAAATTCAGAATTGAGACTACATTTTGATTAAAAACAAAGCACATGTCCCTAAAACAGAACTCAGAATAAATTTTTGAGGAAATTAACTCCAAAATCCCTGCTTATGATGCTGCTTGCAAACTCTATAAATAAGAGCACAGCTTGGTATTTGAGAGAGATGATTTCCTCATGATTTCACACATTGTTTTCGGATTGAGTAGGTCGTAGCATGTTGTTATGGAACAAAATGACTGCAGAGCAGGAAGGTGGGGTGATCTGGGGCTAGGTTTTTCACTCCCCCAGTGTGTGTGTTCTTTCAGCCCTACATTTTGTTTCAGCCCCTTTGCCCTGGTCGTTTATTTCTGACTCGATCTGGCTCGTGTCCCTCATAGCTGATGTTCATGGTGTCGTGCTGTTGTTCTGTGCGCATTCCCGAGTTGCGTGGGAGCCCTGTGCACCCGCTGCTGAGCTGTGGGCTGTGCAATGTCAGCTCTAATTAGGATTTCCAGCTCCTCACGGTGGGATGCAGCTTGGGTGGGAAGACAAGAGTTATTAGAATCCACCTTCTACACAGAGTCAATGGTTTCCTCCCATACTGGTGTTCTAGCCAGTACACTGTTGACGCAAGCAGGGAACACACTGTTAAACATTCTATGAATTTGGCGTGAGAGTGTCATCATGACAAAATGTTCATCTACATTAGTCTGGTTCTCTGACAGGTTTTGGAGAACCATGCGTAGGGAACTGGAAAAGTGTTCCGTTTTGGTAGTAAGTTCTCATTTTAAAGAGGAAGAAGCTGGCTGGAGCTGTTAAAGCAGGCAGGGCATGAAATCACAGAATGCTTCAGATTGGAAAGGACTTCAAAGATCATCTAGTCCCATGCCCCTGCCACCGGCAGCAACACCACTCACTAGACCAGGTTGTCCAGAGCCCCGTCCAACCTGGCCTTCAACACTTTCAGGGACGGAGCAGCCACAGCTTCTCTGGGAAGGGAGTTGGACAAAGCTTGTACTGGTTGTGACTTGGTCTAGGGAAGTGTGAAAATAATGATGTTTGTGTCCAAAGCATTTTAAAAGCTCATGGAATTGCAGCTTTAAGATACTTAGTTTGACTTTGAGCACTATTCTGCACCCTGTCTTGACCCCTGTATGCTAACAAAGCAAAGTCTGTATGAAAACTAAACCTACACAAACAGCAGTGGAGTAGATTGCTTGACTGCGAGCCCATAGGAGCCGCCCTGTTGTCCTTTTATCTGTGCCAGGAAAGCACTTAATGCTTCAAACCACGCTTGGCACTTCAGAGACCCAAATGCAATTAATTGATGATGATAAACACCACAAGCAGCTTCGCACCTGCACCTCCTGGTGAGAAATGAAGGACCATTCGAGCTCATCATTTTTTAAAGTGGGAGCTCTTCAAGAGTTTTCTGTGCAAGTGGTATAATGAAACCCTTGAGCGACCATGCCAGTGAGTGTGTGAAATAACAGGCAGAATTGCAGCCCCTCTTGGGTGAATCTGCATTCACAAAGCCCTGTTGATGGCTGGAATAGCTGTCACTTGATGTGGCAAATTTCATTTAAAATGGAACTGCTGATTTCAAGTATCAGCTTGAATGACAATGTTTAAGAATTCAAAGAAAAATATTTTATATAGGCTCAAAAGCTGCGATTCCTGTTGCCAAAGATTACTAACTGCGAGTGAATACCAGGAAGCTGCAAAGAGAAGATAGAAGTAGGAAACTAATTCTGAAAACAGCATTATTTTGGAAATATGGTAATCCTGCTTCTAAAACAAGATAACTTTTGTGGGGAATGAATATCACTGTAATTTCTTCCCCTTTCTATGCATTTCTTAACGTTCTTGATTGTGAATAAACCCAGGATTGTCTGATGATCGGTAGAGCTTGAGAACTTGGGAATGTTCTTTAATATGATGTTTTCTCTGAGCAGTGACTAAAGAAGCAGCGTCAGGCTGAGCCATTTTGTGGCTGCTATCAAACACGACTTTGGCAAGCCTGGAGAAAATTCACTTTTATTTTCTCTTTTAGGTGATGGATTCACTCTGGTTCTTCAGATGCAGCACCCTATAGTTGTTAAGTCCTCCTGAGAGCACCAGTTGCATGCCGGCGTTGTAGCAGCAAAGCAGCTGCTAAATAAATAAATAAACAAAGAGCCAGCATTCCTCAGCACGAGCTCCAAACGTGTGAAATCACATTTCCTTTTCCTATTTTGCTGGTTCTCTTCTGCCGCACGCGATGAAAGATACTGCAGCTCTCTGGCAGCAGATGCTCCTCATCTGGAGCCGTTTACATTTTCTTTTCTTCCCCCCAAGCACCGACTTTCGCAAGAATAACCTTTGGAATAGTCTGCGGCTGCTTCATCAAACACAGTCGTGCACAGCGTTTCCTCAGGACCCTCTAAATGTCAGGGATCTGTCTATTGATACCTGTATGGCTCCGGCACACTGAATAAATACCACTGGGCTGGGAAGGAGGGCTGCTGGACTGGGTTTCTGTCCTTCTATGCTGAAGACCTTGGGGGTTTTTTGTCCCTGGAGACCTTTGAACTCTTGCTTTGCCCTCATAGCCTCCTGATGCCCTGCTCTACCCACTTGTCTCTGTGTTGTGCCTCCTTTGAGCTCATGGGACATCCTCATGTCACGGGGCTCTGTGACACGAGCATGGGCAGCCTGTGGGTACCTCTGAAGAGGACAGTGCTCATGGTTGTTCTGCTGGTTTATTTATGAATGATCTTTTTTAATAGATTGTGAAAGGTGACAATTGTTTGTTTTGCTTCTTCTTTCCAGGGGCCATGACTTCTGGGTGGATTTGAACGTTATGAAATTATATGAAACCATTGAGTTTGACCAAATGCGGCGGCTGTCCACACCTTCCTGCCCTAGCTCCAGCTCCAGCTACTACACAGTCTGGAAATACTTCTGCAGGGACCACTTTGGCTGGAGAGAATACTCTGAGGTATTGAACACATTCCAGAGCCCTGCTTTTGGGTTGCAATCCTATGTACAGCACGAGCTATAAACTATTTATACACTTTTAGTCTTATTTCCTCTTGGAATGTTCAGAGAAGTTACTTATTGTTGAGGCAGATAATGAAGGAGGTCAGTGTGGAACTGAAAAAGCAATAAAAGGAGAACTCTGCTCTGCTGGGTTGCACCGTGACTTGTCTGTGCACGCATGGGAGACACAGAAACTGTCAGCTGGGGAGCAAACTACCAAGGAAGTCCTTTCTAATCCCTACAGATCCGGTTTTAAGGTGTGGGGTGGCTTTCTGTAGCCTTTTGCAGTTGTCACTTCATTTACCTCTCCCCAAAGCTATCACCACACAGGATGGAGCCTCCACTGTGCTGTCCCATAGTGAGACACTCCCACATCTGCCAGCCCCAGCTTCTTGGGGACCTTCTCCTAAATGTCTCATTTTAATCTGTTCACTGGTGGCTTAAGTGCACCTGTTCCAGAGTCACCAGTGCCCTTTGGTCTTTAACAGCCACACTCATAAACACTGGAGCTGAGTTCCAAGCTGATCTTTGGCTGGCCAGAGCTATGCTTGGTACCTTGGGGAAAACCTCATCACCATCCTACAGTGTTGTCAGCGCCAGAAATACCTTCAGCTATATCACATTGGTCTCTGTCATGGGTCATGCTGATTCCAGGGCTTTAGGGTTGATGTGGTGGGAAGGTTAGAGGCAGAGCACTTGGTTCAGTTTGGGGCTTTGCAGACCCACAAAACTCAAGAAGTTTATGGTGTTTGACCTGCGAGGAGAAGTTAAAAGAATTGGGTTTCAGTAGTGCAGAAAGGGGGGGAAAAAAGGGTGAGACTATTAATGTATAGTGTTCTACATCAGATTTCTGCTTTTCACAGTCAACAGGCAAAGACAAAAGTTAAGGAGTTTGTATCCAGTGAGTTTTGGGTTACATACTGGGAATAACATTTAACATGTGAATGTACAGTCACACCAGCACCAAGTGTGTAGAAACGTGCCTGGTTAGTGGGTTTCCCGGGAAGGTATCTGAATCTACTTGTATCCCAGAACAGGAGGAGGGGAGTAGAGAGAGGGAATCTTGGAGGTCTCTGGCAAAAACACTAATGTTTGAATGTAATTAATCATGCGTGTCGTTTTGTTCTCTTAATTTTCTGGAACCAGCCTGTTGTAAGACTCATAGAAGAAGCCAGCTGCCGGGGCCTGAAGGAGGTTCGATTTGTCACCTGGCACAACCAGTACATCTTAAACATCAAGGATGGGTTCCAGCAGAACGCGTGCTTCAGAAGAGAGATCAAGAGGAGGCCCCTGCTCCGCTCCTGTGTGGTGCTCATGCCCTTTTTACAGTAAGTACCAGCAACACAGAAGCTTCATGTTTGCTCTGAAGGGACTTACCTGAGGGACTCCTTATGGTCAGGCTCTGTCATTTAAAGGTTATGATGTGCCTTGTAGCCAGACCATCTGTTCTAGATCCCATAAAAAAAGCATCCCAAACCATTTTTGTAATTTTCCAGCACAATCGTGATCTCACCAGAACAGCTGGAAAGGGGGTTGCTGGAATTTGGTAGCTGGGAACGTACTGTCCAGTGTTGTGACTGGCAGCCTGGCACACAGGGCCAGTCACAGGGCTGGAGTGCTCATTAGCCTGCAGAGTTGTTACCGCAGCTAATTGTGAGGTGAACAGGAATTTGGCCTGAGCCTCACAACACGTGGTTGTTAGAAACAGCTTTAGATGTGGAAAAAGAGGAAGAAAACTCAAATTATTATGGGGATACTGGGAGGATGCAGGTAAAAGGACCAAGTGTGGGCTGCTTCAACAATTTCAGATTCTCAGTGAAAAGCAAGGGTTTGGGGTATTTTCCTGATGATTTCCCACCAGAAACTTTTCTTTCTAATTTGAGATACGCTAAAATTATGCAGTTGCCACTAATTTCACAGAACCTTTAAGGGGTTCCATAACTGTTCATGCCAGCTACCAGATCTGTAAGTCAGGCTCTCAAATTCCCATTGTTCTGCAGCAAGCCCCATTCATAAACTCTTTATCTAAAGACCTTGTCAGGCTTATTTAAAAGACTACAGTTCTTAGCAAGGAACAAAAGACTATCTGAACCATTTTGGGGTGCTGTTTGTAAGAAGTTAGTGTTTCCCTCCACTTCTCCCACAAAGCTGCTTGCAATTTTTATTTCCCTCCCATCTGCATAGATCTGCTCTAAAATTGGGAAATCACTTTGGACTGGGAACTGTGGGAAGTAGCTGATAGTGGAGAGCAGATGTTGACTTTTTAATGCCTTCCCTTGTATCGTAAAAGCTTACGGATAATTTACACTGCTCAGGACAAAGTTCACCAAAGGATTGCAGCATTTTTATTGTGTTTGGTGCCTGACTCATTAATCCATAACTGAGGGTTGAGCCGTGCTTGGTTTTTCCAGTCCAAGTGTCAGTGAATGAGATTCTATAGTCTTTTTTTTTTTTTTTACCCATTGACTTCAAGAGGAAAAAAAGAATTATTGACAGCAACCCATAGTATTGCAGGTTACTGTTCTGACAGCCAGGCAAATCCATCTTCTGGGTTTCTGTTAAACCATGAGCAGAATTTTGAGTTGAGTCAAATCCATGCAAATGAAGCAAGCTCCCCTTTTAGCTTGGAACAGCAGGTGACAGCCACGTGAACACTGTTTGAAGACTATGTCTGCTCAGAGGAATGTGAGCACTGTGATGCTTTACTGTCTCTCTGATCCATTTAAAAATAGACTTGGGGTTCTTTTTCCCTGAAGTTTGTATTCTGGACCTGAAAAGCTCAAGTCTTCATCAGAAAACAGCACAAGATCATTTCTGGGTCACACAGAAAATGGCACAGGGTTCTCTCAGGCTCATCTGTCACTCACATCAAATATTCTGAGAAGCTGCCTTAGCTGGCATTGGGGTGGGTGGGCTGTGAGCAGCAGAGCAGCTCGTCCTAGTCTGCATCACTGGCTGGAGAGCAGGGGCAGCCTTGGGAGTTCTGCCCGGGTGCAGAGTCATGGTTATGTGGCTTTGCAGGCAGCAGCACGCCTGAACGAAGGACTATCGATCCCTGAAAGGTTCCTGCATTGCCTTTAGCTTATTGAGAGTTTGTCTGCTCATTATTCTCACAAAGACAGAAGAGGGAATCTGCTGGGAGGCAGGATCTGGCCCGAGATGAATTCACCACTTCCCTTATCTCCTCCTCATCAGAGCAGGTTTTCTCCTTGTGCTTTGGCAGTGATTCATTATCAGAGCACAAGTGACCTGAGAAATTTCATCCACTTTAATGTTCATTAAACTTTAATTCAATGAAGTTTAATTTAAGGTTGTCTATGGGGTTTAGAGAGAAGGTCCAGGCAGTGGGTTCCTCTGACTTGGTGTTCTTTCCTAACAAGAGGTGCTTGAGAGGTTCTTAGCCATCACGGGCTGGTCCTGCTTTTCCTGTCAAAATACTCTGGTAAAACACTCACCAGGAGAAATTTGGAGACAATTCCATGTATTCTTGTAACAGAACAGGCACCTCAGTAGCTCACAGTGGCTGAGCAGCTTTTTACACAAGAAGTGTGAAAAGCAGAGCATGAACCTGTAAATGTTACATGTTCCCAGTATGGTCACTGATGTAGGAAGGAGAACTCTGCTACGGAAGGACAATTCAGCTGAGTAAGGCTTCCTCCTCCAGGCTGTGATCAGATGAACATAAGCCACAAACACCACACACTCTAAATTTAGCAGCTTCAGGAGGGTGAAAAATTCTGCAAAGGTGCAGGTTTTTATTAAGAACAAAGTCTTGCCACACCACAGCTGGTGTTCTTAACTGGGCTTTACTGGTGTCAGATCTTTTTCTGGCATCCGTGCTGCTTCCCACCCCTTTCACCCCTGCCTGACTCCTTACCTGGCAGCTCTCCCAAGAGGAGGGGCTGCTCTGTCGCATGGAAATAAGCAAGTGCAAATGCAAATCGACATCTGGCCAGTGCAAATGAAAACAAGACAGCCCGACCCTGGGCACTGCTGGAACCAGCATCTCCTCTTCTGCATCACCCAGCAAGGTACTGGCATATTTTGCCTGTGAAATGTTGTTGTTAGTTTGGGTTATCTGATGTTCTACGTACAAGAGCCTGTGTTTCTCCTCCTGGTGTGGTATTCTAAGGACATCAGGGCAGATGTTGCCACATTATTCATCTTTTCTTATTCTCTGTGTCCAACTTGCCATGTGAAAATCTCTCACACCTTGTACAGAGTGGTGCACTGGGTAGTGTTCTGCCTGTTTGACCCCACACCAGGATGTGAATAGTGGTGACAGGAGGCTTTTGAAGCCCATGACAGTACGATTTCCCAGTGTGGAACAACACCCTCAGCGTCAAGGCTGCAGTTAGCCAGTGTGGCTGGGGAGTTATTGAAATAGCAGAAATAGCCACATGTTTGGGTTAATGAAGCAGTAAAGATACAGGAATTGTTGCAGAACTGGAGAGCAGCACTTGCTTAAGATCCCTCAGTGATGAAATAAATGTGATTAGAAGGTCTTCTGTTTTCTCCTTCCCCAACCCAGGACCTTAGGTGGGACCTCTCCAGAGTCCTCTCCATCATCGGCTGATTCAACTTCTTCACATGTCTTATCTCCAGCTGCTGTTACCTCTCCAAACTTCTATCCTGAAACGTGGATTAGCATGGATCCATCTCAGGACTTCATCCAAGTGCCTGTTCTGAAGGAAGACAAAAGCTATAGAACCATCTATAATCTGTTTCACAAGACGGTGCCTGAGACCAAATACAAAATCTTGAAAATTCTCAGAGTGCAGAATCAGTTTCTTTGGGAGAAATATAAAAGGTAAGATGGTGCAAATACTGTTCTTTGGGTGAGAGTGGGAAATACTCTAAAATAGGAAATTTAGGCTGTGAAAATAGACATTAGGTAGAATTCGGGAACGCCAGATTTTCTGAAGAAGAAGAGCATCTTCAGTGGAACAGCTTTTATCTGAAAAACACCTTGCCCTGACATTTACTGTTGAAGAGATTTGACATGCTGATAATCTACTGATAACCTCTGTAAAAGTTACCTTCAGAGAAACTTCCAAATAAGTTCAGGATATCTAGTCAGAAATCTGCCAGCTCGCTCTCGAGCTGAAGCAGGAGCTACTGTTTTCATCAAATAATCTCTGTAGCCATGAGTCAAATACTTATGCTGATCCTTCTCCCTTGGCGTGAACCCTCATCCTCAGTTTCCCTTTTCTGTTCCAGGAAAAAAGAATACATGTCCAAAAAAATGACGGGGCTTGACAGGATCATGAACGAGCGGCACTTATTCCACGGCACGTCACAGGATGTGGTGGATGGCATCTGCAAACACAACTTTGATCCGCGGGTCTGCGGCAAACACGCCACTATGTTTGGCCAGGGCAGCTACTTTGCCAGGAAGGCTAGTTACTCACACAACTTCTCCAAGAGGTCGCCCAAAGGAGTTCACTACATGTTCTTGGCCAAGGTGCTGACAGGAAGGTACACGGTGGGCAACCACACCATGAGGAGACCTCCCCCAGTGAACCCTGGCAGCATCACCAGCGACCTCTATGACTCCTGCGTGGACAATTACTTTGAGCCGCAGATTTTTGTCATTTTTAATGACGACCAGAGCTACCCTTATTTTATTATCCAGTATGAGGAACTTAGCAACACTGTCTCCATTTGAAAAGTTGTGCTGCTAAATTATTCGTTTCAGTAAACTCTGGTAGCAGGTTTTTGTGGGGGAGAACACAAAGTGGACATTGCAGAGCTGACGAAATGGCTTGGAAAGAGCTAAATCTCACCATACAGAGAAGAAATGAAGTGACCAACCATGCACTTGGCGTTTGATGACCTGTGTGCAAATTGTAAATATTTTCCCATTGTTTATAGTTGAGAATCTGTGCCTTTTGTTATAAAACACCGTTTATTTATGTTAGTAAATATTCATGTTTAAAAGCACATCTGTGTCTATAATTTTCATCCCATCCTCCACCTATTAGAGCAGTTAGAAAATTGCAGACACTCTGATCTCAAAATCCTCAGGACGGCCCTTTCTAGATAATGGAAACTGGGTAATTTCATCCCAAGGATACTGAAAAAGCGATTCTCTGACTGTAGGTTTTTATTGCTGCATTTCAAAAGGATTGGGGGAGATTACAGAATGAACATCCTGCTCCTAGTTTGGGTTATTAACAGAAATAACATGGTTTTCTGAAATCAGCCCTAAGTACTACTCAGGAAAGGTTGGGATGATGGAGATGGTCCATGAGAGCACAGAGCTGGATGGCTTCCCAGCAGCTTACGGGACATCCGATGTATGGGACGGGCAGGACTGTGTCATCTAACCTGTGTCACCAGTCCCCGCTGCTGCTCCAAGTAAAGGTGGGCAGCTTTGGGGAACACATGTTGCAAAAGAACCCCCAAACACAGCTTCTTTTTGGCAAAGTTTTCAACTTGATCATGACCACCTGTGTTGATGGCACTCAGTGAGGTTGGTGTTAATGTTAGAATGGTTGACAGGTTGTCACCACATCATACTCATGTAATGGAGGTTATTTTGGGGTTCCGGGCAGCTGTGCTTGGCTCATTTCTCTTCAAGGGCAGGTTTTCCCCAAGTCCTCTCTGCAGCACCATGGCAAGTGCTGGAGCTTACAGCCCAGTGGGATTAAGGATGATGCTTTGTGATGGTCCATCTCCAGCAACTTGGTACAATGCATGTGAAGTGCCCTCTCCTCACTGGGCTCTTGGTCGAATGTTACACATCTTGTTATAAAAGTGCTGTTAATGCCCTCAGACCTAGATATGCGGGGAGCTCAGGTAGCTGCTGTGGGTCTAGTGAGTCATAGAAGTGGGAAGGGACCCTTAAAACTGGGTTCTCTTTGCATCTGCAGCTCACCTGCAAACCTTGAGCTGAGCTTTTGTGAGAACCTGCTGGGTATCTGCTTCCACCCTGGGGCCTAACAAAAACTTGTTCTGGCATGGGAGTGAATTACCTGCTCCCCACCAGCACTGCTGCTTCTTTCTGCCCCACTGCATCACTCCAGCTGTAGCAGATCAAAGCAACTGATAAATGAAAAGAGATGAAAGATCCAAGCAGCTGGTTCCAGTTAAGTCCCAATCTCTTCCGAGCCTCTTGGAAGCCCAGGGAGAGCTTAAATTTGAGGAGGTGTGGCTTAGAGGAATAGCTGCTGGTATGGGAGCTGCCTGTTGGGGTGTGTGACATGGAGAAGCTTGTCTTGGCCATGTGGTTCTCCAAGAGGTGTCTTTGGAAAGGTTAGGTGGCTTGGGGAGGAAGTGATTTGTGGCTCATGATGTTAAGCTGAAGTTGTCTCCTTTGAAAAGCTGCTTCTGTTCTTCTCCAGTAGCGAAAGCTGGTTGTCTCAGATGGTTATGTTGTGCTCAGAGCTGTATCTGTATCTTTGAAGTGTCTGCACTGGGGTCTAAAGTTTCTTCAGACCTCAGACTTGGGATTTATCTGAGACAAAAGGTATGGAGTAAGTCTTGATGTCCTTATGGCTTTTATGGTCAGTAGTTCCCCTCTCAAAGCCTTCTGGCCAGTTTGAGACTGATGAACCTGCTCTGTGTGGGAGGTGGATTTTGGCTAAGAGTGGGGAAACTCATGAGTTAATGGGGGACTTGTCAGGCTAATTTTTTTCTTGGATGTCACTGTGGAGTTTTGGTCTGGGACCTCTTAGCACTGCTGGTTTGCTGCTGGCCTTGCTCCTGTACCCCTGCGCTTGCTGCCCATAGATGCTCCTGTGCTGGCTTTTTCTGGACCTTCACTGTTTTAGCCTTTCCTCAAAACATCTGTGGGGATGGTGACAACCAGCCCGAGGCTGCTGACAACCTACTGACAATACTTATGTTATTTCCATGCCAACCTCTTCCACATGTATGATTCACTGTGCAGAGGCTTATCAAATTAGTGATGTGATTTCCTCTTCCATCCCCATGTAACTCTGACCCTGCAACTCTTATTGCCACTGTTTTTTGGAAGCCCAGATGGTAGTGGGGATGCACTGCTGGCCCACAGCAGCAAAGGATGGGAGAGCAGTACTGTCTCACCATGTGCTACTGGTACATAGCAAGAGGGACACTAATAACTCTCTGATGTCCACAGCTCTCCTTGGGCTAGTGGAGGACCACTCCTGGCTCCAGCCTACTCCAGGGCTGCTGGTGGGGCAGGAGCCATGTAGGTGCTGGGCCAGAGCCCATTGGCAACAGAACATACCCCTAATAGCTGAGCAGGCTGGTAACTGCTTCCTACGTGCATCATTGCAGCTCCTTCCATGGCACCAGTTGCTCAAGAGGTGGCTGAGAAACCACTGATTGCCAAACCCTGCTGTGGAGCTGCCCCGAGAGCAGCATGAGGAGACTGTGGCCTCGATTCCCCATCTCACTAATGGAGCTACCCTGCCCATGGCAGGGGCTGTTGCAGTCTTCCCTCCCTCTGTGTTCACATCAAAGCATAAAACCCTGACAGCAGTGAAACTCTCAATTGAGGTGCCTGACCCTGGGTTTCCAGAGGCAGCTGAGGTGTGATGGAACAGCTGAGCTCTTCTCTCAGGCTGCTCCAAGCACTGCCACTCACCAAGAACTGGGTGCAAATCCAGTCTTTGTGATAAAGATCTTGCTGGCTCAGCACTGAGGTGGTTGGTGCTGACAAATGCTCTGAGTAAAGCCAAGTCATTAGGAAAAGTCAATCGGAGACAGTGGGGATGGCAGTGACGGTCCCACGCACCAACAGGGACCAGCTTGGGTCGCTGGTGGTGCCTGGGTGCGGCAAGCGAGGACAGAGGAGCTTTGTCATAGAACAGCCTGTTCAGAACGGCAGGATAAAGGCGTCTCAGTGGCTGAGAGGAAGGAACAGGTTGAGCATGTGCTGACTTGAAAGCTGGGCAGAAGGTCAGGAGGCTGCTCCTTAAGAAGACAAGTGATGCTTTGAGGCTATTGAGCTTCTAGAGTTCCTCCAAGAATAATCTTGGAGTGGGAGGTGCTCCCATCCCCTCCTCGCAGGTGCTTGAGGACTGCTGTGCAGATCGACACAGCAATAGCTGTGGGGCAGCTCTGCAGGAGGTATTTGGGGAAGTGGCTTGAAGAAATGAGGTAGCAGTGGCTGATGGTTGTGGGAAGGCTCCTCAGGAGTTGCTCTTTAAGCAGGAAGGAACTTTGGGAGGTGTCTAAGCCAACCTCCTGCTCAAAGCAAGGTCAGCTCTGAGGTCAGATGAGGTAGTTCAGGGTTTCATCAAGCATGATGGATAAATTCACATGGGTGGAGGCTGCAGAGCTTCCTGGGCAACCTGCTCCACCCCCTACAATGCCCTTGGTGTGGGGTGAAAAAAAAACCCCTTCCATCCAGTCCCATGATTGTGTGTGCCCTGGTTTCTGGTGTCTGTCCATCAGAGTAGGTTGATTCCATTTCCAAACTTGATGCAGTGGGCCTAGAATTGGTGGTGATGAGCGAGACAATGCGGCAATAAACTTCCCAGCAGCTGGCTGTAAGAACTTGAGCTGGATGTTCCTCCTGGGGACTTCCTCAAGACTTCTTAGCTCTGCTAAGGAGGAAAAACCCACAAACCCACATTCCTCTCAGCTTTGCTGAGAAAGACAGGGCGAGACCAGGCCGGTAGAACATTTTGCCATCCATGTCAGGGCAGGGGTCACCACCTGGCCCAGAGCTTCCTTCTACTGTTGGCTACTGCAAACCAGGCTTTGGGCCATGAGGCTTTGCCAGATATCACACACTATAAGTCTCTTCACCTCCTGGTATGAAACCCCCAGTGGTGCCCCAACAACTTGGAGACTGAGGGTTGTGTTTTCTTTTTCGTGAGGAAGTCTGAGGGTTTTTCACAGCAGTGGGAATCAGGCTACAGAAGTAGGGAAGGAACATCCCAGGCTGCTGGTGGGTTCCTCCATCGCTGCCTGTCCACAGCATCACTACCACACAAACACCAAGGCATCTGAAATAATCCTTTTCATTAATATTTTCTTACTCTTATGGCTACAAAGTCTGTTTTTATGAGAATATTTTCCCATAGACCAGTCAACAAATGTCAGGTTGACCCAAGAATTGTTCTTTCCTCCATTTCCTTCGGACTCCCTTTCCCCTAGCCAACTGGGTACAGGCTGTTTCAAATGCAATTAGACGATTATAAATCATCATCTGCTGTTTTTTATTATTCCCCTCCAACAGGAACATTCTCACGCGTCGACACACACCCGGGTTTGTTTTGTCTGTGGGGTTTGTGCAATCCTCTACCTCTGCCATGACCAGCACGGGGCTGTTTACTCAACCTCACCCACAGCCAGGCTGCAGCCTCCCTCCCATCTGGGTTCTCTGGAGGGATCAGTCACAATAAACCAAACTCTCTTCTGGGTTCCCCCAGGCACAGGGTTTGGGGAAGCAAAGCTCTGCTGCCCTAGCAGATGTGGAGAACCAAAGGAGGTTGTACCTTGCTGGTAAATATGGGGTGTCTATTGGGTGACACTGGTTCTATATGAGGGGAAAGACTTACAGGTCTGAGCTGAAAGACATGCCCAGGACCACCTGGATTGTGGAGGGGCAGTTGCTGTCTCTGATGTCCTGCACAAAAATGACCTATTGCTGTCATTGGGCTGGAAATCTGGGGGTTGGAACACACAGAGCTGCAGCAGCAGAGCTCAGCACTTAGTGAAAGGAAGCGGGATGTGACTTAAGAGAAGTGAGAGTTGGCCTCTTGTGAAGAGAAGGAAGGGAGGGTGAAAGGAGGAGGAACAGAAATGTGAAGGGATCAGAAGAAATACTTAAGGAAATGTCCAGCAGGAAAAAGCCCAAATGGAAAGTGAGAGAGGGAGTGCAAAGAGATGAAAATGGAGGTGTCAGTGGCACCAAATCACCAATAATTGGCAAAATTCAGGGTGTACCAATCTCAAACTGTGACCCCTGCATTCCCTCATAATGACTTGTCCTTCCAGTGTCTAGTGGGATGTTCTGAGATGCATCTAAAACCTACATGGGAACTTACCCCAGCTTTGTAAAAGCAGCAGAATGAGGTGGTTGCTCAGCTCTGGTTCTCTTCATTTTCCTCCCTTCATGGGAAAAACTTGATGTGTAAATGCAACAGTTCTTCAATACTATGGACTGACCCTTGTGCTTTGCATGCCAAGACAAACCATGTGCAGATGTGCAAGAACCACCATCTCCTTCAGAAAAATCCTAATCAGCTCTGTTTTGTGCAGGACTTCACTCCATTGCCCAGAAGGAAGGAGTTTTGTTGAAGGTACCATGACAGGACAGGCTGCCCTGAAGGACCGGGCAAGGAAACTGCAGTAAATACCACCATGGGATCCCTCTCCTGCTTGTTTCCCATGAACTCAGCATTTGCACAGTCAGACCAAATGGTTTCAACTTTCACTTGGATGCAGGTATGGGGCCAATACATGGACCGCTGCCGCCTCCTCAAAATCTCTGGCTGGGATCTGCTGAAGTCAGAAGCTCCTGTTGAAGGATACACTTCAGGTGCTTTTTCTCCCTTGTTCCTCCACATTTTCTGGAGCATTAAACAGATGAAGCAGATTTTCAGAAACACTGGATAAAACCCCATTCTGAAGACCATTACAATGCACAACCCAACAATCACTGCAAGCAATGTGCCAGTTAAGTGACTAATATTGTTTTGCATTAAAGCACACAACACAAAGGTCCCAGCCTGGCCACTCCTGGCCATCAGGTGGCCATAACCAAGCATTGGGCCCTCATAGCAGTCCAAGGAGCACTACTGCTGGAAGGAGGTTTTAGTAAGGTGGGTGTTGGCCTCTTGCCTCTTCTCCCTAGTAACAGAACAAGAAGAAACGGGGTCAAGTTGTGCCAGGGGAGGTTCAGACTGGATGTTGGGAAAACTTCTTCCCAGAAAGAGTGAGGAGACCTTGGAACAGGCTGCCCAGGGAGGGGGTGGAGGCACTGTCCCTGCACAGGTTCAAAAAACAAGCAAACATGGTGTTTTGAAAGATGGTTTAGTGGTTGGGGCTTGTAGGACAGACAGTTGGACTTGATGATCTCGAATGTATTTTCCAACCTTGACCATGCTATGATTCTCTCCATGCTGGTGCAGGGATTCCCTGTGAATGAGCTATTGGGGCCTAGGTTTGATTTACTGCTTGAGTTGTGAAATCTTTTTTAGAAGTCTTAGAGGTTTGCTCTGTTGCCAAGAAGGATTTATTAGCTTGATGAAGGTTTTGAGCATGTTGGAGGTGTGTGGTGGGCCACTGATTCTTGTCCCAAGTCCGTGCTTGGCTCATGGGGGTCTGACAGTGTTCAAACCAGGGCTGGGGAAGGGTTGTGAAACTTACCTCTCCCATGATTTCCGTGTCTCTTGTTTTTAAGAAGGGGATGAATCCAAGCCTGAAATGCAGGTGGTAGAAACTCTTCTGGGCCTTTGCAGTGGCTTAAAGTCTGGAGCAGCTCAGTGCTGCCATATTCCAGCTGCCAGGGCTGTGTTAGAGGATCATGCCAGGGGAGAATGAACTGGGAACAGTTTTAGCCAAAAACAGAAGCACCAAAAAGGCTCCTTGCAGGTCCCATCCTCATGTTTGCCTCCCCTGGTTGTGCAGAACAGGTGCTCAAACCTCCTTCTTGAGCTGGTGCTTGGATTCTGTCCCAGAGGAAGACTAAGACTGGTGCTGGCTGCATCCAAATGAGAGTTTGCTATAATTCCAGTGCTTTTATGGGCCTGCTGCTTGTTCTGCTCTGATATCCTGTGAGCCCAGTTTGCATGCACATCAAGCAGAGCTACCTTGAGAAGTGGAACATGCCCCTGAGTCTCCGCACCATGGAGATGAAACTGCAAAGGAACTAGAGGGCCAGTGCTGTGGAACTCATCTGCCCACCCTAGATGTCCCTGCTGCTGCTTGTTGAGGTTATGACACAAGCACTTGATGTGTGAGCTGCTCAGATCGATCTCTCTGATGTGCTGGGTCCTGCCTGTGCACCAGCCTGTTGCTCAAGGAGCTGCTTCCTTCAGTCTTTCCGAGCTCTTACCCAGTCGCATGCAGTGCAGGCAGGATTTGCTGCCCTGCTCCTCATCCCTGGGTCATGCGAGGAAACGCTGCCACAAGGCTGGCTGAGTGCTTGGCAGCGATTCCTCTTCCTTCCCCTTGCTCATGCAGGCAGCACTCAGTAGCCTCACTGCTCACAAGGAGCTGCACTGGGACCTGCCAGAGCCCTCTGTCACTGGTTTGTCACTGGTGGCATCCAGCAGTGCCTTGATGGCTGAGGTAAACATAACTGAACGGACAAATTCCCCCATGGGTGGTTCTCACCCATTAGCCTCTCCATAGGAGAAGCTGGTTACCTGCTGGCCACAGCACACACTGGGGCAGGGCTGCGGCCAGCACTGAATGCAGAACCAAGGGAGGATGGTGAGCAGGTAAAAGATTGAGACAGTGATGCTGAGCTCTCCTGCAGCCCTGAGTTCAGATGAGCTTGCTCAGGGCGTCTCGGGGTAGGGCACATGGTGAGACACCTCGATTCAACGGGAGTTCTCACCAACTTCAATCCATTCTTGCAGTGAGCAGCTCCAGGAGGCAAATATGGAAACTGCAGCAGAACATCTACCCAACTTTAAGGGCAGTGCCATCAAAATGCCACGTTTCCATTTCAGTTACAAGGCAGCACCAAAGTACCACCCTCTTGTTCCACTCCAACCCCAGCAGCTTCTCTAGCAGGGCTTGGAAGTGCAACAAATGCCCCAGCATCTCCTGTGAGCTCTGTGTTGCAAACATCTGGCAGGATTTGTTGTTGGGCTGGATTTCCACACTGGCAGGAATTTCAGTCGTTCTTGCCATGCTCTGAACGTGCTGCAGCGGCAGGCGGCTCTGCAGGAAGCAAGTCTAGCCAGGCACTGCTCCAGGAAGGAAGGCAGGAAGGATGAATAGTTGCCCCGGGGCATCAATATCCTGACTGGCATCCTCCCCAGCTGGAAAGCACACAGTAGAACAGATGTGAAGGTGTGGAACTGGCACCCTCCCAGCAGGGGTAAGGAGCAGAGCTTTGGGCTTCCCATCTGCTTGCACAGACCTTGTTCCTCAGCCCTGGCCACTGCCTCCTCCTGAATTTCCCAGAATCATCATACAATCGTCAAGGTTGAAAAAGACCTTCAAGATCATAAAGTCCAACTGTCCACCCTACAGAACATTTGCTGGAGAGCTCCTCTCCTCCAGAAACACAAACTAATTATTTGATTCAATGTTGCATATGGGCCCCTGTGGAAAAAGGCAGATTCTGCCTTGGAAGTCCAGGTGATGCACGCGAGGGGCTGGCGGCATTGTCTGGCCACAGCCAGTAGCTCCTCTGTAAGCACTGAGGAAGCCTCATTGGGTTGTTGGGCCACTCAAAACCACTTGAGTAACTACAGCACATGCTTAGTCCCTCCTTGGAGAATCATAGAACAAGTGGTTTGGTTTGGAAGGACCTTCCAAGCTCATCCAAACCACGATATCTTCAACTTGTTCAGAGCCCCAAGGTCCAACCTGAAGTGGGATGGTTCCAGGGATGGGGCTTCTCCCGCTCTGCTGGGCACCCTGGGCCAGAGTCTCACCACCCTCAGTGTAAAAAGCTTTTTCCTGTCTCCCTTTTTGACCTTCACAGCAAGGTATGGGGTTACAGACCCCTTGAAACTTATTCAAGAGAAACTTTATCACTTCATTAATGGTTTGCACTTGTTGATTCTGGTTATGAAAATACTTTATTGACTAGTTATGGGAACAAACTTCAGGCTGTGCCTTGGTTCAGATCTGATCACCTCCCAGCAGTGTTGGAGCTGCTCTGACTGGGTCTGGGGACACTTGTTAATGCCTCCAGCACAGAAGTAAGAAGTAGAAATCAACAGTTCTTGGGATGTGGCCTTTTGTTTGCCCAGCAGTGAGGTCTCAGCTGCTCTTTGATCCTTTGGCCATGCACATGAAGTTACTGCTGTCATATTTGTGGTGGAAAAAGGAGGCTGAGGGGAGACCTGATCACTCCCTACAACTACTCAAAGGGTAGGTCTGGAGGAAACTGCTGCAAGTTGTGCCAGGAAGGTTTAGGCTGGAAGAATTTATTCACCGAAAGGGTTGTTGGACATTGGCCCAGGCTGCCCAGGGCAGTGGTGGAGTCCTTGTGTCTGGTGGGGTTTAGAGGACATGGTGATGTGGGGTGAAGGACATGGGCTAGTGGGGACCGGGCACTGCTGTGTTCATGGTTGGACTTCATGATGTTGAAGCGCTCTTCTAAGCAAAGCGATTATGCAGCAAGACAGGACATACTCTGAAGGGTGTCCCGGGGCGGAATCCCAAGCAAGGAGCTGTATTACATTAACAGCCAGAGGCCAGTGAGAGTGAATGAGCAAAATAGCAGGCTGATCTTTGCTTTAAGAGCTCAGAGTTCCACAGAGGGCAGGGGAAGCAGAGAGAAGAGCACTGGGCACCGGCAGCAGATTGCCCCGATTAGCTATGCTGGCAGCACAAGGCAGTGGAAATAGCACAGGGGAAAGGGCCACATCGACGATGAGCCTTTCTGATAACTCTTGACTTCCCCTCCCTTCTCTCACTGCCCTGAAGCTGCTGGCTGGAGCTGCCCACCTTGGCCTGCACACAAAACCATCAGTGCCAAGACTTCCAGCTCCCTCTGGCCTCGTGTGCCCACAGCTGAGGTTTGTCTTCAGTTTCACTAGTTGTATAGGTCAGAAATGCTTTCACATCTTCTCTGCAGCTCCAGTAGCGCTGAACGTTAAGTAGGTTGCTAAGTGCTCCCCTGTGCTCCACTCTAGTGGTGGGCTTGGTGTTTTATTTCTCTTTTTGTATTAATTCTTGGACAGTATTAGCATAAATGTTTCTAAATTCACTCAGCAAGATTTTGCTTTGCAAGGCACCTGTGGGTTCACGGGAGGCAAAGCAAAAAGAGCTCTGGCTAGTGTAATGAATCAGGCCCTCATCCATTCTAGCTGTGCAACAGGGTGGGTCAATGCCTGGCCCCATAAATAAGCAGGTTTTTCTGTCTTCTAGAGTGGATTTTGCTTTTGCTGTGCCTTTGTGAGGCCCATTAGCATTAATGGGAGCTGTGTGTTCACACCTAGTGAAGACCAGACCCTTATGGAAGCACCTCATCAGCTCCTCCTGACTGTGGCTTTCATTCCACATTGCTAAATTTTATGAATTAGCGAAAATGCTAAAAGAAAATGGAAAAGCAATCGTGAGTCTTGTCATACCAATGTGCTTCTCCAACAGATTTGAACTGGTCGGGTTTGATAATGAACGGGCAGGTTCACCTGTAACCAGGGCTCTGGAGAAGCTCTACAGTCTAATCACCCAGCTGGATAAATATCCCTCTGCACAGTGCTGACCTTTTCACTCACACAGCAAAACTCCCTGAGAATCTCTGTTTCCAAGGGAAAGCCATGAGGAATTCCTGTAAACGTTTTGCCTTCCAAACCTGCCACAGAAGAGGCATTAGCAAAGGGAGTTGGGCAACGGGGAAGTTCGGAAGATCTCCTCAGGATGGTGGCGCTAGGAGGGTTGCCCATCTCCTGGGGTAACACTGCAAGTCCCAGCTCTTCTCCATCCTCCAGGGGACTCAGTTGGTGTTTTAAGACAACTCTGAGGAACCTGAAGCTCCAGACATCAGTTCTCTGGTCTGGGAATGCTGGGTTTTCACCACACTATGATGAGAAAATGTCGGATGCGTTTCCATGTGTGGGTTCTTGGTGGTATTTGAAGGGCCCTCAGCAAGGAAAGACTGTTCTCTGTTTCTTCTTTTACCTGTGGGTTTGAGGGACTGTCATGGGACAAGGAAGGCAGGCTCAGTTGTGAAGCCATTTCTCATCCTGGTCTCACCCCCTACACTGGAGTGAGGGGCTGAGGCTCTGTGGGGACAAACACGATGTACCCATCCTTGAACCAGCAAAGCAGCTGAATTCAACCCCTATCAGTGTGGGTTAATTATCAGGATCAGAGGAAAATTGAATAAGGTTGAAAAGGAATGACGATACCGTTATAAACCATGCAGAGATTGGGAAATCCCTCCTTTATAAACAAGTTTTGAAAATCTTAAATGAGTGATTTAAATAGAAAAACCTCCCTGCACAGTCATAAATGGTTCATCCCACTGGGGTCCTATCACAAACTTCACCTGGATTATGTTTCTCCAGGTGATTGGAACAGCTGTGATTGAAATTAGCTCCTGGAGTTGAATTTAGCTTTTTTACTTTCATAAATCCCCAAGTAAACAAAAGGACAAGGTTTTCTTTTTCCTCTCTGTTGTTGTTTCCAGTCCAGCTCTTTAATGCTATTTTTAGACCCCTGCATTTTAATGCTGTGGCACGACTCACTGGGATTTCCCTTTGCTCCCATAAAATAGCCGACATGCACTTTGGTGTCAGCAGCCAGCCAGGAAATCCTCGCCTGGTGCCAAAAAGAGGCCTTCCTGCATAAATCTGTGCGTGTTCAAATTCTCTTTCTGCAGCTCTGACACAGCAAATCAACTGCACTCAGTTTCTTAATGTACCATGCAGAGCCATGGAACACGATGGGTTTAACTGGGATTGAGGGACCAGGTTTGTCTTGACCTGATACCCAGAGGATACACATGGCTGGGAAATACCGGTCTGCATGACATCGGGGAAGGGGCTCTCTTCTGATCCCTATCAAGAGCTGGCAGAAGGCAGTTGTTCTACGTGAGATGCTTGAAAATGTAAATTCTGAACCCTGTATGTCTCTGCCTTTAACACAGGATTCTCTTTCACTCGTTGTGAGACAAGCTGGAATCAACTGAAGAGTCCAGTTCCTTCTCCAAGGATCTTCCAAGGCTTCTGTTGCAGCCTGATCAATCCACCTTGAAACTGGAATCATTGATTGATCTACTTCTTGTCAAGGAAAAGTATAAATTACTGCTAATTAGGCCTCTCTCCTTAATCAGAGTTAATTTTCACAACCTCCATGTCCTGTTGCTGCTGTGGCTGGTCCCTCGCAGCCAGGAAGGCATTACGTGGTGTGGGGTTACATGAAGCAATTTTTAACTTTTATTTTTAAGAGCTCTGGAAGGTGATACCTCTCTGTTAGTCACTGCTGCCCTTAAAAGAGCCCTGACAGCAGCTCTGGGCCCTTTGACATTCAGGGTTTGCAG
The DNA here is from genome assembly GCA_028565055.1 of Phoeniculus purpureus. NCBI lineage: Eukaryota > Metazoa > Chordata > Aves > Bucerotiformes > Phoeniculidae > Phoeniculus > Phoeniculus purpureus. The sequence continues at coordinate 18,621,977 of JAOXOE010000702.1, read as the reverse complement.
AGAACACAAACGGGGTGGGGAATGTGGAGTGGCAGCGTGGGGCATTGCTCCCTTTCAGCCAGGGAATGGTTCCTCGTGTGTCAAACCAGCTCTCTGGCACCGCTCCCTCCTCACAAAAATACAGATGTAGTCCACAAGGACTGCGGCAGCTGGTTCTTGGAACAGAGGTCAAAAGAGCTGTGGCTTATCTTGCATGACGAGCTCCCTTCTTGGGGGGACAAAGTTTGGCAGAGCCTTTTCAAGCAGCTTGGTGCTCACCAGCTCACCCAGCAAGAGCTGCTCTGGGATCTCTGGGATAACCAGAGACCAACCAGGCAACATGCAGAGTGTGAGGCAGCAGCCTATGAACAGATTAATTATTAGAGACCCAAATTCATGTCTCGGACAGATCCCTGGAGGATGACGGAGTCCCAGCAAACATGCTGTTGGAACAGATGCCTGAGCGCTCGTCACTGTGCTGCACTGTGGCTCAGGAGCACAGGGGAGTAAGTGGGTTATGGGAAGCAGCAGCAAGAAAAGCATGAAGGCAGCAGGTATGGTATGTGGGATATGGCTTGGCCAGCAGGAATGTGCTGCATGTGGCTCTATGCCTATGGACTCTGCCCCTTGCCTTGTGTAGGGACCTTCCCTCAGGGTGCTGGTTGCCCAAGTCACGCAGGAGGTAAAGCTGAGCTCAGCCTCACTTGGTCTAGTGTGCTCAAGCTGACCACCTCAAGCAGAGCAGGCAACACGGAGGGCAAGTGCTTGGAGCTGCTGGACACACAGTAACACAGTAATGATAAGGTTAGAAAAGACCTTAAAGATCATCCAGTCCCACCTAAATCCAAATAAACCAAGTAAACCTAACATCTAGATCATGCCACTCAGCACCTCATCCAGCCTGACCTTGAACACCTCCAGGGATGGTGACTCAACCACCTCTGTGGGCAGCCCATTCCAAAACCGGATCACTCTTCCAGTGAAAAATCTTTTCCTAATGTCAAGTCTAAACCTCCCCTGATGGAGCTTAAGACTATGACCTCTTGTCCTATCTCCAGCGGCCAGGGAGAAAAGACCGACCCCTGCCTGACTACAACCACCTTTCAGATAGTTACAGACAGTGATAAGGTCACCCCTGAGCCTCCTCTTTTCTAGGCTAAACACACCCAGCTCCCTCAGCCTCCCCTCATAGGGCTTTTAGGTACTGGGCAGTGCTCTAAGAATAAATTGTCTTTTGTAGCTTGAATCGTTTAGTTGCAGAGCATGTAAACTCACATGTGTGAACCATTATGTGATTTACTACTGTGTATGTGCAATTGCTATAAACGAGTTTGTGCCGAAGTACACACACACACCAAGAATCACAGGCAGTACGCATTTTTCCTCTACCTGTACTAAAATGATGAAAACACAAAAAAGAAGAAAAAAAGGTACTGCTGATTAGTGTCATTTCCCTTCTTTCCCTCTTGGCTATGAATTCAAATTCCCTGTAAAGTGAGCAGTCCCAGCTCTAATAAAGATCAGTCAGATATCGTGAATGTTTGAATTGAAGGAAAGCAACACGCAGTTGAATCAGATCCAGTTTGTTACCCCAGAGGTGACACAAGTTGATATAACTTTAAATGTGATTCATGCTGTTTAGGCACATGATATAAATATTTTCGGAGACAGAGATAAATTAGTTTTATCCATCAAAACAGTCTACAGTCGAGGCTCCCATGAATAATGTAATGCTTCTGTGAATGATTCCTTACTTATTTTTAACCAAATGGTTTCTCTTCTTTTTTCTTTTTTTTTTTTAAGAGGAAAAGATAACCAGCCTTTAAGTAGGAAGATATTTTTAATAGGCAGAGCAAGTAATACTCGGTTTATCTAGAAGACTGTTTTTCCATATGCTACTTTCCCACTGTAGACTTTTGTACTGATACCAATCAAACTTATATTTGAGGCATGAGCAATTCCTTTCCATTAAATAACTTGCAGAGAAGGAAGAAAATATGAAAGAGCTTTGCATGCTTAGCTATGTGGACACTACAAACTACATTCTTGTGGGAAGAAAGATTTACAAATCCAGCAGGTTCATGCTTATGTTACTGTGCTCAAGAGCTGAAATAACTGAGTTAAATAAACTTCATTTCCTGAGTCTGAGGTGGTTTGATGTGCGCTCTGGGTTCATTAACAAATGCCTGCCTCTGGCTTCTTCCAAAATCTGTGGCTGCACACAACCTTTGGTCTACAAAAGACAAACATGCTGATCCAAAGCTGACTGAAGGAGAACTCCTAATTCTCTGTGAGGTGAAACGGTTGACACTTGGCTTTACCAAGCCCATCCCCCCAAAAACCACAAATCACAGCATCACAGTATCACAGTATTACCAAGGTTGGAAGAGACCTCACAGATCATCAAGTCCAACCCGTTACCACAGAGCTCA
>JAOXOE010000702.1:18574133-18613769 GCA_028565055.1 Phoeniculus purpureus | reverse complement strand
TCAGCGTGAGAGTGGTGAGAGCCTGGAATGGGTTGCCCAGGGAGGTGGTTGGGGCCCCGTCCCTGGAGGTGTTTAAGACCAGGCTGGATGAGGCTCCGGCCAGCCTGATCTAGGGTGGGATGTCCCTGCTCATGGCAGAGGGGTTGGAACTGGATGATCCTGTGGTCCCTTCCAGTCCTGACTGATTCTATGATTCTATACTGACTTATGGTGGGGAAGGTACTTTCATCTTAAAGCCTGTGTTTCCAGGTGCTTAGAACTTCTAGAAAACAATATGGATGTGTTCCAGTGTGACTTGGTCTGGGTGATCCTGCTGTGGCAGGGGGATTGATCTTTTGACGTCCCTTCCAATCCCTAATGATTCTGTGATTCTGTAAGCTGAGACTTTAAACTGTCTTTAGTTGTGGAATCCACCACTTCCCCGGGAAGGCTATTTGGTTGGGTGTCTGTGGTGCAGGCTGGTGACGCAGCTAACATGGGGACTGGGTGGCTTTGATTCCAGTAGGGGCTTGTCAGCAAAGGCCTTCAAACAACTAAGAGGAAGTTTTGGCAGTACATCTGTCACACAAACATGGTTTGTAAATAGTCGTGAGCCTTTAGTAATGGATCTGCCTGGGCTCTGTTCGGCAGCACTCCTTTTACCCGAGGAGCTGAGAGAACATGTCCTTTGGCTGTCCAGACACAAACCCGAAGCAGCAAGAGGGTACCAGCAGTTTGGACAAGCAGTTAAGTTACCTTCACCCCATTTATTGTGGTTGTGCAGACTTGGGTCACTGTTGACAGTTGCTCTGATGAAGAGCTTCAGACCCACTTTCCATCAACCAAGGATCAATCCAGGAGCACAAACCAAAGAAGGACTTGGTATCATGGCAAAAACAGGGACAAATGAAGTAAATGCAGACTACCTGTTATTTCATTAATATTATTCCAGGTGTAGTCAGCATCCAGTACAGCAGAGCAGCTGAGAATGTCCCCTAATTCAAGCAGGAAAAGAGAAGATACTAGTTTTAATCTTTTCCCCCTCTAAAGCCAAGGTCAATAGTCCTCAATCCTTTTTTAGCTGTGGAGTGCTAATCCTTGGCCACACCCAGCTGCAAGTGACACTATACCATGTGCTATACTATGCAAAGAAGATTTATCTCCAGCAGGACCCGAAGCATCCAGGTCCAATGACCTCTGTGGGTCAGGATGAGCACAGGATGAGTCCCTTCTCATTTATGAAAAGGCTGGTTTTCCTTAGGGTTTAGCAAGATGAGGTATGACTTGGGGGATCATGGGCTGGAAACCCCACTCTGGGATTATCCATCATCATTGTAGTTGATGGAAACGACTGGACTAGACATCTTGGAAAAGTTACAAAAATCCAGTGAGTTCTGATGTCAGAGATGATAAATTGAAGATACTGGGATATGTTGGAGGTGAGAGTGAGGAGCTCCACATCTGAGATACAAATAAAGCTCAATATATAGAAAAGGGAATTACTTTAGTGTAAACACAGATGTGAACCCCCTGTTTTTGTTTTCAGATTTAACAAATCAAGTAGAGACAGTTGGGCTGAAGCTGCAGAAGGTAACAGCTGAGATGGACCACTACAAAAAGCTACTGATGTAAGATTTCCCTTTGCTTGATTTGCATTTGCTGCCTGCAGTGATGATTTGAGAAGATATCAAGATACCAATAGAGAAAATATGTTCTTATGAAATGGTTTGCATTTCTAACCCCACACCACTGGAGTTAGAAAATGAAAGAGAAAAGATGCACCCCATGCTCCTGGGTTACCGCTTTCATGGCCAGGTGAGGACCCTGTGATGCAGCCACCATGTTCCCCACACCTCAGGGCTGCCCAATGCACCTGGAATGGGGCAAGGTGACCTCCAGGGTGCTGAGCAGACATAGTGGTGCTTTGTGGGACCTGTGTCCTCACCTTTAAAAGTCATGAGATATGGAATCTGAATATTTGCAGTATATATTTATATAGAACAGCAGTCAGGAACTTTATAATCCACTACTGAAAATAAAAAATGTTGTTTTCAAGTATTGACCTTGAGAGTAACGAGCTCAGACTGCCCCTCTTGAGAGCAGCTATCATCGGACTTCTGGTCCGTTTTCCCGAAATTGAAGCAGGAACTGGTTCTTTGATGCCCTGTACTTTCTGGTTTTGGTTCCTGTGCTCACAGAGCCTGACCATAATGAAGTTGCAAATATTTGGAGCGCTTAGCAACACAGCAGCTTAGAGATAATGCAATGATCAATCTTGAATAAAAGGTTTCATCGATGTGATTAAATAAGCCTATGGTTAAATAAATAGTCACAGGCTTCCAAATGTAATACTAAGATCTCAGTGTAATATGGACACAATTTATTAAAATAACTGTTTAAGTGTAAATATGAAGCTTAACCATGGTTATTAATTGGCAAAATGATGATATAATGACAAGAAACCCGCAACCTTTCCAGCCCTCTTATCTACTCAATTGGTATTTGTTAATTTTTCTTCATATCTTGAAGCTTTCGTCAGGGTTGGAAGATCTCCCAGTAAACTTGTGGTGATCCTAGGGCAGGCTGAGATTGTGTTGGAAGACTAACTTCCAATTACTTCAAGGTAACTAGCACTGAAAGGGCTTGTTTGGTGCCTCTGAACTGACTTAGAAAATGGAGGTTGGACAATACACCAATAAATTGTCTTCAAGTTGCGGTGTGAGGAAAGACTTCTGTTTCTTTGGCCAGTGCACAGGGTTTCTTTGATGTTTTCTCAGGGTGAAATCAACAGAATTTGATGCCTGTCAGAATGAACTGAAAAAAATCAAATATGAAAATGGGATTGCCGAGTCAAGGTAAGGACTGAGAATGCATTTTCCAACATAACAAACACATTTCTGAGGAGTGAGAGGAAAAAAATTGCAGTTTTATACAGTAATTTGTTTCTGGGTTTGTGTTCAAGTCATTAGCTTTAACTTTGTAAAAAGTACGTAGGGCTTTGTCTAATATTTTATTTTCCAGGTAAAAATTATTTCTGTTTAGTTTCTGTCTGTAAATAGGATTATATTCATGTCCTATGATGCCAATACTTTCTTATTTTTGTCTGTAGACTTATGAAGGAGCTCAAGGAGAAGGAGGAATCCCTTCTAATCTGCCAGCAAGTTTGCAAACATTTACAGGAAGAGGTGGCTGAGAAAGAGAGGAAAGAAGAACATCTGAAAAGAAGAACCAGTCGATCAGAAAGTGAGCTGGAAGCACTGAAAGCTCTGCTTAGACAGACTGAGGAGGAGGTGGAGATGTTGAAACAAGAAAGGTAACCGCAGGGAGTCACTGTGGATGGCATGTGTGGCTGTGGCAGACTGGGAGATTGGAAGAGACCTGCTGGTCATAGCTCTGAAGTCTCTGCCTTCCCTGTGTGCTCGGGGCTGTCTTGCTCTGCCACTGCCCTTTCTCATCTCTGACTTTTGGGGGAAAACTCAAAAAAAACCAACCCAAAAGCCTTAGCAGTCCTCAGCTTGTATCCTCAAGCTTTGGAATTCATTGGATGGATTTATTTTTCAAGTATTGCAGTGTAGACAAAACTTGAAATAAAAGAAAAAACTCCTTTAAAAAAATAGATTAAAATAATCATTGTTTTGCAGCCCAGGGCTTCTTCTCAAGCTTAATCAAAGCACCCATTTATTGCAGTTAGGGCTGTTTGTTCTGGGAGGCTTCTAGAGCCCTGGAGAGTCAAAGTTCTTCTAACTTAGGCTATGAGCAACTTGCAAACCATGTCCATGCTGGAACTGTTACTGTGTGCCAGGTTCTTCCATGGAGTCTACTACCTAGAGAAGCTTCTGGCCAGCTTCCCACCAGTCTGGCTATGCTTTGAAGGCTCTCAGATGTTGACAAAGCTTGATTCCTGCACTTTTCAGAGGTGAAAAATAAAGCTCTGAGCTGCTGAGGATTGTCCTTTCTGGAATGGGATTAAGCCTGAGTGACTTTGTTTCAGACTCTTGCGCATCCCAACCTACAGCCACATTTTAAAAAAACCACTTGGTGATCCTCAGATCCAGTTTTATCCTTAACAACCACTGGTGTGTTTGAGTGTCGAAGTGTCCCACTGATAAACCTGCAGTTACTGATAATTCAGCTTGTCTTTAGTTAACAAAACAGAAAGTGCCATCCCCTGCCTAATTAATGGCAGCATGTTATTTGTGTGCAGTGGGGGGGATGTCCAGCAAGAGGCATCACTGTTTGTATATGTAGAGTGTTTGAGTAGTCCCTGTACTTCAGTACCTGTGGGAAAAGATCGTACATGTTAATTTGAGAGTATTTCCCTTCTGTTTAAACTCCGGATACGCTAGGTATGCCTGTTGGTACATTGCTAATAATCTGTGTTACATGAATTTAAACTCTGCCAGCCTCACGCTGCAAACAGTAACAACAGAAAGCACTCGGTGGGTTTAATTCAAAACCTAGTATAGGTTTTTAATTAATGGTCATAATGTTCTGTCTTTATTTTAAATACAGCAATTTCTGGTTTGTATTATGATATTATAACATACAACAGTATCAACAGAATATTAGCTATTACAATATTATCATCGTACCTTATTATTATGCAATTATATATTACAGTACTATAATATTATGTTATTAATATAATAAATATGGACTCTAGAGGAAAATTTTTCACTGTGACAGTAAGTAGACACTGGAGTAGTCTTCCCAGTGAAGTGGTGGATTCCACAGCTGTAGACAGTTCTAAGGCTCAGCCATCTCGTTTAAATTCTATTTATTTAATTTAACACATTGGACTTAATGATTCATGGGGTCCCTTCCAACCTGGTCTACTGTAATATTGTGACTATTACACATAATATATATATAAATATATAAAACATTAAACAATATATGTGCAAATATAAATGTATCTGTAAATATAAAAATATTCTATTTTTTCAGCCTGCTTAAAAATTCTACTGAAGAAATATCAAAAATGTTTGCGGTTTAAGTGTTTGTGTGTGGAAAAAAGGTCAACTATAGGTTTGTTTTTTTTTTTTTTTTTTAAATAAAAAGGTTCATAAGGTATGTGGGGGCATTGTGCAAAAGCTAAGCAGTGCTTTTGTGCTTTGGAGCTTCAGGCTGGGTTCCTGGGCGTATTGCACAGGGTGTTAAAGAGGCGAAAACAAGCCTTTGCCTCCAAGGTCTTGAAGGCCAAAAGGTGGCACCAAGTACTGACATACGAGTTTTTGTGGTTCCTAGGGAGTTAATGCTGGTTTCTCATCAGAACAGAACAGAGCAGCTGCAGGAGACATTAAGACAGAAGATGCGGAGTGAAGACAACTGGAGGGAGAAGGTAGAGCTGGATGTGCAGTTGGCACTTTTTGATCTCTTTGTCATATGTTTGGCTTTTTTTGGTTGTCATCAGCTGTCTCAAAGGGCTGTGGTGAGGCAGATACTGGCCTACTTGTGTCAATAATAGTCTTTAGACAAGAGGTTTTGGAGGCTGATCCCTCTGCCTGGGTTGGAACTGAATGCAAAAGGTGTTCACAAGTGTCTGCAGGCCTGGCAGATGTTCAGGTCTGACCCAGACTTCCCAGGTTTCAGGGTGTTTGCCAAGTGCGTGTGTGAGGAGGGTGGTTCCCTGGAAGCCTGAGTGTGAGGAGCAGGACTGAGCCCACTGAACCTCGGGTCTGTGAGTCTTCTGGCTCTGCTCTACATGTAGGACAGGTGACCTTTTCTTGGAGTTTTGGGTCAGAGGATCACAGACTTATTTAGATTGGAAATGACCTTTAAGCTCATCAAGTCCAACCATTAATGCAGCACTGCCAAGTCCCCACTAACCCCTGTCCTTCACCCCACATCTTCATGGCTTTGCAACCCCTCCAGACACAGGGACTCCCTCATTGCCCAGGGCAGCCTGGACAGCCCTTGAGCAAGACAAATTGTTTGTCAGGGCCAACTGAAACCTCCCCTGGCACACACTGAGGGTATTTCCTTTCATCCTGTTGCTTGTTCCCTGGGAGAGGAGACCAACCCCCACGTGGCTTCAGCCTCCTGAATTTCAGGGAGTTGTGGAGAGTGAGGAGGTCTCCCCTGAGCTTTCTTTTCTCCAGTTAACCACCCTCCATCCAATTCCCTCAGATGCCTCTCAGAGCACTTTGGGCTCCAGACTCTTCCCCAGCTCCGTTGCCCTTCTTTGGAGCTACTCCAGCCGCTTCAGGCAGTGAGTGAGGGGTCCACACCTGACCTCAGGATTCCAGTTGGGGCTTCCCCAGTGCCCAGTACAGGGGGACAATCCCTTCCCAGGTCCTGCTGGCCACAGCAATGTTGACACAGGCCAAGATGCTCTTGGCCTTCTGGGCCACCTGGGCACCTGCTGGCTCATCTTCAGCCACTGTTGGCCAACCTCACCGAGTCCTTTTCCCTAGGCAGTTACCAGCCACTGTGAAGCTCTCAGCTGGAGGCTAACTGGGATTGAAAAGTCCAGCTGCCAGTCTCTTCCAGTATGATTTGCAGAGCTGTTTACCATAGACAAGCATCTAAACTTCTTTTTAATCTGCAGCTTTTTCACCCCTGCACCAAAAAACCCCCAAACTGAAAAAAAGTTAAAAATGATCTGTGAAGGAAAAATTGGAGGTGGTGTTGAACAATAGCTGTGAGTTTTGTGATTTAAGCTTTATGTAACTGGTGGCTGAAATGAGAGTCTTTTGCTGGTTCAGGACATGACTAGGAGGTTGTATTTAGGTTCAGGGAAACTTCTGCACTGCCAGCAACTAAGATCAGTTACACTTTCTTAAAGCTTCTTAATGTCTCTGTGGCAGAATGTAATTTTAGAATGAGGTCACACTGTCTGCACGATCATGGGGCATTGTTCAGCCTGACATCAGAGCCAGATAAATCCCAGGACCAGTGAGCCTGAGCAGTTCCAGCTCTGGTGTCCCAGCATTCCGTTCCACCACAGAGGAGGGTGAGTGCTCCGCAGACCTTCTCAGATGCCTCGGAGCATGACAAAGTGACAAAGTTGTCTCTTTTCTTGGGTCACTGTGCCATCGTGTCAGTAGAAAGTGTTCCGGGATTTTATTTCAAATTAAAGCGATTTAAAGTTTATCTACACGGAACAAATCAAATACAAAGTAGTTTAAGATTGACGTAAATGTTTGGTACACAGAGTTTTTAAAATATTCATTATTGAGGGGCATGTAAGCAGTTTTAAAGCAATTAGTAGCTTTCATCAAAGGCCAGCTGTGATTTTCTTTCCTATTATGGCTATCAGCTTCAAGTGTTAAATGGGGAAATGCTTGTGTAATCTTCAAACTGAGCTCAGCTTTTCACACTGCCTTTAATATTTTGTTTAGTCTTTGTGATCCAGTAGCCTCCAACGTATCATCTGCTGCTATAAAATATGTAAAATTAGTGAATTTGTAAATGAATGGATTTGTTTGTCTATTATTAGGATCCTACTCCCGTATCTAATAGCATAGAGGAGATACGTCTATAATCATCATCATCTACTTTGAGAATCTTACAAAAATACCCCTTTTAAGCTAAACCTTCGTGGAGGGGGTTGTGCCTGTTCCATGCCCAGGACTCTTGGCTCCAAAGAAGTAATGAAGATATTTGTACTTTATCTTTTCCCCAGCAACAGTTATGGGGATTTTTATCATACTTCTGCTCGCAATTAGTGTGTGAAATGAGATAATTGTAATTAAGCTCACTCTGGGCTTTTCTGCTTTTAAGAGTTTTAAGTAATGAGGGTAGTGTTGTGCATAATTAATGTGCCTTTCTTACTCTTTTCAGGGTGCTGCAGTTAAGTCTGTTTGAGCTCAGCCTACAGAAATATGACATGAACATTCTGGTTTAGGAAAACAGTTTCTCAAGATGCAGCCTGTGGTGTTTCCTCCAGAACCTTTTTCTTTTCAGCCAAATTATGGCTGAATTTTGAAATTTGAATTTGTAATATTAGATACACAAGATGCCTTAAGGATTGGGATATTTTACCCAGAATTTGCAACTCTCTCACTTCATTTTCTCCACTTTTTCTGTCCAAGCTTGTCCCACATACACCCCACCAGTGCTGCATTGCCTGAACCCTAAAGCAAGCATGAGCTGCTCCCCATTAAACCTGAGCCATGGAGCTCCTCATCTGTTTTAACAATCAGCTAAAAATCTTTGAAATTTAGTTGTTTCATAGTTACTTAGCTTAAAGTTGAGCTGCCTAAATGTAGGCATGCAGCACCACTTGAGGCACTATGAGCCTCTGGGACTTCTTCTGGGGCTGCTTGATGCTCTCAATCCTGGTGCTCCATGGAGCAGGAGCTGTCTGTGCCACCAAGTATCACACCATTTTGTTTACGTTGCTGTGGAACATGAAAAATATTTCCAGATGAGTTGCTAGATATCTTTAAAACCCTCTTGTTCCCTAGATGGAGATTGATCTGGCCAAAGGTGAAGCACGACACATTGAAGAAATTCTTAAAGTCAAGGAAGAAGCACGAGTGGAACTGGACATTGAGAGACAAAAACACCAAGAATTAATTGCCAAATACCAGCAGGACCATGAAGAGCTGCAGAGCAAGGTGTGTAATGCTCCACAGAAAAACATCTGTGGCAGTAGGTCAGTTAACTGCTGTGGAAGTTCTTCCTTGGACATCAGGAAAGATGCCTTCCCTGACACTGGTCAGGTTACCCAGGGAGGTGGTGGAGTTGCTGTCCCTGGAGGTGCTAGAAATGCATAGGTGTGGCACTAGGAAACATGGCTTAGTGGCCATCGTGGGTTGATGGTTGGTCTTCATGATTTTGGAGGTCTCTTCCAACCTTAATGATTCCATGATTCCTTTTCTCACTTTCTCTCAACCCAGAGCTCATCCATGTTCGTAGACTGGATGTTAATTATTTTGAAACCAAAATCATCATTTTTTAAAGAGCTTTCAACTGTTTCAGACTTGTTTTCACAAAACCACCCATATTGGCTTTCCCTTCTCAGATGAGTTCAGCACCAATGGGATGACGTCCCAGAGCCTGTTCACCGCTCTCTTGTATGTATTTCAGGTTGCTTCATATGCAGTTGGCCATTCCCAGCTGCCCAGGCTGTGCAGTTTTACACAGGAATACCCCTGACCTCAGTTTTCAGAGGTTTTTATGCATTTCCTGAGAATCCTGGAGATACCAAAGAAATAATATTGTGATTTATAATTAATTACACAGGACTTTAAAGAGCTGATAATGACACTTTGGCTTAAGTCAACTTCACAATATTTGACTGGGATTTAAAATCCCCGAGGAAGTGCTGGTTTGCAGTAAAGCAGTTGAGTTTCCCCCATTTTTACCTCAGTTTCTCCATTTGATCTTGGAATTAACTAATGAGTCTCTCCGTTTAGAGTGAGTTTTGTTTCCTTTATAGCTCTCTGCTATCTCTTGAGGGGGCTGTGTAATTCAGAGCATTTTTGTGGTCTCCAAGGACATGTATGTTTGCATTTGGGTTTCTTTTTTTTCCTGAAGTCAACATTTATCTGCTACTTAATTCTTCAGATCTAACAATATCCACTGAACATAGACTAATGCAGTTCCTGTCTAATCTCATGCAGATACCAGGATTAATATCCAGTGCCACCAACAGCTTGAGGTTGGAGACAGAAGTTCTTGAGAAGAAGCTACAAGATGCCCAGATCAAACTCTCAGAGAAAGAGGAAGACAAAGAAAAAGAAGTCCGGCGCCTAAAAAGACTGATCACTGAACTTGAATTTCAGCTAGCGATGGAAAAGAACAGTCACGAATCGTTTCTGGGGAACATGAAGAGAGAAATTCAGCACAAGTCAGATGAACTGGAAAAATTAACCCAAGAGAAGACACAGCTGATTCACAACCTGAGTCAAGTTCAAGAGGAGGTAGGAGCATGACCTCGCTAGGAAAGGCCCTGCTATTTTTACTTGGAGACATGTGATTGCTAAAATCCTGCCAAGCGTCTCTATTTCAGACCTGGTACTGTCCTGGTTTAGAACCCACTGAATTTAAAAGATTTATTAAACACGGGCATCATCATTTCATAAACCAAATACATCACACCACACGTTCAGTTTACAATTCAGCAAGTGCTTAGACTAGAGGTTCATTTCCTAGTCAGAAATTTGACTGACAGATATTCTTATCACAAGCATTTGCTGCATGTCTGGAATATAATGGGAAGGGAGGAAAGTGAGCTGGGCTACTCTCTGAGAAATCCGAAAGCGGTGAAGTCAGGGACTTGCTGATAAGATTAGACTGGAATGTCCAGGGTAATTAAGTGACAGAAAAGAAATTGGTAAACAGTGGAAGCGAAATGCTTCAGAATGAATTAGGGCTTGGGCTGATTTTTTTTATTCCTTCCTTGAAGAAGGTTCAGAAGCGCTGTGTTGCTGAAGTCAGAAGGGTGTTGGCAGTTGCTGCATCCTGTTCCTATGGAAAAGGTGCTCTGCAGGGGTTGGTCAGGAGCTTCAGTGGAGTGAGGAACACACTGGTACCCTCAGCCCTGAGATTCCACCAGCTCTGCTGACGTTCTTAGTTTTCTCCACTCTGACATAGAGATCCTTCTGCTCAGGGCCTGGGACCAGCCATTCACCTGTTGGGTATCGGGAGTCTGTGTAAAGCACTGGGCTGAAAATCATTGATCCCCATTATTAGGGAAGTAATAATCAAGAGAGAAAATGGTCACATGAATATCAGAGCATGATTATTTAAACTGTGGAAGGGGAAAACCTCTTGAAGTTTTTATCACATCCCAGAGCAGCATTCCCTGCCTTCCTCTAGTTGGAGGACAGGCAGAAGATTAGAAGGAGCTTGTGATAACTGGCCTCATGTTTTCCACTGTCTCCTGAGGGAATGAAGGGTGATAAATGCTGTTGAACGTCCTTTGAGGGATTTTGAGAGACACAAGCCACAGGGCAGTGTGGAGTGGTTTGTGTGCACCTCCAGGCAGCCCTGTCCTGAACCAGGGGGTTTGACTGATGGTATTTCCCAAAGCCAGCCTCTGTTTCTGTTTGCAGAACACTCTTCTCCAGGAAACGGTGCGCAGAGAGTGTGCAGAACGCTATGAGCTGACTTCAGCTTTGAGTCAGGCCAGGGAACAAGTACTGGAACTCAAAAAGCTCAGTGGAAACTTCCCGTTATCACCGCGTTCCCTGGCTCGGGGCAGCCTAACCTCCTGTGCCGCCCCGCTCGCTGATTACGGACAGAGGAGCCGCCCGAGCGCCGGCACAGGGCAGGAGATCAATCTCTCTGGACAGTTTGGTATGTCAAGAGCTGCTGAGACACCCACCTCTGCGCAGCGCCATGGCGGCGTGGGCTTGCCCAAGCTGACCGCGGCAAGAGGAAGGGCAGCCTCACTGAATGAGCCCAGGGGCAGGACTGCAACCGTGGTACGACGGCGGCTGAGTCAGCTCTGACAGCTGCGTGCTCAGACACTGCATGTGAGCAGCCAGTCCAGGGCATAGGAGCTCCCTTTACGTGTGGACCCCGGGGTTCAAATCTTGGCCGGTGCATTTCATGCATTTCTACAACTTCAGATTAAGTTCCATGTATTTTTGGTATAACAGCACTTCTTCAGCCGCTGCTTGTCAATGTCATTCCATGCTACCTCCATTTCAAGGTGAGAAGAGTCAGAAATCTACTGTCTCCCCAGGAGGAGCCACATGTTCCTGAGGTGTAATTAAATAACTGCCAGTGCCAGTTCCTGTTCTCCCTGTGCACTTTGTTGCAATTTTCCTACTTTGTGTGTCTCCTGTGTAACTTAATTGCTTGTTTCTCCTGTAAAAATTACTCATCTTAAGCTTAATTTTTAGGCTCAAAGTAGACATTCTGGAGTTCTTTGCAAAGTCCTCACACAGGAGGATCAATAGTTTTGTTCTGCTGCTTAACACATGGAGCTGCGGTTTGGTTTGGAGCGCGAAGAGCCCAGATAAGTCTTGGTTGTTTTCATTAGCGTATAGGTGCTGCTCTTCAAATGAGGCAGCTCTGCTGTTGGGCATTGGGTGGGAAGGGCAGCACAGACGTGGTCTGTTTACTTACTGTGGCACCAGCTACTCCGTGGTTTTTGATCAGGTGAGCCCAAACAGGGCCAGTCTGATGATAATAGCAGGTTTTGGAGAGAGCCTGGTGGTCATCAGGCAAGGAAAGGAGATGAAACAGACCCAGGCCAACCTGGCAGGTCTTCTGGGCAGAGATAGACCTAGATAGATCCGGCTCAGACAAGGGCAGGAGTTGGGACTGAGCTCCTGGGATGGTGGCAGCAGCACAGAGGTGGTTCAGAGTCTCTCCTGAAAGACCACAGTTGTCCTCTGAGACCATCAGCTCTGACTTGAACAGAAGCCTCTTGGGAGGTAGATTAGAGGGGAACATTGTGGAGACTCTCAGAATGTGTCTGTGAGCAGCTGCTTCCTGCCTGCTGCTATTTTAAGTTTTGGGACTGGCTTGCTCTTCCTTGAGAGTCATGGAGTTGCTACTTCAGAGGACACTCACCTATAAACCCAAATACACTCACAATCACACCCTGACCCCTGACCTTCTTGTTATTTCTAGGGTAGTCCTAGATGTCACAGAACAACGGCAGTGGACCATGTCTTCAGTGCTGGACAAAATCAGAAGCCAGTAGCGTAACAGGGAATTAATTTTACTCAATAAAATGAGTGGAAGGAAGGACTGTGGTAGGTTGGAACAGGGAACACCGTGGACCCTGTGGTGGCCAGTGTCGTCATCTGGAGATTAATACTGGAATGTTTATACTGAAGGGAAGGTGGGACGTTTGTCCCCGGCAAGAACAAATATTTCCCTTCTTTCAGCTCCCTCCCAGAACTGCTGCTGCTAAGCAATAAGCAAAATACAGAAATACCAGGAAAACTTTTTCCCTCCCTAGCTTTTTAAAGCCACTTAAACTAATGTCTCATAGTCAAGGAAACTTCGCTGAGTTACTTCTCGTAATGGGATGACTGGCAACAGCAGAAAGTGCCCCACAGAGTGGGGACACCCAGCCCTATCACCATGTTTTTCAGGAAATAAAACTTCCTGGAGGCAATGGGTCTTGTAGGTCATCAATGAATGGGGCTGGACCTTGCACTGGAGGACTCGTGGCACGAGGGAATACTAAAAAAAACCTTCGAGCTTGAAACAAACCCTTCACTGTGGGTTGCTGACCCTGCAGGCTGTGGGCACCCAGCCATTCTTTTGCTCCTCAAGGTTTCCAGCAAATGTCCCATGGCAACGGCTAGTTCTTGCCTCATGCAAAGCCTTCTATCCCTGCCTTGACAGAGCTGATATTGTTGCTTGATGGCTAGAGAACCGGAGCTTGTGCAGTCCTCAGGCTTTCCATAAAGGATTAGTCCCACCAGCTGGCTGCTACAGACCCTGTTACTGTAAACTTTATCCCTTTATATCCAGTAGCTTCCAGAGAGTTCAGTGTCTTATTCTCAGCTGGAGAGGGTCCATACATGGAGGCTGAATGCAGTGTTGTTTGGGAGCATCGTGAGTGTCTGCAGGCAAGCCACTCTTGAGCGGACCGTCCTTGTGTAGCTGTGGATGGGAAATGGAGACTATGGCCAGGTCAGACCCCTGCCATGTCCTGGGGAGCTGCGTCTGGGTACTGCCCCATGCTTGTCCACTCCACTGGGCCAGGCTTGATTCCTCTGGGCATGGAAATAAGTCAGAAACAGTGGTCTGGTGCTCTAGGGATGACTTTGTGTGAATCTCAACCATCTCTACTGGTTTGTCCAAGTGTCTTGAGTGTAAAACCATCATTATTGATGGGGAAAGCGCTGATACTGGTGTGTGGTGGTAGAGGAGGTAGTGGGCGCCATCCAAAGCAAAGGTGGGACAGAGTAAGTGGAGCCATCACAGCATTTCTGGGTATGGCAGATAAACCCAGGTAAGAGATAAAACCAGATGGACATGGGCAGAATAGTCCAGAGGGGGAAGTCTTTGAAAAGGGGACATCCTCCAGGACATCAAGGCAGGACGTCTTCTGGGGACAGTCTCTGTTGCAGCCATGCTCATAGCTGTGCCTTGGCTTCATCTCAGGGGAACTTACGGGTTCACTCAAAGAGGAGCAGAAAATAACAGGAAAGACTGCGAAGAGCGGAGATGCAGGTGAGAGAGAATTTTTATTTGATTTTGGTTATTTGTTTGTATTTGTTATGCTGAGAGTGGGGGACTCTGGCCCAGATTGACCAGAGAGGTGGGAGAAGCCACGTCTCTGGAACCATCCCAGGTCAGGGTGGACCTTGGGGCTTTGAGCAGCCTGATCTGGCTTAAGGTGTCCCTGGTTGAACTGAGCTTGGAAGGTCTCTTCAACCCAAACCATTCCATGATTCTATGGGAAACCACACTCCCTGTAGAGCAGCAACCCAAGTTAAAGCAATGAGGTTGCACCTCCTGATGGGTTGTCATTCTTCCAGGGACAGTCACCCAGAATCTCTGTGTTCTTCACAGACAGCAGTGCAGAACGAATCAAATCCTCTCTGCTGACTGGGGCTGTCTTGCTGCTCTTTGGACAGGGGATGGAATCATTGTTTGCCATACGAACCAAGTTCCTGTTCCTAATGAGACCTTACAAACCATAGCGGAGATGTTGCCTCATGGATTAAAAATTACAAATAGATCTTTAGCTGGGCTTGGGAGTGTGAGCTCGGATCCCAGCCTGGGGAGTTTTTCCACAAAGGAAGAAATGAGACTAGAGAAAAAAACCCTCCAAACTCATCTCGGTCTCTTAGCAGCATCGAAAGTGTATGGAAATAGAAACTGGGGCCAGACCCGACACCACACATAATTAAAATGTATTAATTCTCCAAAGCCTGCAGAGGCACTTTTTGAATATAAAAGAGCAGAAGAATCAATTTGCTCAGAAAAAAACCCCAAAGTCATTGGTTTTAGTTATTTAAATCAGGGACTTAATTGCTTGAGGAAAAATTGATGTCTTACTTCACCTTAAGTTATTTTGGGTGGGAAGGTGCCTTCTACTGAAGATGTAAACTGCAATGTGCAGCTGTGGTGGTGTGAAACATTCTAGGCAAATATACTTGACACTAATATGGGGTTTGGGTTTTTTTTTTAATCCTCAAAGCAGAGTCCCAAATTAATTTTGATAAGATAATAAAAAGGGTCCTGTGGAAGATTAATGCTGACGAGGGTTTGTAATGCCAGAAATGTAATTTGTGTAGTGGAAAATATGAGCAGCTGCCATTGCTCCGTGAGCTGTTCCCAGATAATGAAAAAACCCAACCCCAAACCCCACGTTCCAAGTGAACGTGGCCAGTTGCAGCAGATTGTTTTTGCTTGTCTCTCCAGAGATACCCTCTGTCGTCCCACAGCTCCCTCCTTGCAGTTTTCCGTCTGGAGCCTTGAACAAATGGGGAACTGAGGTCACTGCTGGTGCTCCCTAGTGAAAAGCCCTTAAAGCAGGGTTTAGAACGTCTTAAGATGCTGCTTCTAAAAGTATTGTGTTAAAAAATAAAAGTCTACAAGGCATATTATCCCCTGTCCCTATACCTTTTGTGGGGCTGAAAGCCCTTTTTTCTTGCTCTCCATGGCCCTTGCCCTCCGCTGACAGTGACATGTTTGGGACCAAGGTGGTTTCACATCTCTAAAAAGAGTCTTAAAGAGCTTCTCGTTATGGATTGCTGCGTCCTAGACACAAATCAGGGCTGCTGGGTTCTGTGTTGGAGACTCTGCTGCCTTTGAGTCCTCACACAGGGGACACAAGGGTTTGCACCAAAGTTTTTGGGTCTTGGCACAATGAGAGCTTGAAGAACCAAACTGGAGTTGGGGGCAGGTGGGTGCTAAGGCAGGAAGTTGAGGTGGAGCTGAAGTAAAGGCTCAGGAGCCTGTGGGAAGAGCATGGAGGGAGCATCTTGCTGTTGTGGACAGTGCCCTGGACACCTCCCATCCTGCCATGTGTGGGCATCACCCCATACAAGCATGAAAGGAGAACAGACTCACCTGACAGAGGAACAATGTTCCTCTGTCCTATCGTTCCTGGCGCTAGGGGGTATTAGGGTGCACATGGCCTTGGCCCTTCGCCCTTCACTGCAGGCTGTACGTAACCACATGGTGCTTGGTCCATGAGCTGTGGGTTGGCCCATCACACAACCTTGTCTTACAGGCCAGAGAAGGGACAGCCAGACAGCACACAGGAGACACAAAAGAGGTTCTTTGTCATCCCTACATGACCTTTTGTCTGCCTGTGGAACGTCAAGACATCCCCTTGTCCAATAAACTACCTGGGGGGATTCTTCACCCACCGTTTGCTGCCTCATGCCAAACAAGACCAGAGGTGAAGTGGATGTGCCAAAGCAGAAGTTGTTCTGGTTACAGCGCCTGACTAGATGCACCCTGTCTTGGGTCAGAACATCATGTCTGGGCCTCTTCAGGATCCTTCTTTAAAGATCATCTCACCTGTGACTCATCACCCAATACAGCAGCAGGTAAGGAGCAGCCTCGGTCACTTCCCTCTGTTCTTACTCTCCTGTCACCTGTGCCAGCTTGTTTAATTGGCTGTGGGGTGATGATGCTGCTGCTGCTGCTCCGAGAATCGCAGAGGTTGTTGTCTGACATCTGTCAGTTTCTAGGTGCCAGGAACACACAAGTGGTGACACAGAGCCATTTCAGCCTCTCAAACCCAGGTTTGCTTGTTCCTCAAACCCGCACGTTTACAGGAAATGGTTTGTTCTGGGGACCCTCCTCTCTCCTAAAATGACATTTAATGTTTTTGGAAGCTGATAGACCTTGCCAAGCCGATAGGCCATCCTGTTTGGCCACTATTGAATGTTCAATTTCTATTTTATTTAGTTTGGGATTCAATTAGCTGCTTAATTATGGGAAAACCCAGCTATGGTGCCAAGGGGAGAAGCTGGAATCAGAACCAAAAGGATTGTACTTCAGCAACCCCAGAAAGTTTCAGCTTTCATTTTCTTTTTTTTGGTGGAAACTTTCAATGGTCCCAGGGGAGGGACACGGTTACCTCATGTCCCTCTGTACTAGACCCGTTGGCCATGGTGGTGCCAGTGACTCCTGCCTGGGGCATGTAGGGGCTGCTGGAAATGCTTCAAAGCTTTGGGAACCCTTGATATAGGAGCTCACAAACAATTTGGTGTGAAGAAGTTGATTGAGGTGGAGGCTGCAGCCAGCAGAGTGTGAAAGGTCCTTCATGATGCAAACAGCTTCTGGGCAAGGTACAAAAGCAGGTAATGGAGCCGTTGGGTCAGGCAGTGTCATGGGAAAACCTGACTAGAGGTCACTTCACAGGCTGGTGGGGAAGCAGTTTGCTCCAGGCACCAACATTTGGACACCTTAAGGTCCAGTCCTTTTTGCAGCTGTTACAAAACCCAACCCAACCCCAACATGGGAACAAATGGAGTAGCAGCACCAGGCTGTGGACGGGTTAGTGCTCAGGCTGTAATTTAACCAGGACGCCTCACTCACACCCCTGCAGAGGTCAGTCAGAAATGTGGTGAGAAGCCCAGGTGAGCTGAGGTGTGTTCTGAGGGGTTGTGGATTTCAACGAGACCTTCTGGTCTGGTGCCAGCTTGGGCAGGGCTGATCTTACTGCTGAGTATTGCTGCTCAACCCCAGTGTCCTCAGCTCACAGAAAGAGCCTTGCTGAAGGGGTCTGCCCAATGTATTGGCTGGTGCCATCACTGATGAGTGACAGTCACCAATCCTGTGTGCCCTCAGTGAGGAGGAACTGCTGGATGCTGGGAAAGTCTGAGAACTCCTGTGGCCCCATTTGCTCCATGGTCCCAGCCTCAGCAGGAGCCACATGAGGTGGGGTGGAGGCTAAGCTGCTGCAGAGTCTGAGGAGCTGTTGAGGGCACACTGCTCCCGTAGCCATGGCTACGGGAAATATTTTGCCTGGGGCCATTGCTGGTGTCAACTGAGCAAAACAAGTCCCAGGGGGTGGGATGGCCACAGCAGGTCAATCGGTCATTGGTATCCCTGTGGGAGAGAAGGGTGAAGGGCTTCAGGTTCCTGGGGTTGAAACACGGGAAACTTGTGGTTAGGAAACTGGGAACTTGTGACTTGTTTTGTTTTTCCTTCCAGTACGGTACAGACAGCTGTAGGGGGTTTGTGCAGACAGGTCACTTCTCCACCTGTGCATCATTTCCTTCTCCTCAGTAAGCCACCACCTTCAGCTTCCCGTGACCCATCTCTACCTGCAGGTTTGTCAGCTCCTGCAAGGTGCTCACCCAGTCTCTGTAGGGTGAGTTGTAAGGTCTGGGGGTGGGGGAGAGCACAGAGCCCCTGCCCAGAAGGTGCTGGTGTTACTCAGAGACGCATAAACATGGAAGCTGTTGCCATTTCACCATTAGGAGAACGTGACTCACGGCCCCAGCATCTGGTAACTGGTACTGCTGGGCCAGGTGTGGGGTCACATCCCTCTGGCCCGTGCTGCTGATTTCATGCCATTCTGTGGTGTGCTTTGATGAGAGATCACAGAGTCGTAAAACCATTCTGGCTGGAAAAGACCCTGGAGATCATCAAGTCCAACCAATAACCCTTCTCGACCAAGTTCACCATTAGACCACATCTCTGAGCACCACATCTAAATGACCACATCTAAATGCCTACAGGGATGGGGACTCAACCTCCTCCCTGGTCAGCCTGTTCCAAGGCTTGAGATAATGGGGAGTAAGAGAATTTGTAGGGTATGTGAGGCCAGGGAGTATCTCTGGCTCCTTCAGCTTCTGCAGCCCTCACTCAGCCCCACACCATGATGCAGCCTTTTCCCTGATTGCAGCTGAGGAGTTGCAGCTCTGCAGGAAGACTCTGGTGGTGGTTCTGTCTGAGGAACTGCACAGCTAGCTGTTAACTATCTTTCCCTGAACAGGCTGCAGGACAGTTGTTTTCAAATTTTTAGGAGGTGGCAGGAAGATGTTTGGAGGGTTTGATGGGGTTCTGGTGACCGAATCTTCTCACCCATCTATGCTAAGGCGGTTGCATTGCGACTCATCCCATCACACAGGTGGTAATGAGTAAGCACTGATGGTTTCTTCACAGCCCAGCCCATCAGTTCTGCTCTCTGCACTGTATGAGACTTGCTAGGGCCCTGCTCAACCCTATAACCACAAATGCCACCAGACCTTTACATGCAGTGAAGACCATTCCCTTGGTTCCTCATCAGTTATAGGAGTTGAGGTGATTTTTTTCTGGTGGACTGTGGTGGGGACAGGGGTCTGAACAGTTCTGCAGCAGCTGCACTTCAGTTTGTTCATGCAGAGGTTGTCTGGGTTTGTCTGCATGAAGCACAGGCTGAAGGTTGTTTGTCCAAGGTGACTTGCTGGCCACCTCTCCAGGCACCAGGCCCTACACTGCCACCTTTTATCTGCAGTAGGATGTGTCTGCAAGGCAGAAGTTCGCAGACGTGATAGTGACTGGCACAGGATATAAACAAGGTGGTAAACATTGGCAAAAGGGTGGGATGATTCAGGGCAGTCCATGACGGGAGTGGTGGGATGATATTTAGCACAGGAAGGTTATACTACAGAGGGAAAATATCCTCAGGTAGTGGGGTGTTGGCAGTGGAAGAGCTTGGGGTGAGGAGCGGTGGGGCCCCTATGCTGAAGTTGTTCAATGTGGGCAGGAAAAATGCTATGGAAAAAGTGCTGCGAGGAGCAGCCCAGCACCAGCCGGGGCTGGTGAACCGTGTGACCTACATGGGATTTTCCATCTCCCGACTGACGTGATGTGGGAAGTGATTTATTGTGGCCAACCACCGTTTTACTACAAAGAGCGGCGCCCAGCTGGCAGGTACTTGCTGTGAACTCCGCGTCAAGAGTTGCTGAGGGCAGTGGGTTGTTCCTTTGTTCATGGGGTGGGTTTGGGGGTCACACTCTGCCATAGATTCATGGATACTGGGTTAGAAGAGACCTCAAGGATCATCAAGTCCAACCTATCAAGCTGAAAACAGAGTTTAAATTCGATGTCCCCAGCAGCCTGTCAAGCTGGGTCTTAAAACTGTCCACTGTAAGGCCATTGACCACTTCCCTTGGGAGATGATTCCAGTGGTTAATTGTTCTAATGGTGAGGAATTTTCTTCTGGACTCCAGTCAGAATCTCCTCAGCAGTAACTGATACCCATCACCCTTTGTCTTTTCTGTATGACTCCTTGTGAAAAGGGAGTCACTGTGTTCTTGGTAGCCACCCTTTAGGTACTGGGACATGGGGATAAGATCCCCCCCTGAGCCTTCTCTCAGAGGTGAACATACGTAGCTTTCTCAGCCTTTCTTCATGTAGCGAGGCTTGCCCCACTGTCCTTGTCCTGAGAGCTAAACTAACCCAAAGCCTTAACAGCCCCTGGGCTGTCCCTGGATTTATGAGAGCACTTGTTTTCCCATGGCCAGTCAGCTGAGCAGCTCTTAACCAGCTGCAGAAAATGTAGATGAACCAATGCCCCTGGGGCTGTACTGGGCAAAGTTCTGCAGAAATCATGTGTGAGGTGCAGGGTGGGTAGTGAGGTATCAATACCTGGGCTGCTGGGGTCTGTCCATGGCACAGGAATCTCCTCAGGAACCTGATGCTGGCCCTGCTCCCTGAACACCAGTTTCCATGAACTTATAGCTTATGGTGGCCCCGTCCAGTTCCTCCAGCTGGCTCTGCCAGGACGGAGGGATCATTTTAATCATCATAAAGTTCTGAAGGAAGCACCCACATGTGCCTTTGGGGAAAAAATACCAAAAAAAAGGAGCATCTGCAGCAGCCGGGAAGTGTTGGGCCAGGGGTCAGGCATGGATGGAGATGTAAGCGAGCGGCAGCCTGGCCTTGGTGCTCTCATCCATCAGTGCTTGCCAACCTCATTAGTTTTACCGATGGCTGTTTATGGGGTTTTTGTAGATTCCTTCTAAAAATGTAATTTAGGGGAAATTCATCCCCTAAAACCATCTGTGGGGACAAGGTTGATTTTTAATTGTGAAATTGTGCAAATTACACTGTCGTGAATTGTGTGAGTTGATTTTTAATTCAATCTGTGATCGAACAGGATGGAAAAGCCCCGATTTTTCAGTGAATTAGCATTCAGAGACACGGACAGCAACGCTTTCCTCTGGCTCCCTCTGGCTCAGGACGGTACCAACCTGCTCCTACAAGGAACCAGCCCTTTTCCCAAAGGACTGAGGTAATCTAAGGTGAGAAGCCATGCATGAAGAGGTGGGAATGCAGGGTCAGGCAGAAGCCCTGCAGAACATCATCTCAGCAGGTCACCTTTTACGCAATGAGTGTTAAGTTGTCAGAAAGGACCAGCCAGAACCATAAATAATGGGAGAGCAAGAAACTTGGCAGCTCCTGAGACAGAAGAAGGGCCATG
The DNA here is from genome assembly GCA_028565055.1 of Phoeniculus purpureus. NCBI lineage: Eukaryota > Metazoa > Chordata > Aves > Bucerotiformes > Phoeniculidae > Phoeniculus > Phoeniculus purpureus. Next base: position 18,592,486 of record JAOXOE010000702.1, on the reverse strand, counting down.
AGGGACATGCGCAGGAGAAATTAGCCAACAGCCCAGATCCTGAGTGGCAAATATCCTCTTAGCCTGGTTCCTGGTCTTTAAACCTCAGTGTGTCCTGAGATCTTAAACCTCATGGTGTGTGTAGCCCTGAGAACATGGTCAGGACACCTGGAGCATGAGCTGGCACTTGGATGTCTGGCTTGAGGATTTGTTTAAAATAAACCATGTAGGGGTGAACAACTCCTCCTGGGCTTGTGGAAATCAGCAACACAAGTGTAACCCACCCCAGTCAACAATGAGCCCAGCAGCTCTTCCACACCCTCTCCTCCTCCCCATAGACATCTGGAACACATTGAGGACGTTGGTCTCATCACTACGAGCAACACTACAGCCTCCCCCTTCTGCAGTCCCTACCTTACACCTTCCAAACCCCACCTTAGGCCAAGCACTGTGATGCAGATTGTAGAACTGCAGAATCATTAAGGTTGGAAGAGACCTACAAGATCATCAGTCCAACCGTCAACCTGACCACACCATGTCCACTAAATTGTGATCCCCAGACCCTGTCCTGTAGATCATCTACACATTTGCAAATTGGGCTCTCTAGGGTCTAGATTTAGTGCCTTCACTGGGCATTAAATAATTTGCATTTTCACCCAGCGCTCCTGCAGTTGAAAGTATCCTCCAACACCCGTCAGACAAATGCATGCGGCCTTGGTCAAGGACTGGGACACTCTTTCATCTCATATTTTTAATTGTCCTGGTAAAACTGAGGCTGATCCACCTGCCTGAGCTCCCTCTGCTGTGTTCTGCCAAGGGCTGAGAGGTTCCCTGGCCAAGGGGCTCTGCCACTGAACGGCCACTGTGCTGGTTGTGCATCTGCCATCGCCTCAGCTCAGCAGCCTCCAGGGGATGGTGAAAGGGAGCTCATTTGCTGCACTTGGCATCAGTTGTCTGTGAGTTGTTCAAGGCTGGATGAATATGAGGTTGATAAGATGAGTCAGGGCCAGGTAGCAGCCCCTAGCTCAGACTAGGGGGTTGTTCTGCTTCTCCTTCCACCTGGGTTTATGATTGTGGCTAAGGAGTCTCTGGATGTGGAAGAAGCAGCTGAAAGGGCAATCTCATCTCTTGGCGGAGTTCACCTGCCTCCTGGGGCAATGTGGGGAGGAACCTGTGAGAAAACAGGCTGAGGGAGCTGGGGCTGTTCAGCCTTGAGAAAAGGCGGCTCTGGAGGAACCTTAGAGCAGCTTCCAGTAACTGAAGGGACTCCAGGGAGAGAGACTTCTTCCAAGGGATCTGGAGCAAGGACAAAGGGGGTGGTTTCAAGTTAAAGAGGAGAGATTTAGATGTGATCTGAGGAAGAAATTCCTCCCTGTGAGGGATCTGAGGCACTGGAACAGGTTGCCCAGGGAGGTTGTGGCTGCTCCATCCCTGGCAGTGTTGAAGGCCAGGTTGGATTTGGGCAACCTGGTCTGGTGAGAGGTGTCGCTGTCCATGGCAGGTGGTTGGGACTGGGTTATCTCCGAGGTCCCTTCCTACCTGAACCAGTCTGTGATTCTCTGAATATGCGACAAAGCCTTCAAATGCCACACTGGACAAGACATCATGAAGCTGTTGTGCCAACCCTCACACCAAAACAACCCCACAGCCTGCTGTTTTACCTGGTGCTGGTGCTTTTCCAACCTCTACCCCCTCGTATGATTCTGCTGAAGTCTTAAATCTTTGAGCTCAGAAGTTGCACCTGGCTTTAGCCCTTAGAAGCAAAAACATTCATGGAAAAGGCTGAACACCCCTGTTATTTCTCTAAATGTGCAGATGACGATGAGGCAAGGAATAACCTGGAAGTTCTGAGCTGAGAGGACCCAGAGTTTTGGTAAGTAGCTCCAGAGAAGGTTGTGCATTCCTGCACAGATCAGCTTCCCTCGAAAGGGGCTCCAAGTTTGCTCATTACACACCAACTCACATCACACCACACACATCGGAAGGTGAGGAACTGGGGATCTCCTCCTGGAAAGCTGTAAGCTCTAGGAACCCATCTTCCTTCATACGGGGCAAGGCGCAGCAGCAGCTCCAGTCCCATCCTCTCCTTGAGACAAACATTTCAGCTCTCAGTCTGGGTCACCCTGGGCTGAGGAAGCCCAGAAGATCCTTTCTCACTGTTTTTTTATTGCTTCCCTTTTGTTGCCATAGAGTCACTCCATGGATGCTTTGTTTGCATCCTGTTACCAGCTTTTTCTCAGAACCGCCCTGACCCCATTGCTCTGACACCCTGCCCTCTTCAGGACCAAGCTATTCATTGCAAAAGGCCTCCCCACCCCTTTTTGGGTTGTGGGGTACAGAGCTGACTGCCATGCTGGTGAAGCCATCCATGGAGAACATTCACGGAGGAGCTGAATTCCACTCTCACCAGCCAATAGGATTTAAAGACAAAGGAATCCAGTGCTGCCACTCCAGAATGAAAAGGTATGTCCATGGTCCCTGAGCTCTTGATCTGAGGTGGTCCTGGTGCCCAGGGGATAATCAGCATCCCCCAGGCAGAGCATAAAGCAGAGACTGAGCACCTACTCCCAGGAATCCCTGAGCACAGCCTCATAAAAATTCTCATATATGAGAGTGTTTGGAGGGTTCCATGGGGATCACCACCCCCGATCAAGCTCACTGGCTGAGGAGGCCACAAAACACAGCCGCAAGGCCAGTGCCTGGGCAGCTCAGGTTTGCGATGGAGGGGAAGGTACTGGGCTCAGCCTGTTTTCAGCTGGGCTTTGCTGTTGCTGGGGGAACCCACAAGCAGCTCTAAAACAAAACCCATCCCCAGCCAGCCTGTGTTGGTGAATACACCCAGACATGTTTCCTCAAACAAGAACCACGTGCTGCAGATGATAACATCTCTGCTTGCGGTTTCCTTGATGGCCAACTACTGTGCTATAACCCTGGAGCTCCAGGTTCAGTTCAGAAAATACAAAACACATCCCCCATGCCTGGGGAGATGCAGGATGTTCCAAGGCCATGGATCCAAGTCTCCTGAAAGGGACGTCCATGAGAGCTCCTGGCCCCTGGTTTGTTCTCCTTCAGTTATCTACCAGCCCTGAGTGTGCAGCCAGGCTCAGCACAGGGTAGGGAAACTTGGAAACTTCCCCAGGCAATACTTTTCCTGAGGTGTCATGGCATTTAAAAGCCTCGAGAGCTTAAGCAAAACCTTGGCCTTTAAAGAAGGCCCCAAGGCTGGCTGTGAAAGGCATGTGGGTGCCAAAGTCCTGGTGAAACAGATCAAAGCTGAGGATGCCGAGCCATGTAAGGATTTAGAATGCTGCACCAAATGGGTGGGGTTGACTGGGCAAGTCCGTGAGTGAGCTCCCTTCATTTTAGGTCACTGTGGTGTTGAGGTCCTCTCTGAATTCTTTACCAGCACTGGCACTGTCTCACCTGGATCTGCTCTTGGGTTTGGCAAAGGGACACAACCTTGTGCAGACATGCAGGAGGAAAAACCCTTTAGCATCAGCCTCTGTAAGACAACAGGAAAGCCCAGGAGCTGGAGAACTCATTCTAGTGATATTGTAGAATAATCTTGTTCTCTCATCTCCTGTGTGCGCTGGACAACCTGGTCTGGTGAGAAGTGTCTCTGCCTGTGGCATGTGGTTGGGACCAGATGAACTCTGAGGTCCCTTCCAACTTAAACCAGCTTCTGATTCCATGATTCTGTTCTTCATGGGCCTGGTTTTCACCTAGATACCGGCTCTCAGAGAGGAGCAGCAGTGTTAGGTTGATGATACTCCTGGTCAATCCCTTCTGCTCTACCCAGTGTCTGCGCAGTAGGTGGGGGAGTGCAAGTCCTGTGGTCACTGCTCGACTCAGGACACTGGGTGTGTTCCACAGTGCTGTTTGGGGCAGGACACGCTGGGTGGAATCTTCCCCCCCTACTGTGAGAGCTCCTGGGTTATTCTGCTCCCTCCAAGCCCAAGCACTTATATGGGTGAGTGAACAGTTCTGACCTTGGGGGAAAAAGGCTCCAGCTGCAGCCAGAGATGGGGTTTTTCTGCTGAAGCCAGGCTTGGTTGAAGTGGCACAGGGTATGGACCAGGCAGAGCCCTCATGGGGGGCACAGGGTTAGGGTAGGTTTTACCTTCCCATTAGTTGACAAGCTCAGTCCTTTTGCTTTACCCACCCATCACCCCCAATGCATTGTCCTCTCACAAGGCCTTGGTCAAGAGTACATGGGTGAGTTCCTGTTCACACTTCCCCATCATTCTCCTCACTCTGCTGGAGAGAAAAAAAATCCTAAAGGTGAAGCCAACCTGAAATCCCTCCTCTCTTGTTCTCATATCAAGGTTCCCAGCTCATCTCGTGGGAAGCAGCTTTTGAAACCCCTGTGCCTCCTCTGTCTTCCCAAGTGGCTGCTCTACACATGGGTAAAATGACTGGGCTCCAGGTAAACCCTGACCAGCAACAACCCTTTTAACACTCAAACCCCACTGGGAACAGAGACACCAGGACAGCTTAGGGGGCTCTTAGGTCTCATAGCTGCAAACCTGAGAAAGTTTCAAACCTGATTTGAAGCACCCTGAACCCAGCCCCAAAATAGCTCGAGCCCCGCTGCAGCAGTGCTGGACCTTGGTGTCTGCTTCACAACACTTCCACCTACAGAAGAAACCCCAGAACGGCAGCAGGAGCCGCCAGCAGCAGCACTGGGAGACAACGGTGCACAGCACCCCTGACTGGGGTCTGAAGGGTGTGTGCGAGCTCCTCATCCTCTCCCGCAAAGCTGAGCAGAGGAGTTCTCTTTCCTGGGATAAAAATGCTGATTTTCGCAGTCCTTCCCCCTTCCACTGGAATATAAAAAGGTGGTTTTTTGAGGCAAAATTTAGTAATTTTAATTGGTGTGAAATGATGGATCTAGTCAACATGTTGGGGAAGGATTACAAGAAAATGGGACCCTTACCCCTGTCATCAATAGGAGGCTCTGCTGCACCCCTTGCCCTTAACCTGTGTGTGGGGTTTGGAGGCAGCTAAAGCCCCAGTTGGGTCAATTCCCATCAATAATAGTCTCAGATTAACAAACTTGTTTTTTTCCCAAACCCTCCAAAGCTTTTGGTCCACATAGATCCCGCCAAGGTCAGTGACAGAAGAACAGTCTGAATGGGCTCACTTGAAATATTTTAATTGTTTTGTTAAAAAAATCTGTCAAAATACAGTAAAATCCTTGGGGTTTTTCTGAGGAACAGCAATACTGAGAGTGACACCAACCACCCACACCTCTGCAGTAGAGAACCAGTGGGCTGGAGCATTTCTCACCTGGAGGTCTTGGGGGGGATCTCAACAATATTTGTGTGGGCACAGGAATACTCCATATCCCCACAAACAGGTATCACAGGCTGCCACTGTGGTCAGTCCTTGGTCCCAGGCCACTGGTAGGTATTACCACCACCCCTGAGCCAAGCTCAGCCCTTTATTCACCCAGACCTCTCCTGCTCTCCTTCCACTTTGAGTTGCAGATCCAAGCAAGCCCTGAGCGCTGCTCTGCTCCTGGTGTGTCATGCAGGTCCTCAGCCAGGCATGTTCCCCCCACAGCACAAGCAGCTTTCTCCATTTGATCCAGCCCAAGGGAGTCAGTGTGGCCACAGGATTGGCAAAAGGGTGGACATGTCACTTGGGTGTAGCGAAGACACATTTAAGTTCCTTGCCCACAAGTTTTCTTCCTGACAAGGGACAAAACCAGAGTTACATGGTCCATCAGGACTGTGACCCTGCTCTTTAAGGACCACGCAGCAGCACCCAAAGGGACTCAGCCAGTGAAACAATTCCCAGTGCGTGCTTCACACTGCTCACCTCCACCAGCTCAACTTCTCCCCACAGCATCAACACACACCACGTACCTGGGATCTGCAGCTTTTCATCCTGTAGCCAGCCTTTCTTTCATGTCCCCTTTGCTGTTATGGCTAAGGCAAACACATCACTGCAGCTGTCTGGAGGCAGCTTTTGCTACCCATAGCAGGAGCAGTGCTGAACTTCTCAGTCACCACATAAGCCCACTGCAGCATGCCCAGCATTTGGATGTTCAATGTCACCAGATGCTCCACGTGGAACTCCATGTGAAAGTTGACTTCTCTCTGGCTCTGGAGTGAGTGGGGAGTACTGGAAGCACAGAAGGGGACACAAACATGCCGAACCCTCATCCTGCCTCACTCTAAGCCAGTTGTGCTCCTAGCAAACACGGTTCTCTCTCTGCCTCAGCCCACCTCCACACTGGTATCAAGGGGAAGGGCTGCCTTTGCTTCCATAGCAACAAATTATCTTTCCTGAGAGCAAACGTATGAAACAGTCACTGCAAATTACAAATCCAGACATCACCACGCAGAAGACAACATTGAATTATTTCTCATAAAGAGGGGAATGTATCACTTCTCACTGTATTGAGCAAAAAGCTGCCTCTCAGCTCAGCAGGATTCTGGGCAGCTGCTTACCACAACCTACCACTTCCAGTGAAGCTCTTGCTCAACCAGCTGGGTTTTCTTTCCCCTCTGAGTTCTGCAGACCTCCTGGCCAGAGACCAGCAGCTGCTCCTGCAGCAGCGTTGAACACCAGAGCCATCTCTAGCTGGTGTGGCCCCAGGCTGTGACCTCTATGCCACAAGTGAACACACCACTAGGTCACCCTTAACCAGAGCAGTGGTGTGGAAAGTTCTGGGAGAAAAGTCTTTTCACCCTCTGTTCAAATCCCTTCACATTGAAAGGGACTTCTCCATGTCAGCAAATGCTCACCTTCATGGAATTCCTCCTCACCCACTTCATCTTTTCTTCACCTGCAGGTCCCATGGTGCCAGGCTAGGGGCTGTACCTGACACCAGCAATGGGTCCTTCCTTCTACTACCAGCAATGAAAAGAAGGAATAAAAATGCCCAGACTTCTTTCTAGGAACGTTCTCTGTCCTAATCTGTACCTCTGAAACACGGGGAAAGTTGAATGGATGGCAGCAACTCACTGATTTGTACAAGCATCAGAGGAGACTAACAGAGGAGTCCTGATGGGCTGCTGCGGGTAAGAGCTCAGACAAAGCTCCTCCAGTTTCCTCTATCAGATGAACTTCACAGAGGTCCAACAGTGCAACCTTTGTGCCCAGCAGAAGCCAACCTGACTTCACCAAGGCAGGACCCCAAGCTCCTACAAGTCTCCCAGCCATTCCTACATGATACCCATCCGCACACCATGGCCGAAGCCATTAAGTTAAGAACATTAGGTTTAAATATATTTGACATCCAACAGGCTATTAAAAAAAAAAAGCTTCATATTTTATTTCTTGTAAAAATCTTCCAACACATGCAGACCAAAACCAGTGTAAGAAAGTAGCCGCCCTCATTTAAACAAATAACTATACTTAAATATAGGTGTCTGCAATTGGCTTGTATAAAAATAAGGTATGTTTTTGCTTTTTCTTCTTTTTACAGAAATCCACTCTCCATTTCTGCTGCCAGTTAACGATCAACAACTTTAATGAAACATACTATTTCACTTGATCGCCGCTTCCCACCAAGCCGGATACTGCTAAGGTATGGTGTGCAAAAAAAAGGTGGTAACAGTTCCTTTCTGAAAAGAAGAGTCTTTTCTACATGTTTTAGAAAAATTAAAGATATTGGGGTTTTTAAATTAATCCAAATCCTATTAAGTTCCTTTGTTCTCCCGAGTCCACTGGCTGTATTTATATACAGGCTGAAGCAGAACCTAGTATGGGATCAGTGGCTCAGCGCCGGTGCCTGCTGTGCCCTGAGCGGCCACTGCCATGATGTTTGCCCTTGTGAGACCTTTCGAAGGAGCGGGATCGCTCACGCCGCTCCCGGTGGTGGCTACGCTCATGCCTGTGTTTCTTGGCAGCATCAGTGTGATCCCTGGATTTGCTCTGTGAACGGGAGCGCGATTTTTTCCGTTTGTGGCCATGTCTGTTGGTGCTCTTCAGCTCTTCCCTGCTGTGTTTGGCCTTCAGATGGGGTGAGCCATGGTTGTGGTGTCGGCGAGGGCTGCCGCTGTGGCTGCGGGACCGGCTTCTCGATCTTGAGCTGTATGTCCCTGACAGGCTCCGCCTGTTGTTATAGCTGATAGGAAAAACAAATTGGTTAAAAATCAACACACATCTTGAACACAGATGAAAACAGCATCACCCTGCAGAGCACCCTCTGCTCCACAGTCACAGAAGAGCCTGGCAATAACACCAGATGAGCTCTGCCACAGGTTTTGGAAGCTGTGACACACGGACACCTCAGTAAGGTCAGCATGTACAACAAGACCACCTCAGAGTTGCTCCATCACACTCACCATGTACAGGATACATTTCAGCTGCGATTTTACAACAAAGCTTTTATAGCCTGAACTGTTAACTGCTCCGTTACCAACAGAGTCACCTCATGGCCAGAACCAAGACTCTAAAGACCCAAGTCTCACAGTTTTGCTGTCCAGCAATTTGAAGCTCGTAAGTAGCTTGTAGGTGCTTAGTGCAAGTAAAAGGTCCTGCTGAAATATCCCCAAGAACTAAGACACCGCCCCCACCCCCCCAGCACCCCATGGCTTACTGTCGTCTAGGAGAGTGGGACCGAGAGCGTGACTTTGTTCTTGACCTTGATCGACTTGCACTTCTACTGCTTCTACTCCTCTTGCTTTCTTTTCTCAAGCTGGAGGGGGAAAGAAATCATCCCAGGTTTCCATGAAGCAGTTCAAGAAGAGCCTATTTTTATCAATCAAGTCTTTTTTTCCATCAGGAAGGTTTTTACCTACCCATTGTATGGGCTCTTTGAAGCCTGCTGTCTCTCCTCTGTCTCTTTTTTAACTGCTTTGGTATTCTGGGAGACTGGACTTTTCTCTTCAGTTTTCATTTCTCTTGGGGAAGCTGAGAATGAAATGCAAAACCAGAATTAGGTGTTTTATTCCTAGACTTTGTTAAAACCTTATCATATCCTCTACCAGCATTTGCACAGAGTGCAAAGATGAGCTCATTCAGTAGCTGTTGTCTCACTCCAGCCTTCCATTTATAGTGCACTCCTGGAAGAGAATGCTGGAGTGAGATGCCTGTGGGGAGACACTGTAGTTCAAAGCTAAGAGCTGTTAGGGAGAACACCGTGACCTTCACATCAAGCAGCAGGCTGTGCTGAAATCTCCTCCAGCAGGGCCCAGGCAGCACAAATTAAAAGCTGTCCTTACTACCCAAAATATGTAATTTACACTGTTACCTTGACAGCTAATTCCCAAAACTATACAGAAGAATTAAAAGCCAAACGGGAAGTCAGATTCAGCTTTTCTATTAGTGGTACAAATATAACAAACAGTAAGAACATGTTTGTTTTCTGAACTGTCATGTCTCTACAGGCAGAGGATACAGCTCAGACATCCTGAATCAAGTAAAACCCACCTTTTTTTATAAAACCTTGGGACACAGACTTAAGAGCACTATGCAAATTTCTGTTCAGAAAATAAACTCACATGGTTTGGATGCAGGGGAAAAGCCACCCAGCGTTGAGAGTGCTGGAGTTCCATCTGGATTTAAACCTTTTGCCTTCAGTTTAGCTTCCTGCAGTGCCATTTTCCTCTTTTCTACTTCCTTGTCCAGGAATTCATAGTTTGGCTGTTAAAAACAACAACATGGTAAGAAGCTCAATTAACGCCAGTGATATTTTAACTGGGTATGTTTCAGAAATGACATTATCTTTTAATCAAGTCTCTAGGAGAAGAATCTCAAAGTTACCTTCTTTCGGGTATAGAGCTTAAGAGTTGTTAAGCAGATCTCCTGAATCTCCTCTTCCGTGGCACCAAAGAGCAAGAACCAGTGAGGACGAGCAGGCAGTGCAATCTGAAAATAAAACCAACAACAGCTTAATAGAGATTACAGAGCCAGCTTGCAGTAATTTCACTCCTTTTCTGGCACTAAAGGCCCAAGACAGACAAGCACCCACCTGCAGAGCTCGAGCTGCAAGGTAAATGCAGGCGCATGCTATGGTCTCTGGCTGAAAGCGAACAAACACGTTTGTTCGAAGGCTGTCGTTCATGTAATTCCTATAAAACAAATAAATTTAGGAAAGGTTGGAACTCTGGTTTACATCTTTTTATTTAGAGGATATCAATACTGGAGACTCAATTGACTTTATTATTTTTTCTGGTATTCTATTAACAACTTGGTTTCTGATTATTCTATTAAATTATTACATTTGTTATTTCTGTACCAAATTTGCACCGCTGCCATAGTTTTGAAACCCCAGTGCAAGTAACAGCGTGTAACAGTTACTTCCAAGGCAGGTATGTTAGGGAACACCATAAAGTGTCCACTGGGTTAACAACCCAACAAGTACTTTTCATCTGTCCAGCTGTTTGTTTCAAACACCAAACATTCTTGTATTTAAAGAATCTGTATGCTTAAAAGTCAAACACAAGCAAGAAATCATGGTGTTGTTTTAACCTACCATTTTCCAGAAGAGAGAAGCAACCTATAAAGTTCATAAAACACTGCACATTTGAGTCCTATATGTGCCTCAAGTCACTTTAACTTCATCCAGGGAGAGAAGCATCCCATTTGCTCACTGAATGTTGGAAAAAGACCTGTGTGTTAGTAACGGGTCTCCCACCTCACTAAGCTGCGGTGGCACTGCTGAGCGCGACATGCCTCAAGATACGTTTAAAGGGCAGAGACCTCTATGGATTTCTAAGTTACTCAGCTACAGGAAAGAAATGAACAGCAGTGAGTAGGTATCAACTACAGAAACCCAAGCCCAACATGGCTGGTAAGTGAACATGCTGCATGCACCGCAATCATCTCAGTTTTGTTTTGTTTTTAAACTCTAGTTTAGCCAAATGCTAAATCAACTACATCAAGGTTGGCAGAATGTCTACCCCACGTGTCCTTTAATTACACCACAGTACACAGTAGCTAGGCAACAAAGACATTGAGAAACATTTTGAACAGTTACTTCTAAAAGCAAATATACAAATCCTTTCGACACCCCGACAGAACTAGAAGATGCTGCCCGATGGACACGGACCACTTCAGTGAATCTCGGATGAGAGCTTGCACTGGGTTGGCTGGAGAGAAGGGCAGCCAAACAGGCCATGGGCTGAGGTGCAGAGGGCAGAGCTCTATGACTTACCATCAGGGACTACCCTTTAATTAAAGAGTAGAAAAAAGAACAAAGTTAAATTGAGTTCTCCATTACTCTGTTGGAATCAAGCCATGAAAATAGTAAGCAGAAACAAGCACCACAAGGTTTTGGAGGTACGTATTTGGTAATAACTTACATCTTGTATTTGCACATGGATCATCAGGCTTGTTATTTCTGCTACTATTTTCCTGGCTAAGAAAAGAATGGAAAATAACAACTTACCAGGCTGTCTGTACCAGGGTTTGATTACGTTCACATTCTAAGACTTGCAAATACATAACAATTATCTGAGGAACAAGGGGAAAAAAGAAAAAAGTTTTAATGTATAAAGCAACAGTAAGGAAGCAACTATGTATAATCAAACAGCATCCTAAGATCTCTCTTCCTTTCCTAAGCATACACTGTAAAGCCAGGTCATCTCATCACATTTTAACAATTACCTATTTTGCTACTTTTCTTTGATTTTCAAAACCAGTCACCTTTAACATGTCCCAAGGAAGCAATTCCCATGACTATTTGCCCAAGCTCTGTGGCAAAAGATTTCAGTGTAATTACAAAGGTATAAAGACAAGAACCCAATCATTCTTACACCTGCATTTCCTGCTCCATAGCTCACAGCAATACCACCAAGGCAGAATTAGCATTCACAATTGTATTTTTTTTTTGGTAACTCACCTTATGTGGGTGCTTGACATGAACACAAAATCCCAACTCCTTCAGTACCCTCCTTTCTGCTTTGATTACTTGGTTTTTGGTGTTTATGTAGTTCTGATCAAGTATCAGGGGGCTTGGAGTCCTATAGTTTGTAAGAAATAAAATCAAAACTGTTTTGCATATCCAAAAATAGTGGCATCTCTCTTTTCCCTTCCAACCAACTAATGGCAACAGAAACCGTTTTTCAACTCCTGCAAGCAAGTTTAAGCATTAATCTTGTGCTGTCCAAGTTTAGATAAACTAGTTTAGTTTCTTGGTTTTGACTAGCTACTGATAAGATGGCCAAGATAAAAAAAGATAATGGTTTGCTATGGTGTATGCAAACTACGCTGTCTGGCTGCTAAAACAGCTGGAACCACAGTCAGCTCTGTGGGTAAGGTCTCTACCTTCACGCTTCACAACAGTGGTGGGGAAGGAGTATGACAGAACCACCTTTGCTAAGTAGTCCTTCAAAGCAGAACTGAGCCACAACAGGTTTTTTCACTAAGCAGTGAACTTGTCCTTTATAGAATTGCAGTGTTCTGCGAACTGGAACATAAGATTATTCACCTCTTCACAGAACAGAACCACCCTGCTAGTGGAATACTCAAAAAGTCTAGTAGCAAGGAATGTAACCTCTGCAATGGGAACAAACCTGCCTGTGATCCAAAACACTTCACCCGCTAACCAGAGGTTATCAGGTTACTTCCACTATTTGCATTTGCAAACTAAGAGCTCATTTCACAAAGATACCCAAGTCCAGAACTATCAAGTCTAATTCCTTCCATATCCAACACCCGAGCTCTCCAAAGCAGTTTTACCATTTTAACTAAAGTAATTTCCTGTCTGCTTTATGCATGAGCATCATACCCTATTTCATACTTCCTTTCTCCACGCTTAGTCTTGACCTTTCAATGCTCCACATTGTGTATTTTAATCCACTTCCTGCTAAAGACAGCCCAGCTTTTTTCCTGCTTGTATTCCAAAAGCTTTCCAACACAGAACGTTTCTGTGACTAGCTATGCTCTAATAAGTCTGTTTACATGATGCATCTTTTATGCCCTAAGCACTGGAGACAAATTTATTCTACATCACCTTCAGAATGAAAAAAAAAAAGTAATGACAAGTGAATTAAAAATGTGGCTTGTTTTTAACCAGACAAAACTTTAACTTATCCTTTTGGATTCTATGCAAGTTCCACAAGGGATCACTCTTTTCATCCCTGCCAGGTCAGAGTGGACCAAACACTTGATCCCCCTGGGTTCCCATCCCAGAAAGAAATGCTTCATTTAATTACAAGCTGGATGAAGGGTTTCCCAACCTCAATCATCCATAATTTATGCCAAGACTGCTACAAGCACCTGGAAGGATGTTCAGTGCCACTGGCCAAACGATACAACCCATCCACTTTGTTAATAAAGGCAACATGTCATACAGCTGTGAGCTCACCCTCTCTTATTAAGGAACTCAGAAGCAGCTCCCAGGAGGTCTGAAATAACTACTAGAGCTTTGGGATGCCAGGAAGGAGTGACAGTCAGGCATTACTACTTCTGCCTCCTAAAAAAGTGCTGTGGTTTCCTTGTCACATAAAAGCAACTCCCCTAGAGAAGAGTTATTCTCACTTACCAGGGCAAGTTTACCAAGTCTGATTTCAGTCACCCTAAATATAACTCAGTCTGAGTATGGGTTTTTGTTTGTTTGGATTGGGTTTTTCCCCTCCAAAAATTAACTGGAAGAGAAAACCTTTAATGTTTCTTCAAGATAATTACTTCTACAGAGAGACCACAGCTTTATCTCTGCACTGCAAAGGCTGCCTGAACAAAAATGCCTGGAGCAGCAGGCTGGGAGAACCAAGCCCACGTTCTTCAAATCAGTGAATCTTCCCTTTCATTTAATTCCCAGTAATTATACTGGGTTTTATAACATTCCCTCCCATATTGCTTTCCATAATTTCACCTAGAGTGCTGACATTAATAGGATCTGTAGGGAGTTCTGAGCAAGTTTAGGTGTTCAGGTTCAGCTAATCTGATTAGCAGAACACCACTTCAGGTGACTGACTCTTAGAAAAAACACCTAAGAACAGCTAAAGCAGCTACAACTTAGTCTGAAAGAAACACAATCAACAACAAGGCAAGACTGCATGGGATCATTCAACAGCCTGCTAGAGCATCACTGATTTTCCACACATCTTATGGCATTTTAAGTTTTCTGTCCTTCTAAAGCACCACAGGATCAGCAGAAGGAGTTCATACTTTCTTTGTACAACAGCAAAGCAATAGGAAATTCAGAATTAAACAACTCAGAAATGTGCTTTACTCTGTTGCCCGTGTTACTCCAGTCACTTATGACACACCAGTTCTAGAGATCTACAGGTCTAAAGAAGCTGTGGAAGCCAGGAGTTTATCCAGACAGTAATTCCAGAAATAAAGATAAATTGAGATTTTTAGCCACTTAATGCAAATATATAAATTCAGGTAACACTTTACTGCACCTTCTTACTGGCAAAGTCAGGTTCATCACTTAGCATTCCCCCACTTTTGCCACAAGCTCTGAAGTGTCAGCATGTATTATTATTTAGAAGGTGGAACTTCAGAGATTTCCCTTTTGGAAAAGTTCTTTTATTCTCCTCTCAGTAAGGAAGCAAACAGATCTGACTACTGCATTTACTGCACTTAGTTCTCAGTCCAATCATTTTAGGTCCAACACACCAGAGAAAAACAGTCTATGGGCTTATACATGACATATAAGCTTCAAACCCTACACAGCCAAGGACCAAGGAGTGTTAGAAAATTCTTCCTTTGAATCTGTTCTTACAGACCAGCACTAGAGCGCCATAAGACACTTTAGACTTGAGAGTGCACAGTGCCCATCCCAGCAAGTCAATCCAACACTTAAGACGCGAAACTTCATCCGGATTTGGAGATTATGTAACATCCTAAAAGATTAACAGACACTGCAATGTATTTGTAATGATAAATAAATTGTAACCATACTTTTTATAAAACCCCTATGACAAACAGAAGCTAAGCTCAACACAACTACAGCTTCGTTTGATGCAAAATTCAAGTCTGACAACTTCGGAGCACCTAAGACTTTGGAGGAAAAGTGCCCTGAAGAAAAAAAAAAAAACTGTTCATAAGGCAAAAAAAAAACCCCAACACCCCAACTTCTGTACAGCATAACATCAGTGTCTCATTTCAAAGAGCAGACCTCTCATACCAGTCAGGGAGAGAGAAGAGTGAGCTCTGTTATTCATCACCAACACTGTATATAAAAGCATCACAGGTTTGAAGACCTCTTAAGTATTGTGTATTAGTGATACAGGCCACTTCCAACACAAGTGCACCAACCTGTTTGCTAAAACAGAGATTAAAAAAAACACCCCAAAAACTGCAACAGCTGACTGAGCATCCCAAACATTTGTGGTGTTACATCAGGACAGAAGTCACATTTGGTTCTGGTCTCATAAGGACTTTCTGCAGCTTTCAGGCACATTTGAGATACATAAAATCAACTGCAAACTACATTCTACATGTTAAAACAACAGTTGCACTTGGCTCAGAACAGAGGTTTTGGCACAGTTTTTTCAAAAGCAGTGTTTCCATAATACGAGCTTTTCTCCATGCACACAAACATTTTTACATGCAGTACTACATGACATTTGCTTGCCAAAGATCCAAAACACTTTGATTTTTAAGCTTTTGCTTACTTCTCAGGATTAGAAATACCACCTAGCAGTAACTGTGGTGTCTACAGATCTTACAAAAAAATTCCAAAGCAATTCCCAGTTCTGCAAACGAGTACATATTAGGGACCACTTACATCAGGGTTATTTATATAAATAACAAATTCCAGGCTTCCGTATCCTTGCAAAGGGCATCTTTTACCATGAATTCAAACTGCAATTATATACAGAGCCAGAAAAGTGGAACTACAGAATTCAACACATTTAGGCAAGAAAGCAAGCCTGCTCAAACTGTCCAAAACTTCATGTGCAAGTTAAGAGCTTTGGTTAACAGAAATACTAGACTAGAGATGAAAATAAATTAAGAGCGGCCTGTTTCAGTTCTGGGTTGTGTGTGAGAAACTAACTACAGCCTAAGGGTTAGCTTCAGATTAAATAATAATAAAGATTAAGCTAGTATTCTAAAATCCTGGACAGCAAAGAAAAAAGCTTATAACAAGATACAGGAGTTCTTCCAAATGGTTCACCAGCGGCCAACCTGTTAGTCCCCCGATTCCAGTGACCTATTTTCAGAGCACTGGCTTCTCCTTGGGGATTTTCGATACTTCACTCACTGTTGCCATGACGACAGCTTCATCTTTATGTACCACTCCACATCACCCAGGCTTTGGTAAATGTAGCTGGTCGCTGTATAGTCGGTTGCAAGGGAAAAAAGAGTTGAAGTTAATAACGCGTACAGGTTATAGAATTGTAATCTTGTAAAAAAGTACAGAAAAATGTTTACATCCTGCTTGTTAAAAGAAGAAAAAAGGCAAGTCCGAATGTCAGACTTGAGCATTTTAAAGATTAATGTCATGCAGATTCACTCAGAATCTCAGAGCAGCAATGTCCCATCTCTCCAGAAAATGGGTAGAAAGCGCATGGTTTCTCTCGACATGATGCATTTTAGACACCATGAAACATGCACAAGTGACAGTCTGATCTTTAGCTGGAAAGATTTAAGTTCACAGGTTAAGTTCAGTTCCTCTGGTCTTCACGCAGCACAAAAGAAACAACTAATTTGCATTCTTGTTGCAAGAAAAGCATTGCATATGATTAATTAACCTTCACTGCCTGGATCAAGGCCTAATTATTACAAATCAAAGAAACAGCTTCCAAGAATTCCAATAACCAGACTCCCTTATCTTAACCATAGTAAGAAACACCACCACCGAATTCACATCTGCCATAAAACTTCACAAAATGCTCTTTGGGCCACTGGGAGTAGAAATTAAAAAAAAAGAACAAAGCTAAGATCCAAGGCATAACATGGAATCATGCTTTTATCTTCGACTAACTAAAGAAACCTCAGTGCCAGGCAGTAAAAGCACAAGTTTTAAAGACTCAACAGAAGCATAAAACCAGGATGAAGACAGCCAGAAAGAGCTGCTTTCCTTAAGGGATTTCTACTGTGTTCCTCCAAAAAGGTTATACAACACTGCAAGTTAAAACTCTTGCTGTAAGCTCACAGTACACAGTCAAAAAACAAAAAAATCAAACTGTGAATTTAAGAATCCAGCTGAACATAGAACCCTTTTGCAGCTACGGATTACCTTACACTTCAAGCAATCAGCCATCACAAGTAAAGTTACTCCATCACAGCTGATGTCTCTCATCTCACAGACTGTATTAAAGCAAATTTGCATTTAACAGCAACTTAGCAAACTCCTCCCCTTCAACCACGTTAATCTGCTTCACAAAGGAAAACAGCCATCACTCTGCACACATAAAAATAAGCAGTATTAGGCACTAACAGCTGAGAATAGCTCTACAACTCAGCAGAGACAACAATCTGGATCTGCACACAGATCAGGTAAGTTTCCACTCTGATTTCCCCGACAAAGGCACACGGTACCACAAAAAAACCCACGAGTCTCACTTTTTGTGCCTTCATATAACACGTTCCTTGTTGAAGCAGTGTCATTAGAGCTGCAAACACTGCAGGCCCAGGCATGCTCTTTTTTTTCCAGACACTTTCTAAAACGGCTTAATTTTTTCCCCTAAGAGGTCACACTATTACTGCTAGGAAAAGTTCAGCTTTCACTTTTTGAAAACTGATACACATAGCAGTGTCTGGACAGCTACATCCTACCAAGTAAAAAAGCATTCAGACTACTGAACACAGAACCCACTAATAAACTAGTTATACCGAAGACTACCTTTTGAAAGCTACAAGACACCAAGTATCAATGAGACCTAAAAACTACAACCGTACACCTAGAACTAGAACCGATACTCACGACTACCAGCTAGACAAGTCAAGAAAATGGATCTACCCAGGGAACAAAAGTAACAGTAGAAGAAGTCAGCAATGAACTGTACTGCCTACACAGCAGCCAACGAGCTCTCCTTTCTCAACTTTAGGTCGTTGAACTTAGCCTGGAAAAATACTGTGAATTGAGAACGGCAAGGCACATTAGTGGCAATGAAAGCTGGCGTTTGTAACGAAGCTGATCTTACCTTTTTGCTCTTAACTGACGCAAGTGGTGGAACACATTGATCACGTCCCTTATGCGACGAGGCGCCTCTTCAATTTTGGATGCAAGATTGATGCAGGCCATGGCAACAATCTGAAAAAGAAGCCATGGTTCAGTAAGAGAGTTCTTAATCCTAGTAAGGTTACAATCACAGTTACAAAAACTCCCAAATCCGTAACAAAAACAAACCCCCAAAACAGAAAAAAAAAACCCCAAAACCACCTGCCACCAGAATAGAAAAAACCAGAACCCAAACCAACGAAATAAAACAAAAACCCGCCCCCCAATATATTCCACGGGCTAACGGCTAGCTGACAGGAGCCTGCTTGGAGTGTGGTTGGCCAAGAGCACAGCC
>JAOXOE010000702.1:18558818-18574033 GCA_028565055.1 Phoeniculus purpureus | reverse complement strand
CCTCTATTTGAAGTAAAACCCTAATCCTTTGGAAGATTTGCAGTCTGAGCAAGAGCTGTGCTCTCACCCGCCCTGCCCTCCGCGCCACAATGGCGGCACCCGCCCTCCTCCTTCTTCCTTCCTTCTTTCCTTCCTCCCTTCCTCCCGAGCTTGGGACCGACCTGCGGCAGGCGCAGCAGGATCCCCGCCGCCTGAATGAGCTCGCAGCCCAGGATGCGCAGGTCGGTCTCGCATTGCAGGTCTAGCCCGTCCTGCATGGAGGGGGTGGGCGAGAGGCGCTCCTCGGGGATCAGCGAGTGGTCGATAGTCAGCGACACCTCCGAGTAGAGTCGGTCACCGATCAGGATACCCGGAGGGGCAGCGGGAGCCGGCGGGGGAGCGACAGGAGCAGCAGCGGCGGCAGCAACGGCGCTGGATGGGGGCGCGGGGTGAGCGGCAGCGGCAGCCATGATGACAAAACCGTCCGCTCCCCTCAGCGGCCACGCAGGGAATGGCGGTTTCCGGCAGTATGACGTGAAACCGCGCGATGCCTCCGCGCTTGCGAACGAAAAAAAGAGTCCTCTGGCCCCGCCCCGCTCCTCAACCGACAGCTCGGAACCGGCCTCTCCCCTGTACAACGGGGTGGGGGGAGGTGCGTGTCACTGTCTGTGGCAAAGTGAGAAGGACCTTGGGGACACGAATGGGCCTGCGATCGTGGTAACTTTTTTTACAGCGTTTTTTTGCTGAAAGACGGTGAGAGATGATGTCAGGGTTGACATCAGCGAGGAAAAAGGAGACTCACATGGGTGAAGTGTTTTCCATTCCCACAGATTTTCCCGTGTGCTTGATAAATCCCGTGTGTAAAACAGCAGTTTATCGGGAAAACAACGTTTCCCCCAATAGCTCACACTTTTTTGTATCTTGAGCAATCCTTGGAGGAAATTGATGCTTGTTGAAAGCTTTTAAGAAAGATTTTAGGAGTGGGGAGGCTGACTCGGTTAATTTTAGACGTGTATTTGTGTGTTTTGTGATGTTTCAACTAAAAAATACCCCTTGCCACCAGTATTTCTGGGTTCTTCCACACAAGGCTGCTTAGGGTCCTCCGTGGTTTATATCCACGTACATGTTTATTCCCAGTCAAAAGGAGCGTTTGAGAGCTGGACACCGCCCCATACAGCCTTATTAATTAATACTATATACTTAATTATCTCCATGGCCACCTTACGGGCTGAAAATCAAGACTATTGTGGCAAAACCCGGGTAATTTGGTTGCAATGCGCATAATCACGGTAGTGGGATCACACTACGTTCCGCCACCTCCCATTCCTAAGTGCGACTGAAGCCCCCAGCGCCCACGCCAGGACGGTGGTCCATCCCCCTCCACCACTCCCAGGACAGCGCGCGTGTCGCAACTGAAGCCGGGAAATTGCCGGCGTCGCGTCACTTCTTGGAAGAGGCGCGCCGCGCCCCGCCGTTCGTATCCTTCCGCGGCCGGGACTAAGCTTGCACGGAAAGTCCCGCCCCCTGGCCGGGCAGAAGCGGGATCTGACTGGCTCGGTCACGTTGAATGGCAGAGCGAGAGCCCGAGCCCGGCCCTGTGGTCGCCATGTTGTATGGGGTGCGCTGCGTGGTCTCGTGTGGCCCGCCGGCGGGGTACTTGGAGGTCCTTGCGCAGGCGTTGTCAGGAGCAGGGGCTATCTCTGCTCAGGGGTCCCTCTGAGCTCTGTACCAGCGTGCCGCTTTGTGCTTATCGCACTCAGAAGGGCCTAGCGTCCTGTGCATTGGCAACAACACGTTAGACCGTCCTGATCACAATCGAGCAGCATCTCTCCAGACAGCTGTGTGACTGCAAGTGAAGAAAAGAGCCCACGACTGCTGCAGCAGGATATCTCAAAGGGGAAAGAAGGCCCCTTGTCTGCTAGAGATGACCTGTTTGCTATTAGGCACCCTAATTTAATGTGTGTGTGTTCATGAGACACCTGTCCGATGGGCTCACCCGTGCAGTTGTGACCTTGTGGGACAGCTGGGAGCTCTGTGGGGAGGAGAAGGCTGCTCTGTTGCAGAGGGCACAGGAAAAATGATTTCTGTCTATTCATTGGTTATTGAGGATGAGCAAAGCTGATGAGAGCAGAGGGCTCACAGGACATGAGGCTGCCTAACCCCCATGTTGCTGCAGGCTAATAATTAATGGATCAAAGATCAGTTCACCACTGTGTGGGTCAGTTGTGCCAGGAGAGCCTAAGATAAAAGCATTTGTAGAGAGCTACAAAACAAAGAGAACTCACTGCAGAAGCCTAGTTTGCCTGGCTTTAGCAGAAATGGCCTTGCTGAAGAGTACAGAGGTGCCCATGTCTGGTCTGTTCTGCCACAGAGCAGCCACCCCAGGATGTGGAGCAGCTGGGTGTAGCACCTTGTCCTGGCTGCAGTTATTAGTCAAAACAAGTCTTTCAGACAGATGACCCTGCCCATGGTACACTGTGTACTTTCTGTAGCTATCACTGGAAAAGTGCTCTTTGTAGAAATAAAAGTGTTTAATAGGAGGTGCTGCCCTCACAGGTTCATGACTCATTAGGAATTTTAGTTAGACTAAACATTTCTGCAATGGCCAAAGCCATTTAGAGTTTGTTGAAGATGAAATAAAAAGGGGAGCTGGGGGAAAATTGCTGTGGCTGGCTCAGTTCTTGACGCTTCAAATTATTCTGAAGTTGAAAACAACAGGTTCTGTGGTATCTGTAGAAGGCATGGCGGGTAGTGATGTGTTCCAGGTGGGCTGGAAAAGGAACAAGTAGTAATGCAAGCAGCAGGTGCCACTCTTTGTGTGGAATTTGCCCACTTTTCTTGCTGGATGGTCTCCCTTCGCTCCAGGGTGTTGACTTTACCACACAGTTTGGTACATTCAATTCCATTGTCTGTGTTGCTGCCACAGATGTGAAATAGCACTGGTCTGAGTGTTGACCCTTGAGGAACAGCACTCATTACACCTCTCCATTTGGACACTGAGCC
Organism: Phoeniculus purpureus; assembly: GCA_028565055.1. Lineage (NCBI taxonomy): Eukaryota > Metazoa > Chordata > Aves > Bucerotiformes > Phoeniculidae > Phoeniculus > Phoeniculus purpureus. The sequence goes on along the minus strand of JAOXOE010000702.1, from coordinate 18,571,051 downwards.
ATTGATCACAACTCTTTGGGTGAGACCATCCAGCCAGCTTCTTATCCAATGAGTGGTTCATCCATCAAATCAATATTGTTCCAGTTTAGAGAACGGAATGTTGTGTGGGACAGTGTCAAATGCTTTGCACAGGTCCAGGTAGATGACATCTATTACTCTGCCTTTGTCCACCGAGGCTGTGACCCCATTGTAAAAGGCCTTCAGAGTGTTCAGGCAGGATTTTTCCTTAGTGAAGCTGTGTTGGCTGCCACCAGTCACCCCTTTATTATCTGCTTGCCTTAGCAGAGCCTTCAGGAGGATCTGCTCCATGATCTTGCCAGGCACAGAGGTGAGACTGAGTGTCCTATAGTTCCCTGGGTCTTCTTTTCTTCCATTTTTGAAAAAGGGGGTTGTGTTTCCCCTTTTCCAGTCAGTGGGAACTTCAGCAGCCTGCCATGACTTTTCAAATATGATGGACAATGCCTTTGCAACTTCATCTGTCAGCTCTTTCAGGAACGTGGGTGAATCCCATCCGGTTCCATGCACTTGTTCGCCTCCAGGTTCTTTAGGTGGTTTCAGACCTTCTCTTCATCTTCCCTTTCCCAGTCCCTGCCTTTGGCCTCTGTGATATGGAGGGTGTGGTTCTGGCCTCTACGTGATGGGTGTGGGGTGAACTGAGGATCCCTGCCCCCATCGTCCCTAGTGTAAAGCCCTCCTAATTAAGTTAGTCCCCCTTCTCTGACAGATGGACCCTGTCAGCCCTCAGCAGACCAGGTTTAGCAAAAAGAGCTTTATGGTCGATGTAATGAAAGCCCTACTATGGTACCACTGCTTCAACCATTTGTTTACTGTTGTTAAATTGATTAACTTGATTGTTAATTTTTACATTCAACTAATTTTTTCAAATTTTAGAAAGTTCCATTTAAAAAAAAAAATCAAGTTATTTAAGACCTTGACCTCAAGTCTGATAAATCTGATGAGTCTGAATCTGATAAATTAACTTAGAATCTGGAGCTCTGTTATCTCAGTGACATAAATACATGTTACCAGCTCTAACAGGACTTCGGATTGCCAATGCACATCCCATGTAGGTCAGATACTGGTTTTGCATTGGTACAGCCAAGTTTGGCCCCACAAATCTGGGTGACAAAATTCATGGTGGCTGGAAAAGTGGTGTTTGATGCTGTCAAATTGTGACTTTAAGTCGAGTACCTCTAGAAAAGACTTACAGAGACTCCAGTGTTGGACTCTAACAGCTCAGGGGAACACTGAAGCTTATTTGAAACCATTACCAGAGGGTGATTTGTTTAAACCCTTAGGGGTTCTGATAGAGAAAAGAGGAACTCAGTAGTGTAAGTTGCAGTTCTTACCACAAATAATGAATCTGGAATTGCAATTACAAACCCAGCTGTTGATATAAGCGTTCCTTTTTCACATTAACCAATCCTCTACCTTCCCCTCCCTGAATTGCTAGCTCTGAGGGTTATGGTGACTGTTCCTCCTGGCATTATTCACTCCAGTAAATCTACTACTGGTAACTGGTGTGAAGGCTTTATTTAAAGATTTATTATAACGTTCGTCCCATGTGAAAACAACCTTTTTGTCTTTAAGGACAAAATACTTGGGGAATGTAGAAGCTTGCATGTGCATCTCATTTCTTCTGTTTATAGACTCGGACCTTCAAGTTGCCCATCACAATACACACTAATGTGGGGAAGTTGCTCCTTACAGCCAACTTAAACCTCTCCAGGCACAACTCGAGGCCATTTCCTCTTGTCCTGTCCCTCATTACTATTAAAATAATGTGAACTTTATACCTTAACACGTGCCTGTCCCTGTCTCTTCATGTTCCAACAGCCAAAACAGAATCATAGAATCATTAAGGTTGGAAGACACCTCCAAGATCAAGTCCAGCCATCAACCTAAAAAGGAGGATACAACCCAAATGCAAAGTTAATGACCTTTAGGTCCAGACCCCTCTTCTTCAGCATCTTATGGGGCTTGATGCAAGAAGCTTATCAGGCTTAAATCTGCCACGGGTCCTCTGAGAGCAGCCCCAAGAGGACAAAGCAATGGCTTTTTGGTAGTGTAGACAAGATGAGGTCTGTGCTGCTACATGCTTCTGAGAAGCTGGTGGTTTCTGCTGTCCTTCAGCTTTGACTCAGCGCTGTGAGGTAATACTGAGAATGTGAAAAAAACACCACTGTGGTGAAAACGGGAAACAGGAAACATGCTTGAGTTTGTCCTTCACATGCAGCACCCCCCACCCACCCCTGTTCCTTGTGGCAGATCTCAGACCCATCACAGCCTAGCAGCTGTGGACGTGCTAAGGAGAAGGAGAAGGTGCGGGATCACCCTGTTCACCTGGAATAGGTCACAGCAGAGCTGCTGGCACAGAGCTCAAACAGACCCAGGTACTGGCGGGTGGGAAAGGAGCAGGCTGTCCCCTGGAAGGCTCTCAGCAGAGCCACATTTAGCTCTGCTCCACACAGGAGGACATTTGTCACTACAGGGAGAGGCCTTGGGTTATTTTTAGGGTTTCCATCCTGAGTTTGCAGCTTCACAGGACAGAGAAAAGACAGATGATGCTGGCTCTGGACGATGCAAGCAGCACTTGAGCCAGCACTGAGCCCAGCTGAGAATTTCTGAGTAAAACTAATTCAAGATACTGCTAGATGCTGCTGGAGCTTGTCCAGAGGAGGCCACAAAAACGCTCAGAGGGCTGGAGCACCTCTCTGATGAAGGCAGGCTGAGCGTTGGGGTTGTTCAGCCTGAAGAGAAGACTCCTGGGGGAATGTATAGCAACCTTCCAATCCCTGAAATCAGCCTGTCAGAAGTCTGGGGAAGACTGTTTGCAGGGGCAGGGAACAATAGGACAAGGGGTAAATTTAGGCTGGACATTAGGAAAAAGTTCTTTAATCTGAGAGTGGTGGATCACTGGAATAGGCTGCCTAGAGAGATGGTGGAGGCCCCATCCCTGGAGACATTCAAGGTCAGGCTGAATGGGGCTCCAGGCAATTTGATCTGGTGAGAGATATTCCTGCTTGTTGCAGGGGGGTTTGACTAGATGACCCTTGGAGGTCACTTCCAACCCTGTGATTCTATGATAAAATGGAACAGCTGTCCCCAGGAGCTGCCTGCTGGGACCTTGCTTTCTGCCCATTCATTTTGTGTGAGCCACCTCATTGTGTCTGCAGCAGGAGATGACATCCTGCCCTGACCACAGCATTGCCATGGGCTCCTCAGGCTTGGGGAGGCTGTTTGTGAGCCTTGAGAGGCTCTGTGCTGAGGCAGTGAGCGTGAGAAGCCACTGCACCACATCCTGCTGCACAGAACGGGGCTGAACCAGCAGCTTCGTCAGGTGTTTCCTCTACAGACACTTATCCTGTCAGTCTTCAAGTGCTTCATCTCACGTAAACATCATGCAGACCTTTCACAGCTTCCCCCAAGGAAGGGAATTTACAGGGTTGCTGTAACAGCCTGTGAGCTATTCAAGCAATTCTTAATGGTTTCACAAGCTTTTTCTGCCTTTGAGTGACCCCTTAACCTCAAGAGGTCCTTGATTCTACTTTTTCTCCCCCTCCATGAAGAATAATTTAAAGCAGAGCTATCACATCTCCTTGCCTCTTCATCTCAGCTCCTCTGTCAAAGACATTATTTCTCCTGCAGCATCCAAGTGAAACCTCCATGTCCATGGCAAATATCCCCCTGATTGCAATAAAGAGTGAAATTCCATCCTCATGGGCTTAGTGGGGCTGCTTAGGAAAACCAGATCAGCTTCCAAGAGGTGATACAGCACAATGCCAACAGCAACTTAGTGGATAAAGTGGGAATTTATTGGGAAAACATCTTTGGAACTCCTGGCTGGAGGACGAGGAAGATGGTGCTTAACATACTGCTGCTTGCGGTATCTCCTGATCTACACTGACGCTTACATTGCAGTTTGTGTGGAAAAGCTGTTTTAATGAAATACTTTGCTTCCCTACTCTGTGAGGTTCCCTGTAACAAGAAATTTAACTTCTTTAGCTATTTAACAGCATTGACTTCGGGGTGACTGTGTATACACGCTGTGTCTCAGTGTTTCCAGATGGTTGTTTGCCATCTAGTGGGATGCTGAGATTCTGCATAAAAGCCTCAGGATGGTTATTCTTGTGCCAAGGAACAGCAGGACAGCATGGGGAAGGGGTGATACTGAGATATCCGGAGCCTCAGTGGAAGAGGGGAGAGGAAGTTCAGTTGGTAATTTAAGGACAAGTTTTCCCTTGCTGACAGAACCAAGAGCAATATTAAATCCACACAGGTATTGCTGCTGATGAGGCATTTGCAAAGAAAAGAAACTGGTTATTTGAAATAATCTATGTCACCCATAAACTCCATCTCCACAGCGCTGAGAAAAAAGTAGCGTATAAACACAAACAGGGAGTGAAACAGTATTCCACTGGCATATAAATGGACACTGAGATGCCAACGTCCCAAGACATTTTCACTTCCGGTTAGTTAAAAACAATAAAGACTCAAAAAACCGTGTTAGCGGGTCATTTATGAGGGTAGGTGGGCATGTTATGTTCAAACATTCACATAAGTAGGGGTCTGTAATTATAAACAACCCCCTCCCCAATACTCTGTGTATCAGAGTAACACTCATTTAATGAAATTCTCCACTTAATCAACAGAATTGAATTATTCTGTCACTGTTTTGACCTTGTCATAGTCTGTACTAGGAGAATCTTAAAAAGGCTCAGTCTTATCTGGTTTCCAGAAAGACAATAGTATTTGCTATTAATTATCTCTTAAATAAATATTTCCTGAATATTTTCTAAAATATTAATTATTTCCTTGAATTAATACAACCCCCAGATATTTGGCAAGTATACAGTAATACTACCTGGATATTGAATATCAGTGAGAAGACCCCCTTCATCATCCTTGTAGGGCAGTTCCATTTCTTCCATGCTTCATGCTTCACAAACTCGGGTGTTTTCATTGCTCTGCAAAGCCCTTTCCTAAACTTCAGGTGAAATAAATATATTAAATTAGTGAATAAAGGGCTTTTTTACAGGGACTTTTACCCAGCAGGAGGCAGCACTTTACTACAAAACTGAAACTTTGGAACAGTCGTTTGACTTTAAGTAAAGCTGGATCTGGAAGTGACTCCAGCTGAAAAATCAAAATACTGAACGTACTGAACCGGCTACGAGGGGAGGGTATGAAGTTAAGAGACCTCCAGAAGGGGAATTCCACATCAGCTTCCAATAGGACTGTACTGATAGTGGATTATGTGGCATTCAAAATGTGCAGGTTTTGGTCTTGTGGCACATTTTGTGCCTGAAAGCCTTACCAGCAGAGCAGACCCTTCTACTTCATTTTGCAGCAAAATGAGACTTACGCTGATTTCGTGCTCAGATGTCTGCTGGTGTGTTTCAGTGTAACCTACAGAAACCATCAACTCAGCTCAGCTGATCCCTCTTCAGCTTGTTTGCATACATCACAGCCAAAAGGAAACTCACAGCTGCTGTAATTATCAGATTTACTACACTAAAGCCTAATAAAAGACCTAAATCATTCAGGCATCTGAAAGCACCAGAATCTCAACTGCATGTCTGGATGGTTCTGATTCCTCCATGGCCACACCACATCAAGGTGACCAACACATGGCTTCAACTTGGGTGTATTTCCCAGGCTGTGCTCCCCAAGATATTTGCTCCTCCCTCTAGTGACTGTGGCAGAATGAGGGTCCTCTAAAGCCTTTGAAATAACTTACCATGCACCCAAAGCTGTCGCATGCTCTCCTGCTTCCACAACAACACCCAGCACTGGCCAGGGCAGCCTTGTGCGGATATGGGGTGTCCAGAATGGTCCTAGCAGATCAGTAAATCCTCATTTTGCTCAGAACCTGGCCTACTGTAGAACTCTTCTGGAAGTTCTTCTCTTTTGAGACCACGGAGGGCCACCTGCCAGCTTTCTTCAGCTGAAGCTTTTAGTAAATTCAGGAGCTTCATGCACTGGAGTCAGTAACTATGGACTGTTGGGTGAACTTTTCCTGCCAGACATTTCTGCTCTGGGAACCTACAGACCATGCAATGCTCCATGCAACAAGGAAGCTGAGTTAGCAAAAGGGGCACCCAAGACTCGTTTGAGTTTTAGGTAGGTAGTTTGTTGCCGGCAGATATGTGGGGGGAGGCTAGTGCTTCCACAGCCGTATGCATGCACTGGCTGGGAAACTAGGATTAAGTGTTGTCAAATAATACATATTCATAAGATTTCCCCCCATGCGTATACACATTCATATCCTGTCCCTGCCTCTCCCCGCTTCTCATGTAAATTGAGTCTCTTCCCATCTGGGCAGGTGCAGTCCTTTGTGGGAGAAGGCTTGGTGGTCCTTCATCACCATTTTAAGAGGAAGTAAGACGTCTTCCTCCTATGAACTCCAGTAAATGTCACTGGTGGTGCATGCCTAGATCTGAGTTGTTACTGATCCAAACTGCAGAGCCAGTTTCCACTGGTTTTACTTCTTTTAATGAGGGACCTGAGCCGCTGTGTGCTTTATCAGCTTGTTTCAGCCTTATTAGGCAGTTCAGTTAAATACTGTCACTGTTCTATCCCTATCAGGCACTTTGCTCGTTATCTCCTACAGAACCTATTTGCCTGCTTGCCTAAGCCTCATCCCTGGTTAGGTAATATTGTTACATGCTAGCTACCTCATCAAAGCCCTGAGCCGCCGCCACCACCACTAGCACCACCACCTCATTCTTGCACCAGCAGCCCCTACTCATCACCCCAGAAGCCACCATCGTACATTTCATAGTTCTCTGCCACCTGCAGCTTTAACACCTAAACCCCTGCAGCTGGTTCTCCACTGGCTCTGTACACCCAGACACTCACCTTAAGTTCAGCTGCATTTGAGGAGGTGAGAAACCTGTTCATGAGAACATTCTAGTCAGCTTTGGCAAAGCCTGGCTTTGCAAGACCATTATTCCCAAGCTGAGTTTTGGGATGCAGCTCTGATAGAGGGGGAACATGCTGTGTAAGCTCATGCATCGGGCCAAAGAAATGAAAGATGTCTCCACCAGGCCACCTCGGGGCCCATCAGATTGCAGCGTGCCTAAAAAATCTGCTCATGTTTAACAAGCTGCTGGAACCCACTTGTTAGACAAAAGGCATTTCTGACATTTTTGGACTTCATCTCAAGCACTATTGGTTAAGCCAGAGTTAACCATCAAGACGATACAGGGACATCTTAGACTGTTCCTAGAATTCCCAGTCCCAATAGGAAATACAGTGAATCTGGAGTGGTTGTTGAACTTCTCTGCTGGAGGCAACTTGTTACACCAGGAACTAAATTTGAGTGCTTGGTAAACAGCTGAGTGGTGCCTCTCCCTCCCTGATGATTTATGATGTACCAAGACACACTCCATCTAGTCACATCCCACTGAGACCTTCCTCCCTGGTTTCTTTTGCAAAATGACGTGAAGGTCTATGAAACTCCTTTTGTCCAGGGAGGGGGTGGAAGCACCGTCCCTGGAGGCATTCAAAAAACAAGCAGACATGGTATTTCAGGAGGTGGTTTAGTGGTTAGGGGTTGTAGGGCAGACAGCTGGACTTGATGATCTTGAAGGTCTTTTCCAACCTTGATGATTCTATGATTCTATGATTCCTTTGCTCTTTTCTCTGCTATCTCATTGACTTCCTACCACTTCAGACCTCCCACAGTACTCTTCTAGGGGACACATGAGATCACTCAAATCCTAGACCAGGGAACCTTGACCATGGGGGCACTTCATCCCATGGAAACTGTAAAATTGGTGGAAAGGGAATGGAAAATACAGTGGAAACTCCTTACAGGCTGGTGGATCACATGAAGTGCTATCAACATGTGAGACCTTCTGCCAGTGATGCTACCCACAGGCAAGCATGAACTTCCAGAAGTGGGAAGAAAGCTCTTGCCATACCATGATCAGAGCCTTAGATGTAAGGGAAGGAAGGTGTGGCTCACACAAAGCTCTCAAGTGTCATTCTCCACTCTTCATCTGGTTGAGGCTCCTTGGGTAAGGCCAAGTTTATGGGGCTGGCAGCTAGCAGCATTTTAACTGGGATGGATGTAAATCTTCAGGTAAATTCTTCAGGAGCTGTGAAAGTTTAGAAGGCCCATTAACTGCTTTGGGGGGAAAAAAGATCTACTGTGCTACAGATCTACAGGGAAAGCAATATGGACCCAACACCATACAACCTCCAGTAGGGAGCCGTTGAAGCCAGCAAATGGCAAGGATTTGGCACTACCATGGGCCATCTGGTGGCTTCTCCATGTCAGAACTGTGGCTTGGCCATGAACAGCTAGAAAAACAAGCTCTGCCGTTGCTTAACCACCACCAGCATAGAAGCAAAGGATCTTTACACTTGCGTTCTTCAAAGGAAAAACAACACCTCTTGCCACAAATGTTTTCCCTAGAGCCCCAAACCATAACCCTGGGTCAGAGATCTGTTCTGCACCTTGTGACACATGACCTTCTACTGTTGTTTACTCCTCAAGAAAGGGTCATCCCAGCCAGTGGAGGTTTGTAGCCCTTGACAAGAGAATTACGTAGTCTCTTACAAAAAAGTGTCTCTTACAAAAAAGATGCAAAAACAAAGGACCCTCAGACAGACATGCATTTTCCATGAATAGCTGCCAGTAACAAGAACACAGGTTTGTTTTTCTGGTCCTAACCTGGAGGTGTTTCTGTCCTCTCTGTGTTTGCGGTTTTTAATGGTCTTTAACTGTACAGTGAAATCAGGGAAGAGGCAGTGCAGGGGTGACCATGCACTGCAGTACCACCAAGCCCAGTGAATGGTCTTAGCTTATAGCATCATAGAATCATAGAATGTGTTGGAATGCAAGGAACCTCCAAACGGCGTCTTAGTCCAACCCCCCCTGCAACAAGCAGGGACATCACTCACCAGAACAGATTGCCCAGAGCCCCATCCAGCCTGCCCTTGAATGTCTCCAGGGATGGAGCTTCCATCACTTCTCTAGGCAACCTGTTCCATGATCCACCACCCTCAGATTACAGCACTTTTTTCTCCTGTCTAAGATATGCACAGAGGATGGGCAGGGTGGTTGTATTAGAGCTTCTGCATTTATAGAACCAAATAATTCTGAATGTTCTTGTGTCCTGAGGCTGTGTGAAACCTGTCAGGGCTCCCTGGGGTGGGAGACTTCCTTGGCAAGGCTGGGACTGGAACTAAGTCCTACAGCATCATAGAGGCAGGATGGAGGCCTCAGGCTGGGCTCCTGAGCAGGGGTGGGGTGTCACAGGTGGGGTTGGCCAGGGTCATCCAGCTCCTGACATGATCAACCCCAGCTCATTGCAGTGAAGCAGTTGAATGGATCAAGTCTGATTTTGCTTCTTTCTTCACCTATTTAGGCAGGGGGCGGAAGATTTATGGCATTAATTGAGCCAACTCAATGCTGCTGTAGTTTGACATCCAGTTGATCCACATCCAGCTCCTTCACAGGTGCAATGCAGAAACTTCCTAACCAGTGCAGACATGTTCCTATGAAAAAACCCAAACAAACCCACTAAAATTAGTTTATTTCTTGCTTCCTCCTACCATTTCAGCACAAAACCATCTGAGAATCCATCACTGCCCCAAAGCAACGTTGCAGGATGGGGCAGCTCTCACACAAGGCAGCTCTAGTGCACATTGCTTGAACCTTGGGTGATGCTCTCTTGCTCGTAGGAATGAGGGATTGGGCTTTTCTCACCAAAATACTCCTCACTGCAAACCTGGTGCTTGAGGATTGTCAGTGAGAGGGAAGGGCTTGAGTTTGTGCAGCTGGACAAGCCCAGCAACTGCAGGAAGCTGTAAATGTGCTGCTAACACCAGGCAAGGATTGGAGTAAAGCTCCGGCCCTATTAGAGTTAACAGCAGCTTTGCATTTGATCTGAGTGGGGCCAAGGCTTTTACCCGAGGACATTAGTCATCGGCATCAAGATGAATCAGACAACTTGTCAGCAAGAAGCAGGCAACATTATTCCTGTGGGATGCTGAGCTCGGAATAGGAAAAGCTGGAAAAATAACTGTAATCCAGCTGATTCTGTTTGTACCCCTGATGCGTGCGGTGCCTGCGCACAGCACAGGTTCTCACCGGTTTTAGCCCGTTCCTGTCCGACACGCTGGGGAACGCTCCGTTCAGGGAGCCGGGAGGGAATTGTAGGGTAAAATTTCCTTGGAAAACATCCCAGAGCTGGGCTCTGTTCTTATACACAAGCTCTGGGAAGGCAGTTGTACAACCTATGGTTCATATTTCTAGGAAATTCCGTCAAGCGGAGCGGCCGACAGCTCCTGTGGACATCGGGTGGTTTGAGCAACATGAGCCACTTGAGGCTTAGAAAAAGCAGAGAAATGTCCACAATTTTCATTTGAATTTCCAATCTCTGGCAGTTTAGCATCGGGGAGCAACCAACAATTCCATCGGGAAGTTTGCAGGAGGTTTGTTGTTTGTCATCTGGCTGCAGAATGTCACTCCAGCTGCCGTCAGGGCACAGAAATACCTGTATGGGCAGTAAAACCTGGGTGTTAAGTGATCAGAAACAGCCGTTTGCAAAATGGGAATCCAGCAAATTTTTCAAGGAAAAATAGAACGAATATCTTGGAAACAAAGAGTGACCTGCTAGTGAGCAATAGGAAAATAGATGAAGTGGTTGCATTTGTTGGAGAAAACAACAATTGCGTATCGTTTGCCTGGCTGAGTATCATTAGTCTTCGTATTTATCTTACCAACCTTTCAGTGCGGAGCTGTCTTGTTCTTCAAGCTGCTCGTAACGCAGCTCAGCCCTGGCAGCAGCCATCAGCTGCTCGTTTTACCCTCTGTGCCATCTACACCCCCTGACGAGGGCTGGACACAGTGGAGATGAGCCAGAAGAAACCAGTCCTCACCGGAGTTTGGAAAGAATCACAGAATCATTGAATCATCAGGGCTGGAAAACACTTTCAAGATCTTGAAGTACAACTGTCCACCCTACAACCCCTAACCACTAAACCATTTCCTGAAACACTATGTCGTCCATTTTTTGAATGTCTCCACCATCTCCTCCCTGGGCAGCCTGTTCCAAGGTCTCCCCACTCTTTCTGGGAAGAAGTTTTCCTAATATCCAATCTGAACGTCCCCTGGCACAACTTGACCCCATTTCCTGTTGTACTACTTACTCTGGAGAAGAAATGGACCTGCTTCACCAGCGCCATGTCTCTGCTGTTCTGAGGAGCCCAGAGCTGGATTCAGCACCGCAGGCTGGGTCTCACCAGAGCAGGCACAACCCCCTCCCTTGACCTGCTGCCTCAAACCTGACGTTCTGGGGTTGCTCCATCACAAGAGGTGAAGGCAGCGTGTTGAGGTCCCGGGAGTACACAGTGCTGTGAGGTTTGTTTAAGAAGCAGTAATGGTAGCTGCTGATACATTTTTGGCCATTCCTTGCCCTGCTATAGATCACAGAATCTGGAAGGGACCTGAGGAGGTCAACCAGTCCACCTCCCATTCACAGCAGGGCTGTGGTCCAGTAGATTCCCCAGCCAGGGTTTTAAACAGCTGCAGAGTGTTGCCATTGCAGACAGCTGGAGGCAGTTCATCCCACAGCTGGACACCCCCTCTGCTCTGACCCCGCCAGCTCCCACCCCACGGGCTGTCTAGGCCCATGGACGGGTTCTCTCTGCAGAAGTGTGACGTGAAGAGGCCGCTCCGTGGCCTGTGAGGTGTGAGCCAGCATTTCTGTGCCAAACCCATTGCGTTGCTCCCCTTCACTGTTGTGCCGTCAGACAGGCGAAGAAGTGATGCTGAAGAACTGGTTGTTCTTGAGTGTAACGTGAGGCCACACAGTTGCCCAGGCTTGGATTCCTGAAAGATGCATGTGATGTGGCACAGGAATCTTGGTGGACAGCAGCTCTTCCAGGGAAAGTGGATCCTTACCCTTGTCAAAAATGTTCCTGTCAGCTGCAGCCAGTCTTCTGAAGAATTGTGTTTCCTAGACAGAAGAGGAGGCTGAGGGGGACCTCCTTGTTCTCTACAGCTACCTGAGGGGAGGTTGTAGGGAGGCAGGTGTTGGCCTCTTCTCTCTAGTGAGTAGCGACAGGACAAGAGGAAGTGGGGTCAAGTTGCACCAGGGGATGTTCAGATTGGATCTTAGGAAAAACTTCTTCCCAGAAGAGTGGTGAGGCCTTGGAACGGGCTGCCCAGGGAGGGGGTGGTTGAGGCATTGTTCCTAGAGGGGTTCAAAAGACAG
>JAOXOE010000702.1:18520683-18558808 GCA_028565055.1 Phoeniculus purpureus | reverse complement strand
ATGGTGCTTTAGGAGATGGTTTAGTGGTTAGGGGTTGTAGGGTGGATGGTTTGACTTGATGACTTTGATGATTCTATGTTATACTGATCTGTAAAACTCTGCTTAGGTTTGGGAATTACGGGGGATTGGCTGGCTGAGTCCCCAGAGCTCTCATAGACTTCATAGAGATCGGGAGGGACTGTTGCACCTGACACCATAGGTCGGTTTAGTGTCCTGTAGGGAGGGTTGGGACTTGCCCCTCTCTCCATAGGAGCGAGGCTGTCTTCCCCCAAACTGCTGATTGAACAACCCAATTCTTCTTCAGCAAAGGTGCCCACACCCCTTGCGGAGACACAACCACATTGTTTGTACTAAACGCTTGTGCAGGACAGGAGGCAGATTATTTCCCAACTCTGCAGCCCAGGTCGATGTTTGGATCCCATTTTCCGAGAGCATCGCTGCATCCGCCTGGGGACCCTCCACTGAAGCCACAGGGAGCTTCCACATTGTCTTCATGGAGGACTGGAACAGAACACGGAGTTCCTGCAAGGGGTGAGAAAAACCCACATCAAGGAAAGGCAGGAACTACCAACACACTCGCATTCAGAGAGCAGCAGCTCCTGAATCCAGAGCATTTCAATATGGGGCATCTGAAAAACAACCAGCAGAAACTATTTAGGTGTTTGCTTGGGAAGAAAATTTGCAGAAGCAGGTTGTGTTTTTACTTATAAATCTCCCTGCTCTGATGTTTACTAGATTGATGCTCTCTGTGTTTCTCCTTGCAGACTAAGCTGGCAGCTAAATTTCTCTTTTATTGGATTCCAAGCTCTAATTCAAATCAGGGGAAGCGCGGCAAAGCTTTGTGCTTGGTGCGTTTAAGCACAGAAGCCATGGCTGTTAATGATGTGGCTCCAAGTTCCATATCCATCATGTTGGGATGGGAAGGAAGGGCACACGGGGATGCTGAGGCAGCTGGTGAAGAAGAGCTGTGGTTACATGTGTCATCCTCAGCCTTGGAAATCACTGAAGATGTAACACATAGGTGGAGACTGAGATGCAGCCTCCACATCAAGGACTAAAGATTAAAAGGCTTTTTACAGACTAAATCATGGCCAGAGTAGCATATAACAACAGTCCAGCAACAAGCTCCGGTGGGCGAACTCTGCCTTTAGTATAGGGTGTAATTCTGGCACTTAAGACCATGAACCCACATTCATGATTAACTTTGCTTGACTCAAGGCTGTGTCATCTGGGTAAAGGAAGGATGACTTATTCCAGGTATTGAGAATTAAATGGCTGTGGAAATTTCCCATCTTGTGGTCCTTCTGTACCCTTGCACTGCTGCCTGTACATCAAGGCTTGGCGCCATGGCTCGAGGTGGTGGTTTGATGTTTCTCTGGAGTGCCAAGAGCACTGGGAAGTCTGGAGCTGGTTAAGGCATTGCATGGGCCATTGACCAAGGTCTTCTCCTCCCCCTGATGTGGTTACTATCAATGTAAATTTATTTGTGAGATCCACAAGCCTATGGCTGGCTTTAAAGCTCTCGCTGATTTTCCATCATCTAGGAACACTTCAGGAACTGCTCTGTTCTCTGCTGCTGGCCATGTGCTGGCCATCAGCACTTCCTCCTCCACCTGGCATGGGAACACTGGAGATAAAATATTTGCTTTTAGATCTGGGCTTGGTGACCTTCCAGGGCACAAGGGACAGGGCAGTTGTTCCACACACATTAGGAGCCCTGGTCCTGCAGAGGTCTGTGGGGCAAGAGGTCACTTGTACTTGACAAAGGCTCCAGCCTATCAGCACTGTGTGGAACCAGGTCTCAGGAAATAACTGGAGACCCTCAAGCAAAGCAAAACAAAAACACTTGAACTCCTGCAGGGGTTGGGGATAGAGAGCAGGAGCATAAGGAAGGAATTACCAACTTTGTTTTACTGTCTCAAGGAAGATTTTGGGAAAACATGGAGAGTTGGAAGAGAGACATGGTTTGGGATTGGTCCAGTTTGTGCTTGGTGGCCAAGGAGGAGGACAGCTGGGTGGCACAGGCAGGGGACAAAGACTGTTCTAGGTGGGAGGGATGGTTTGGAAGGGTGATATCAGGGCTATGGGTGGGCAGGGTGGTGGCATCAGGAAGATTAATCACCTCTGCCACCAAAGAGTAACCATCAGAGTCTAGTCACCTCCAACTGAACCTGCCCTGATCCAGTTCTGAGTTTGTTTGCTTTTATTTCCCACCCTGCACGGGCTGCTGCACCCTGCCTGTGTGGGGCTACAGCAGAGCCAAAAGGTCTCAGCATCTTTGTGCCACTGAACACACAAACATCACCATCAGGTCTTGGAAGTGATGAAAGATCGAAAAAAATCCCAGCAGAGGGAAAAATCCCAGCTAGGAAAGGGGAAGGAAAGACCCAACAGTCTTCAGCCTGGTTTTCACTTCACTGTAAATGGGAATTTCTTGTCCTGCTCTAAGGTTCCTCCCTAAAAGGTTTGGTGGTGCTTTGGTAGATCAGGTTGAGAAATGCATCTCTGGGGCATCCAGTTCCAGCTGCTCTGAGGAACTGGGCAGCCCTTAGCTCTGGCCTGGCAGCAGAACTCAGGCTCCCTGATGGCATCATAAACTCACTTTTTCCCACTCTAATTGGAGAAATGCTCGTTAGCAGACATTAGGATCTTACCTGTAACAAATTCCAGGCAGCCAGAGAGACAAACACCAGCAGCACTCACTGCTCACCAGTTGTCAAACCCCAAAGATACATATTCATACGGTACAATACAAGCTGCACACCAGAAACCCCACTGAACCACCAACCCATCGAGGTCAATCCCTGCACCCCGCTCCCCCCACACTTCTTCCAGCCCTCACTCAGCTCCACAACCATTTCCTGCACCATATCAAGGTCATGGCAAGGTGAGAGAGATGCCCTATGGTGCCAGCTCTGCCTCAACTACCATCATGGCCCCATTTTCCTGAAGTGAGAGAACCTTTCCCAAGGCAGGATTAACATTTCTGAGCTGTTCCCTGAGTGCTTTTGGCGACCCTTGGCAGCCGTCATCCCCAACTCCTGCTGCCCTCCTGTCTCCAAAGCCAAATCTCCAACAGACAGTCGGCAAGAAAATAATTCACATTATGTTGCCATGAGGAACTTCCAGAAGAGCCAGGGGGTTCCTCTGCTACTAGATGAAGACACTTATCACAGGCAAGAGCATCTCAGCTCATTTCTTTCTTACTTCTCTCCCCCTTAACATCTTTTTTATAAAACATAACATTTTCTGTGTTTCAAATTTCATGTTTTATTTCTACTCAGCCTTGATTGATCTCTGAGTTCATGTCTTCACTTGCAGGCTTCTCACTGTTGGTTTTCTCTCCCCCTTTTATCCTTTTTTGCTTTTCTATGGTACACCCTCCACTTTGGAATCATTTCAGAGTGATAAAGAAGAAATCAACCCAGCTGTGGATTTCCCAGGTGTGGAGAAATCTTTAAAAGACACAGAACAGACAAGAAAAAAAGGAGGGAAAATAAATTTTAGAAATGATAGTTAGGAAAAAAATAGGGGGAAATCAAACCAGTTAAATCTTTAAGATGATTTCTCAGCAGTATTAACTCTTGAAAATGGCTCAATTCCAAACCAGAAAGAAGGATCAAACTGCACTGTTAACACCAGATCTATATAGGCAGCAAAAGGATAGAGGGCACTGAGATTAAATAAGGAAAATTATCTTTTTACAGTCAGAAAGTGGTTGAGGAGAGCAGAAGGTCGTCATGAGCTCAAATGTCTGTGGCCACTGTGACAGTTGTGCATCTCCAGAGCAGAGGCTGAGAACATGGGGACCAGGTTTGTTTCACATCTCCTGGCCCACAGGTCGTCAAGCTGAAGAAAACACCTGCATTTCACACACAGAAGCTGCTTCTACCCCAGCAAGTGCCCCAGGGCCAAGGAGCCCTTCTGCATAGTGGCTCTCTGACCCCCCCTTGCCGATGCTTTGATCTCCTGCACTGCACAAAGCTCTCCCTGGCTCAGGCTAACATGCTCTTCCCCCCAGTTTCCCATGGTCCAGGAGCTGACAGAAGCCCCTGAAATGGCAGTGGGATGCTCTGATTTGCTGACACGTTCACAGAGGTGCCAGCAGCCCTACAAGTAGGTGGTGGCCTCCCGGCTCTCTCGCTCCCTGGCCTGTGCAATGGCAACGTTGATGCACTGAAGCCACTCCTCGGCATTCTTCTCGTCTTTGGCCTTGAAAACATAGGTCTTGCTGTCGGTGAAAATCTCGAAGGCCCGGGGCAGGCTGCGGTCCCTGCGTTTCTTTGCCACCACCTTCACGCTCTGCACCTTGCTGAGCTCAATGGGGCAGTCGTCAGGGTCGTCCTTCTGAAACACAGGGAAGACAGAACCAGGTTCACAGAAATGAACTTCCAGCCCTGTACTTTCCATGATTCCATGAAACATGGAATAGTTTAGGGTTGGAAGGGGCCTGTAAAGGTCACGCAACTCCCTGCAGCGAGCATGGCCATCATCTGGTAGAACTTCCACCAGCTTAATTCACAGCCGATGTCTCTTGGGCTGGGCTCGTAAACATCGATCGTGTGGTCAAACACGTTGATGGGGATGTCCCAAAAGAGCTTTAGGGATTTAGAAGCCCCCTCCCATGTAGTGCCACGTTCCTTACTGAGCACCCGCCAGGTTTCATGGTCTGCTATAGCCCACAGCCACGGTCTGACCTAGGGATGGGGGACATGTGGCATTTCTCAGCAGGGTATAGAGAAAATGGGACAGTTCAGTTGCAGTGCTATAAAGCAGGTAGGTCTGGGAGGAAATCCTACTCTTGTTGGAAGAACTATGATGCAGAGAATGTAACAGAGTGTTGCATGAAATCATCTCCTGCTGGAGAAGAGCTCATAAAAATTATGTACCAGTTGGGTCTCCAGGTGAGAGATTGAAGCCCGAGGCCTTGATTCCTCCACGACATTAGGGAAGATTTCTTTCCTGACAGAGTGGTCAGGGGTTGGAACAGGCTGCCCAGGGAGGTGATGGAGTCACCGTCCCTGGAGGGGTTCAAAAACCAAGTAAATGTGGCACTAGGGAACAGGGTTTAGTGGGCAGGGTGGGGCTGGGTTGATGGTTGATGATCTTGGAAGTCTCTTTCAACCTTAATGATTCTGTGATTCTGTAACATTTATGTTTGTCCTGTTGGGCTTTTTATCCTTTTTACCAAGAGGAGAACAGCAGATTTTTCAAAGGCCTTCTGCTCCTGTTGATGAAGAGAGGTCTGGACCAATCTGAGGGAGAATCAGTGGTTAATTCTCTTACAGGAGCTGAGCATGGCTCGGCAGAGGGAACTGCTATCTCCAGAGCTGCTCTGGTTTCCCAGCAGGACCAGCACTGGGCAAGGTGGGTTCTCTTACAACAACATCTCAGTCCTGCTGAGAAGGATCCAGAGGAAGGAAAAGCTCATTTGAGTAGCTTGTCCAGAAGAAGTCCCAGCTGGTTCTGCCCTGACCTGGGATAAACATCATGAAAACTGTGTCACAGACAACGGAAAGCTATGAGAGGCTCAAGAGCCAAACCTTTGTACCCCATGAGCCAGACCCTTCTGCTCAGAAGCCTGACTAACAGAAATTATGTTCCCCCTTCATCACCACACAGACCTCAAGCTGTTAGAGAAAGCTGGTTGTACCCCAAAGGCACATTTCTGTGAATCAAGGAGATCACCATGATCTTCCAGGAGTTGAGGACGTGGCTCTTTTTGGGACCTCTTCTATTTTTGGCTTTTCCTTCTGCCCTTTTCCTCAGTTGCTGGCCATGGTGCTCTCACGTACAGCAAGTACTGTCCACAGGGGTGCTCTGATGCTAGGAAGGACCATGGTGGGGCTCCAGGAAAGCAGCAGGCCCAGCCAGCTGGCCACCTCACAATAGCTCCTTGTGTTAGGCTTGTGCTTCAGAGTGAGCAGTAGGGCAAACCCAACCCCCCAACAGTGCCAGCCCTGCCCCACAGTGTCAGGGGTGATGGGGCAGAGCTGTGGTGCTCAACTACGCAGGCACTGTCTAGCCCCTAAGACTGACACAAGTACCATAAGCAGCTAGGCAGGAGCCTCTACTACTGTGTTAACCTGCACCTTGCAGCAGTCAGTACTGCTGCCTGTCGGTACCCAGCCAGTGCGATGTGGAGCTGGTCCTCCTGATGGGTACTGGAGCTGCCATGGGATCCAAACCTCAGACCATAGATGGACTTGTATTGCCCACAGCCCTTCTTGGAGGCTTCAGACCTCCAGCTCTGCTTAAAGGGCTTAAGATTTTGAGTTTGGTGCCTGCAGTAGTTAGCCCAGGGCAGGAGTTCAACCTAAATTTTGGGTTCCTCCAGGTTATAGCCCAAGCAATGGTTAACAGCAGGGCATACTAGTTTCTAGTATCTGAGGAGTAACTGAGGAGGAACTGGGTTTGACTGCCTGCTCCCACAGCCAGGGACACCCTTGCTGCTGAGTCCTATTGGTGTAAGTTTCAATTTTACAGGAAATCCAGCAGAATTTCTCTGAGCTTAAACAAGGGTAGAAGCTCTCTGAGGTAAACAAGCATTGAAGCAAAAGGAGAAAAAAATCTGAAACTTCATTTCTTTGGGCCGAAAGTGTTTTAGCACCACCCTGTTTTAAACCCACTTGTATGTCCTATGCAAAGCCTCGAGGCAGAGGGGACAGTGCTCAGGTCACCAGCTAGTCATGGTGCTGAGCCCTGGACATCTGCTGCCTGAGCAAGAGCAGCACAACCCAACACTCTCAAAAATCTCAAATTATTGGTCCAGAGAGAAAAATACCATTAATGGGGGTGAGCAGCCCCTAGGCTGAAGGTGACCATGGGGTGTACTGAGATCACAGGCAAAGCCAAGCAGTGAAACCTGCTGGGAAATGGTGTTGGAGAGGAGGAAAGGAGAGAACCAAGTGGATGCTCATGTGACTCACAGATTTTCCTTTCCGGAAAAGCAGCTGGTTGCCAGCCAAGGTGAAGTAGCGAGTTTTCCACCTCTTGATAAACTTCCACCGCACTTGCTTCTCTTTAAGCTTGCCTTCAATCAGGGGCTGGCCGTCCTGGTTCACAACTGGGGAGGGGAAACACACAGCGAGGGGGTTGGCTATTTATCATAGAATCATAGAACGTGCTGGGTTAGAAGAGACCTCCAAAGGTCATCTAGCCTAACTCTCCTACAACAAGCAGGGACATCTCTAACTGAAACAGGCTGTCCAGAGCCCCAGCCAGCCTGTCCTTGAATGGCTCCAGGGATGGGGCCTCCACCACCTCTCTAGGCAACCTGTTCCAGTGATCCACCACCCTTAGATTAGAGAACATTTTTGTGATGTTTGAATTTCTGTGCTCCCCATGCCCCAGCCCACAACAGAGAGAGTTTCCATTCCACAGCTCCCATAGCACATACCTCCCCACCTAAAGCATTCCAGAGAGATGTTTCAGCTCTTAGTCCTGTTTCCTTTGAGACGTCTGGCAGATGGAGCCAGTAGCTCCACCACTGGTGCTGCGTGAGCCATCTCATCCTTCTCCCTACTGTTACGCTTCCAGTTGTTCCTCAGCCCTGCAGTAATTGTTTATGATTCCATGCAGTTAAAGTGCAGCATTTGTGTTGCCCCTGAGGCTTCAGTCCTCAGTGCAGAGCTCAGCACACTCACACCGTGCTGCAGGGTGTTTTGGAGAGGAGTATTCATCACAGCAGCAGCTCTAGGAAACTTTAAAGAGTTGTGGGATGTCCATGTGAAACTGAGAGCTTTGGCACCATCCCACTGGAACCAGCACCAACCTCCTGTAAATAATTCCAGCCCAGAAAAGGGGCTTTTTGCTGAGGAAGAAGATGGTGAGTTCCAGGGCTCTGTCTCCTAGGCATGAACCTTCCCTTCCTCACTCCCTGAGACACAGCTTCTCCTTCGCTTGGGAAAGGGACTTGTTTATCCACAGCCCTCCCTCAGCCAGTGCTCAAGCAGTAACCTAGCCCTGCATTTTACAGGGGCCACTCCGTTACATCTTCATTAGCTTTTCTAGTTCTCTCCCATTAACATTAGAAATCCATTCTGTAAAAAATAATCTCTGTGGCAAAGCTGGGGTTCCTTAGGTCCTGTCCTTCTCACAGGACTGGCTGGTTGGGAACACCATGGCTTGCATTTCTGAGACAACTAATTTTGACCCTCTGGACTGCAATGACCAGAACTACTCACAATCTAGAGATATGATGTCTGCACCCTAAAACCCTAAAATATGATTAAAAATAAATAATGTACAGTATGGAGTTCAATTACCTTCATAGAATCATTAAGGTTGGATGAGACCTCCAAGATCATCAAGTCCCACCAAATTCAGACCAATTACAATTCATGGACTATAATGGGAGCAGAAACCCCAGATAAAGCCTCTAAGAAATAAAGTTGGGGTTGTTTTTTCCCCTTATTGCAAAATGATCATTGTATTTAAAATTAATTTAGGAAGTTGATGTGCTCTGTCAACGTTGGGAAACCTTGAACTGTTATTTACAGTGTGTTTACAAGGTTGAGGTTGCCAGCAGCCCTGTGACCATGGCGGTCCCTTGTGATGAGCATCCACTGGCACTTACCTCAGCTGGGAGCACATGAAGTTTGGGCAGCTGGAAGAGCATTCCCAAACCTTGCAGGCAAAAAGGAATCTTCCAGCACAAGAAGAGCCCAGCAAGGAAGGGGATCACTATGGGCTTTAAACCATGACCACAGAGAAGCCCTTCATGTGTGAAGCAAACACATTTCCCCCGTATCACAATGGGGTTTCCTTTTCCTTGCTCATCTATTTTTACACCAGTAGAGAGGACACGATGGATCAGATGGACAAAAAAAAAAGAGCAGTCCAAGGCATCAGCAGTCTGAGAATGGACTATTTCTGCTGTGATGTTTGACTTGGAGCCCTTCCCAGTCGCTGTCAGATGGTCACTTGTCCTCTGGCTGGCCACACTCCCACGCCTTAGCACCAAAGTCCATTCAGAAATTATTTTCTCGAAAGCATTTGCTGTCCTCTGGGCCTTTGGGCACCCGAAAGGCAGAAGGAGGTTGGTGTGATGCTGAGGATGCAAGGTGAGCCAAACCCACTGGGGGTTTCAAAGGCTTTAGAGCTTTTGGGGCATGTCCTTCCTGTCTGGTGGAGGAAACCAAACAAGGCGCACATGGTGCATCAGACTGGGATAAAGAATGTGGTTCCCCCACTCTCAGTTGTGTTTGTGTTGGCAGCGAGGCAGCTTTGGGGGGCTGCAGTGTGTACGACTGCGGTTTCCTCAAGAAGGATAATAAATACGGCTGTCTCTGCAGAAAGGGAGGATTGGGGAGGAGGAGGACCAAAGGAGAAGGGTGTGGGGGTGGCCAAGTTTCAACTTGGATGGGGCTCTGCAGCTGCAATCTCCACGATAAAAACAGTTGCTCTGCCCTTCACAGCCTGCTGCATCCTCATCGTGAGCAGCTGGTTCCTGTGCTGCTTCATGACCCAAACTGGCACAGGACAGGGCAAATCAGACTCTTGCTTACTCCCTGTAGAATTTGTGTCGCTGCAAAGAGGTGCAGGTTTACAGGGTAGGTGGTTTGGGGCTGTACCCCTTTCCCAATGCACCCTATAGTGAGACACAGCTGCGTTTTATCGTGTATCCCTTAAGAAAAATACCCAAGTTGTGTTAGGTCTCATTCTCAGAAGCACCAGAAATGCAGGTTTTTATTAATGTAGAGATTTCCTCCAGTGGCAACCTTTTCTCAGCAGCTTTTCTGAGAAGCACAGCCTGGCCAGGGATTGTTTTCAAATACATGTTCAATTTATCTGGAAATCCTGGAGAGACAACCAAGCAAATACAAAGCTGAGAGGACTGAAAGCCTCTCTTGGCTGCGAGGGTGGTACAGTATGCAGTGACGTGAGGCTTGTGCAGAAAGGTGATGAACCAACAGAAAACCATCCTACGCAGGCACACTGCCTGCTTTATGGACCACAGAGACAATATTCTGTGGCAAAACTCCCAAATAACAACAAAACCAGTTCCAACAGAGCACAAAGAAGCTGGAACCCAGCTCTTACGGGTAACCAGATCCACAGGAGACATCATCGAACTGCATAGCAAAGACATACGGAAATACAATAATGCTTTTTAAGCCAGGAAGAGGCTGCTCCTTTTCTCAGCTAAGTTTGCTCCTGAACGTCAGGGCTGAAGGGCATTAGGATTTGCCAGATTTATGAGAACAGAAGAAAGGTTTTAATTGTTTTGAATTATTTGCAAACAGCAGCTAAGCTGGTATTTGGCTCATTGGGCCAACGCCTCAACATGTTTCTGATGTACAGGGGAATATCCCTGTCATTCCCATAACCTGCAACTCACACATGAACCCTTTTGGTGAAGGGTGTTTTCTCACCAGGAGAACTTGTGGTTTGGTGTCATGAAAGGACCGTCTAAGTAGTATGGGGGTGATAACAGGGCATGGGTCCATGTCGTGTCCCAGGAGGAGGTGTCGGAAGCACCATGGCAAAGTCCACCCAGTGAAAGACAGACAGCAAAAAGCTGTGAATCTAAGAAACACAACCCAGCAGCACTGAGTGAAAAGCTTAACAGCAGAACAACAACCCCAGGTACCAGTATACGCTGGGGACTGACCTGTTGGAGAGCAGCGTAGGGGAAAGGGACCTGGGGGTCCTGGTGGAAGGAAGGATAACCACGAGGCAGTAATGTGCCCTTGTGGCCAAGACGACTAATGGCATCCTGTGGTGGATTAGAAGGTCTAGTAGGTGGAGAGAGGTTCTCCTCCCACTTTACTCTGCCCTGGTGAGACCACACCTACAATACTGCATCCAGTTCTGAGCCCCTCAGTTCCAAAAGGACACAGAACTGCTTGAAAGAGCCCAGTGCAGAGCCACAAACTAGAAAAAGGGAGTGGAGCATCTCCCTGATGAGGAAAGGCTGAGGGAGCTGGGTCTCTTCAGCTGGGAGGAGACTGAGGGGTGACCTCACTAATGATTATAAATACATAAAGGGTGAATGCCAGGAAGACAGAGCCAGGCTCTTCTCAGTTATACCTGATGATAGGACAAGGGGTAACGAGTGCAAGCTGGAGCACAGGAGGTTCCACATAAACAGAAAGAAAAATTTTTAATGTAAGGGTGGCAGAGCTCTGGAATGGGCTGCCCAGAGAGGTTGTGGAGTCTCCTGGTCTGGAGACATCCCAAACCTGCCTGGACACAGCCCTGTGTGACCTACTGTAGGTGATTCTACTCTGGCAGGGGGGTTGGATTAGATCTTTTGAGGTCCCTTCCAGCCCTTGACTTTCTGTGATTCTGCGAGGAGGACTAGATGTGAGAAGAGAGTTCCTCAGTGATTGGGTCTTCTCCTTGGCTCCTGGTCCCAGGGGAATGGCTTCGATACAGTGGGGGATAAACATGCTTTAACCCAGTCTAAGAGGGTGCAGACCACAAAAAGTTCAGGGACCAGAAGATACTGAGATGGCTAGTGGTCAGGAATGCAACATGAGAATGGCAGTGAATGTGCCATTTTGGCATAAATTAGATTTTTATGGCCAAAATCTTTCCAAACCAGGATTTAGGAAAGAAACACTGATCTCTCCAAGTTTACTTCTCATGTGCATCCACAAAGAAGCCTGTGGGGAACTCTGATGTCAGCTTCCAAAGTCATCATAATGAAGCTGAAGCCAGTATGTCTGAGGGCCTGATTAGAAGAAAAAGATTCACAAGAGATAAGAGTGAGGCTCTTTTCCAATATTTTTCTAAGTCCTCTTGCTTATTTTCATTGCGGTTATCTTCACAGAATCACTGAATAATGCAGCTGAAAGAGAGCTCAGGGGGTTTCTTAAGCAACCTCCTGCTCAAAGTGAGGTCACTCATGGGGGTCAGACTAGGTTGCTCAGGGATTTATCCATCTAGGACTTAAAAAATCTCAACAGCATCTCCAGGCAAGTCATTCCAAAGCTTGATTCCCCTCCTGGTGGGAAAAATGTCCTGTGTAGGCAGTTCCTGTTGTCTCTTGCCCTCCTATCAAACAGATCCTGGCTCGGCCTTTCTTGGTGACCTCCTTGAAGGAATGAACAGATGACAGAGAAGTCTTCCTTCACCTCTGTCTGCACAGAGCGAGAGATCCAGCCCTCAAGCGTTTTGGAGAAGCCTATCCTAAACCTTACTGGGACTTAACTCATGACTGTAGTCATTCAGTACCTGCTGTGTGCAGAGCAGGAGTAAAAGCAAGGGACATCATCAGTAGATCCATACTACTTCACCCTGCATGAATAAGGATGAATTAAAAGACCTCAGAGAAGTCATGCAAGAATGATTTAAGACAGATTTTTCATATGATTACTCATATCCTGGGTAACTAACGAACCCTATTCCCCTCAGATTTCCCAAGCACAGATCAAAATGTGACACAATAAAGTCTACAAATAGAGATCTTCCACATAGCAGAGGAGAAAGTGATTGTAGAATCATAGAATGTATTGGGTTGGAAGGGACCTCTAAAGGGCATCAAGTTCAACCCCCCTACAACAAGCGGGGACATCTCTAACAGGTTGCCCAGGGCCCCATCAAGCCTGACCTTGAATGGCTCCAGGGATGGGGCCTCCACTACCTCTCTAGGCATCCTGTTCCAGTGATGCAGTGTTAAGAGATAGATGAGGAATAAACACACATTAGGGTTAAATTACCTGAGCAATGACATTGACATGTCATGGGTTCTCCTCTTGACCTTTATAAATCAGGGTTAGATGATTATTACCCAAGCTAAAAAGATTATTTGCTATAATATCCATTGCTTCTTAAACCATCTCAGTATCAGACACTAACTCCAAAATTTAACCCTGAATTGTACCCATTGATACAACAGCCCATTGGAAGGATTTTCTATTAAATCCTCTATTCTTTGCAGAACTCCAATGCATCAAGCTCAAAGTAGAGACTAAGGAGCAAAAAACCCAAACTCTTCCAAGATGAACTCAAGGCAGATAAACCCCAAAGCATTAAATCCTGCACAGAATTGTCCGCAGAAGTTCAGCCCAATCGTGAATGATCTCAATGATAATAAACCTCCTCCTCACTTGAAAGAAAGGAATGTGCGGGTGGCAAGCAGACGAAGATAAATGCAACTAACCCCAGGGAATATGAATTCCCTCTCTCTCATTAATCATCACATTCGGGTTTGTTGAAAACCTGGAAAGGACAGACCCATCACTGAACGCCACTTGGTATAATGTTCAAGCAAGCTGGGATGTTTCAGCTCACAGGATAATCACCACTGCTAGCGAAAGATAAATGTGTTCACAAGTTAATGTGGTGTTGGCTATTCTCAGTGAATTGCTTTTTTAAAGAGGAATTCACAAAAAACCCCCTCGGTTTAACTGACTTATCGCCCATGGGCACGACATCTCCTCTGCAGCCCACAAGGATCACTGTGATTTCTTTGTGGGTTTCCAGAGTGGGGAATGTACTGCAGTTCCCTCTCTGGCTACCAAGGGGCTTTACTGAATTTTTTCTGGTGTGTGCAAGAGCCCGGGGAGCTGACTGCTAAACCAGGAGGGAATGTTGAAACGAGGCTCTGCCAGGCCAGCTTTTTCCCAGCAGGAGGCACATGCTGCATGCACCAATATTGTAATCACCTCATATTGGTCAGAATTAAAATACAAATAAATTAAAATGCAGCGTAACCTGGTTTTCCAAGCTCTGAGACCAGTTGCACAGCCAGGGCACGTTTGACCAGGTGAGTAGAGTTTGTGGGAATGTTCTTAGGATGAGTGGAAGGAAAAACTTCAGGGTGACTGAGCACTTCTGGAAAAGGGTGGTTGCATGAGAAGCCCTTCGCAGTCATGAGAACACATGAAAAATGTTCAAACCTTGCCTAGGCCAGTTGCCACGTTGGGTCCATCCAGCCTGTTGCTTAACCCTAACCACCTCTTTCCTCACAAACTCAGCACAGTCCAGCACATTCTTCCAGCTACTTCCAAAAAATCCCATTGTAAGGGTCTGGCATCGCGAGGCACAAGGGAGGCTTTAAGGCAGAATGCTCTCCCAAGTCTGGAGTATAAGTGGTATCTTGCAACACAGCATCCCAAAAATGCGACAAAACACAACACTAACAGAAAACAAAGGATAACAATAGCCAAAGAATCTGCCCCTGAATTCCTTCTTTGAGAAGAATTTGGTTGCTAAACAGCATTGCTGAGAGGAAGAAATCTCTTGTCTTTGAAAAGCATTGGCGATATCAAAGGGTCTGTCCTGCCTGCCATGAAAAGATGTTTTCCAGCTTTTACGGTTCTTACCCACTCAGGGACACCCTGAACCCTCTTTTGTCAAATCCTGTAAAGCCGGGGGACCCTGGTGACTCTGGTGTGGCCTTTCCTAGCTGCCACAGCTCTACATCTCCAATCCGAAGGAGAATTTGTCATTCACCTGCAGAGTTTTGTTCCACTGAGCATCACCTTCCACATTCCTGCCCTAACTCTGCACAGCACTTTGGTGCTTGAGGAGGGACAACTATCCTCCATAGGCATCCTGCATGATGATACTTGTGGTACTCAAGGAAAAGAAAGCCAAGTCTCACATTATCGCATCTCCAGAGAACGTCACACCTTAGTGCTGCATTTACACATTTCATTAGGGTTTGACTGATGTACAAATACAAGCTCAGCCTTTTCACAGAAGCTGGGAGGGGAAATGAGCCCTTGAAGAGATGTGATCTTCTCTCTCATCCCTGTGGATGTTGCGACAAAACATCTTCAAGCTACAACACTGCAGTGTGGTTTTTCCACCGGCCAAGTGAGCAGCCTCTCCACTTCCCAAGGACCACGATACAGTTAAACTGACATCTCAAGTAGGATAAAGTGCTCTGCAGACTCTTGTCTGTGGTACAGAGATGGCCCACACTTTCATATTTTAGCTCATATGCTAACCAAGAAGCTCTGAAGAGCTCCCTGGGAATTGTTACCCCTGCTGCTTTCATTGCTGTTTGCTTTGAGTTCAAACCCATTTGAAAAATGAAAGCTCTATACTGGTGGAGTCTGGATCCCAGACCCAACACCACTCTCCTGGCAGCAGAGACACATGACCTCCCCACACCATGTCCTGCTTCCAGCCCTTCTTAGACCCCTCATTGGAGAGCAATGTGCTTGGTAAGGAAAGCAACAAGGAGCAAGATGTGAGCTCCTTTGATGTCTCCAGACTAGTTTCATTATTACAAGCCATGGATTCAACAAGGAAACAGTGCCTTAGGTCACCCTCAAGTTTTGCCTTTGCCTCCTTTTTCTGGTCTGCTAGCTCCAACACAACTGTTCTACAGAATAACCAAGAGCTGGCTACAAACATTCCACTTTTGGGATCCATTAAATGCCTTTGAAAACTCAACCCAAAGCTATTCCATTAAACTTGGACATTTTAAGCAAGATAGGCTCCTCTTCCCTGTAGCTTGACACCCATCCATCACTGCTGTGATGGACAAACCACTGCAAGACCATGGAACAGAGATGAAATTCCAGCTCAAAGCACAACTTCTTTTATGGCCTCTGAGTCCCTTGAGGGTTGTGGAGGGAGGAAGATGCTCAAACACCCATGGAACAAGCATGGCCAGCCCAGCCTGCAGCAGAGATTGTGCCTCTCTTGCAAGACTTACTAAATCCAGGGTTGATGAAACAGAGTGAGATGCTAGCTGTTAAAATAAATTGCTGAAACAGCCAGTTATTCAAAGGCTTAGCCAAAATATTCAAAATTCTTGGCCAGAACTGCACAGACCTTTACAGAGTGGCAAAAAAAAAAAATCTCAGAAAATGGCCATTTCTCTGGGTTTCAGTTGCTGATCCAAAGCACACGGGGAGCAGAGAGCTGCAGCAAAAAGGTCACCAGGATCTTTTACCTAGGGATACCACGTACTTTCCACTCACCCTGTTTTCTAATGGAGCAGCAGTATTGGGGCTGTTCTTGAGCACTGCCTTGTCCCTGAGAAGATTCCATTATACTAAAGCAAATTCAGTTATATTCAAGCAAATAATACTGAGAATAAAGATGTGGATGGGGTGTAGTTCCCATTCCCATGTCCCCTGTGACAACGAGGACCTGGGCTGTGGTCCAGGAAATTCAGCTTTCCTATCTGGACACTGCAAGGTGGGTGCAGATCCCTCCTGCTCCCCAGGGATCAGCGGTTATGCTGATTTATGGGTCTATATTAATACTAGATTGTCTCTCCCTCTAAGCATACAATAAAGTTTGGGCTTGATTCTTTCTCTTCAGAGATGCTGAGATGAGAGTAGCTTCATGGAGAATTCCAATTAAGATTGACCCTGCCTGGAATTTTTGCTTTCTCTTTGTCCATCCTCCATTAACTCCATTGTCCATTCACCATCACCACCACCTGCAGCCCACCCATGAGGACATCTGTGGCCCCTTACCTGTGGCCTTCTCTGGGTTATTGCACATGAAGCACTGCCAGGTTCCCGCCTCCTCGCTGTAGCCAAATAAATCAAAGAACCTCACTTCTTCCAGGTGCATCTGTACATGGTCCAGGTCCTAGGCCAGGGATAAGGAAAACCCAACTCATGAGGTGAACCACAGTATTGGTAATGGCTCAAAACCATGGAGGGCACCAACAAGTGTATTTTTCCATGTGTCTCTGGCAGGCAAACAACCTGCAGGGCAAATGAGCTGAGCAGAACATGTCTCTATCAGCAGTAGCACAGAATCCTATGCTGGTGGGGTTTTTAATTGGTTTCCTTATATAATATTAATTATGGATATATTTCTATAATATTAATTATGTATATATTTCCTTATATAACTATATTACTTCCTTATGTAATATTAAAATTAGATATTAGTCTGTAGGAGGCAGAGGACTGGTCTGAGATTTCTTTTGCTGCTGTCATCATTATGTCCAGCACATTTCCTACCAGCTGAACCACCTTGACTCCCTCCACCGTGCTCTCTCTCTAGACCTGTCTGTTGAAGCTGGCGGTCTCTGCTAACACTTTTCAGTGTTAGGGGCTTCTTCCTCGTCCAACCACCCGCACAGCAGGAGGTGGTGTCTGGGTACCATTTTATTTCTTTTTAATTTTTATTTAAGAAAGAATAGAGGCTGTGAACCAGCCCCACATGAGAAGCACTAATAGGGGTGTTTCATGTAAATGTCGATATGAACATTTCCCAAAAAATGCTGCAACCCCAGCAGGGCTGATGTAGTCCCACACTGGGGACAATGTGATGTTATTCTGCCAGTGTGGAGTTAAGGATTGTGCATGTGCAAAGTAAGGAGAAGCTCAGACTTGGATAAAGAGACCAACAGAAAGTGCCATTGCAGCTCTGAGTATGGGAAGAGCCAGAGGATGCTTCTCTTGAGGCGTAATTCACGGTATTTTAAATGTCATTGTTTGATTTTAAACCAGACTGAGCTCACACTGGTGTTAAACAACAGTCACCGAGTTACTCACAGTACCTGAGGAGCTCCAAACAAAGTTTTTCATCTCATTCTTGTAGAAATATATAGAGAAATGGGATTCACAACTTTATTTATTATATACAGACCCCACTAGTCCCCCAGTTAGGGTTTTCACCCCTCTGCAGGCTCCCAATAGAGGGGGAGATGTCCCACTGTCCTGCTGTGCCCTGATCCTCCTCCCACTGTGGCATCTTGGAAGATGCATGATGGATAAAATAACAGTGGTGCTGCTTTGAGGACATCATAAGGGCATGTGGGTGATGCTGAACAGAAAGCCTAGGAGCTTCTTCACCCCGTGAAAAAATCCTTTAGTGGCCACAGTGAGCCAACTGCAGGCTGAAAGAGGACAAATACCAGTGAAATGCCACGACAGCAATCCTCTTCCGCTCTGTGCTCCAGTACTTTGGAATAATCCACAATAAACCTCTCATTTCAGGAGGGGAAAAACCTCATTGCAGAGGAGACATTTATCTCATCCCCACAGCTCCATCACCTTGAGAACTCCAGTGACTCCATTGTGAAAACACGGAGCCTCTCTCAGTTCCTAAACGGAGCCAGCAAATGCGGGCAGGGGAAGAGCAGACGAAACAATGCCTTAAAAATGTTAATTATTCTCCTGCAAGGCTGCTCCACAACAAAAAGACTCTCCTAAGGCATCACATGGGGCTTGTAAAGCAGTCATCAGCTCGCTCTTCTGACACAGCATGAGTCAACGCAAAGAATTCGGCAGCAGACTCGGAGCTGCTTTAGTTGCTGTGACAAGGCTGGGTGCACTTTGATAAAGAGCTATGGAGCAACCGAGTGGAAATCGGGGAGGACGGACATCTGGAATCACTTCACTCCTGGCACATAGCTTAATCCACACTGGGTAAATATTTTCCGTGGCACGCTCCGGCTGCTCGGTGAGACACAGCATGCCTTCTGAGAGGCAGGTATTCATGGACATTCCTCACATGCATCCCAAGTTGAGCTCAGGAACTGCCCCCAGTGATGCAGATCTGAACCCAGTGCTCAGAATCTACTCTGGAATAAATTGTTGGTATCATAGGTTTGCAAAATGCTTTAGGATAGATATTGAAAGTCGGTCTAAATTAATGTATCCTGGGTTAGGCACAGGGTCACAGGGTGAAAACGGAGCAACTGGTTAGCAACGGGCTTGGGACAGTTGGGTCAATGGTTGGACTTCATGGCCTTGAAGGTCTTTTCCAACCTCCACAATTCTACGATTCTAGGACTGCAGCACTGACTCCATTGCGTTTGACTGCTGGGGGCCAGATCTTTCCACAGAGCATACTGATTCCTCAGGTCTGGTCAAGCATTCAGATCTTGTATACAATTTTTGCATATAACTACATAATACATATGATACACAATATTATACATCGTATATAGTATATTGTGCACTATATTACATATTAAATAGATTTTATATAAACATATAAACATGTTTTTTATTCAACTATATAAAGAAATGCATGTTTTTAAATCTATCTAATATGTGTTGCTGGCACTGCATATCTATCAACAGATTGAAAAATATTTTATATAGGAGTGCTGTGCTAACCCTGTCCCTCTGATGTTAAGGCCCTACACTACCAACAGAGGAATAATATTAAAAGCCTCTTAATTCTCTCAAATCATTCACAGTATTTGGAGATCTATTAGCAATGGGATGAACTCCTGAGATGCAAATGTCAGATTAGAGCAGAAGCTCAGTCTTGCCAAGCCAAGGGACCAGGTCGTGCTGGGAAAGCCTGATTTTTTGGGACTGTCAAGGCTAAAGGAAATGTTCCGCAGAAAACTCAGTGGGGCTTATCTCAGGGAACTGAATGGATGTTGCACTAGAACCACCCCCCGGCTGGTTCTTCTGAGGAAGTCAGTCCAGCAGCATGCTGTGGAGACCATAGACAGAACATTAAGAAGTCTTCTGCTGTGGCAGATGCCTTGTATCTACCTGAGTGTCTGAAGCCTCTGAGGCAATCTGCACCTCCTGGAATTTCCAGACTTCAATTTCTGCTTGATTCATTCAATTAGTGCAGATCAGTATCTCATTTGCCAGCTCTGCTATTCTGAGATACTCTCACAGTCACGGAGCAATGAAAGTTCCCCGAAATGGGCCAAGTGCTGTATGTGCACAGCACTAGGATTATGCAACCAATGCGCTGGAGACTAATCACATTTCGGGGGTGTTGGACGTGTTCTGCAGACTTGGTGTGCAGGATGCTCTCCATCTAATCCCACCCGTGAAGGCTCTTCCCTATAAGCTCTTTATTCACCCCAAACTCCTTTATACTCCACCAGCTCTGACTTTTGGAGTTGTAGATCTTGCCACGGACTCGAGTTAAGCCAGTGTGGAACAGAAAAGTGGTTTTAATACCTTTGGATGAGTCAGGGCAGCATTTCAGCAGCAGCTAAAATCCTTAGCGCAAGCTCCACTATATCTAAGTAACACTGTCCCATTAGGTGGGTCTCAGATGTGGGGATCCCCCTGCTCTTCCTACAAGCTCCCACTTTGATGCAGCATCATCCTGGGGGTTCAGAAGGTCTTCCTAACAAAACTCCTGTTTCTAAATCAGCCATAACCTTAAAGTAAATTAATCACATCCAGTCAGACATCCTCATGCGTGCAATATTCTGAGAGAGTGCTTTAAAATCATGTTTGACAATTCATTTCATCCAGTTGAGCAGGAAGGAGATGATCAGGAATAAGCAGATATTTGTTTTACAATCCTACAGCCCTCCCTTCTTTCCAACAAGCCTGATTAATAGCTCTGAAACAGCATTCACTGAAAGCCCAGGAGAGAGTAAACAGCTTTGGGAGAGTAATCTTTTCAGCTGATGGGGGTAACAAATGGGGCATGTGAGAATGATCATTTCCATTAAATCCCCGTCTGTGTTTAACTGGGTGAATTTCCAAGTGGCTGCCAAACAAGTCCATGGTGTGGCTAAGCTGAATCTAGAGTTTGAAACTGCAAGCAGGGGAAAAAACCCCATATGGAGCATCTCTAGTTTTCATCACATTGGGAACAATTGACTTGAAGTGTGTAGGAGGGGGTAGAGAACACGCCTGGAGACCTTTCAAAGTACCAAATCACACCGTGGCCCCTTGGCACAGGGTGGAAATGTAGCAGCTGGCGAATGTTTTTCAACCCAAGGTTGAAAAAGGTTCAAGCTGAGAGCTTCATATGAAAGTGGGGTCAGAGGCAGGCACAATGGATCACTGTATGGTCACCCAGGAGATGAGGACTTGGCATGGCAATACATAGAATCATTTAGGTTTGAAAAGTCCTTCAAGATCATCAAGTCCAACCATTAAGCCAACTGTCCCAAGGCCACCGCTAAACCCTGTCCCTAGGCTCCAGATCTCCATGACTTTGAAACATACGCAGGGATGGCAATTCAACCCCCTCCCTGAGCAGCCTGTTCCAAGGCCTGATGACCCTTTCCAAGAAGTTGTTCTTCTTAAAGGCTCAGAAGACACCAGAGCTAAGGCAAAGAAGAGGAAGGAGGTTTTGTTTTCCATTATTTGAGCGCAGCAAAGACTGGCTGTAGAAGGTGTTTGTGTAGCTCTTCTAAAATTAAGGGCAAAGCTCTTCCACTTTTTTATTATTTTGGTTTTGAGAACTAAATCTTACCTTCTGGTGTGGAAACGTCGACTGGATCATGGCAGTTTCAAAACTGTGCGTCCCCTTGAGCTGTGTCTTCTCCCATAGGGCCTTAAGGACTTGAACAGAATGGCTTTGTATGGACAAAGGTTCTGCAAACAAGCTCTGAAAAAATGTTAAAAACAGGGTTTCAAGCATTTTTTTCACTTGGTCATTAGCAAAGAACATCTTGTATTTACAGTGGGACAGCCACAGGAATAACCAGGGGTTAGTCCACCAGTCTGTGAGGAGGTAGGATGGATCAGTGTGCAGCCAATTACATAAACCCTCAAATATTCCGTTTCTTTCAGGGCTTTGTTTGTGGCACATGACATGCTTTTAAGGTCCGTGGCTCGCCAAGGATGATCTATCAACTACCACTGTGCCAGTTTTGTTTGGAAATGTTAGTTCATCAAAACGTTAACAGTGGAACCAGGTGTAGATCTTGGGGACCTGCATCTTTTTGGAAAACACCAGTTAAGGGGAAGAGATGCTTGGCGCTGCTGCAGGTTTGTTTATTCAGACCCAGATCTCGGTCATTATGTGAGGAGCAGAAAAACAGTCTCCACTGAACATGCTCAACACAAATTTTGGAGGAAAGGAATTTTCATGCCTTGAAAGTTCACGGAACAAGATGAAGCCTGTGTTGGGTTGGGTGTTCTCACCTCCAAAGCTCCTTGTAAGGACAACAAGGATAACCTTACCCTGTCTTGAATTATTCTAATTGTAGAATGGTTTGGGTTGGAAGAGACCATAAAGATCATCTAGTTCCAACACCTTCCACTAGGCCAGGCTGCTCAAAGCCTCACCCAACCTGGACCTAATATTTCACCAGCACTAAGCTCTTGATAGTACAAACCACACACACCAGGTCAGTGTTACCAGAACATTAAGTCTCGACGTGAGAGCTCAGCATTTCTGCCTCCGCTCCATCGCCCGCATGATCTCATAATCGAAAAATGTGTCAGCGTGTGGAAGCCAAGGGGAAACTGCACAAGCAAGTCTGACTTTCTGTATTTCAAGTGTTTGATTTCGCAATGCGAACAATGTCCTTTTAACGTGCATTTCCTGGACGGACACTCCGTCTTCTCTTTCCTAGCAGAAACCTGTGTCTGGCATCCAACAGACACAGACACCCCCAGAGCACGCCAGGGCATTCATCGTGGCTGAGGCCATGCATTTGTTTCCAGCTAAGTTGTTGGAAGCAGCCAGACTGTTTTGCCCACTTTTAAAGGGGGACATGATCAGCTCCCAGCACAGGGAAACAGCAGCTTGGTTGGTCTGTGCTGGGCGAAATTTATCATTGGGAAGTGTCAGAAAGGGACATGTCAGGCAGCCCCTTGCTTGCTGGTGATTCCACAGCCCATCTGAAGAAAGAAATTGAACCATAAACCACACAGAGACAGATTTTAGTGAATTACTGTGTTACACAGACTCACACAGAATTACATCCTGCCTGTCTCTAACCTCTCTTAACATCACCTCTCATTCTAATTTTGTTCCTTTTGTTAAACACTGCTGAACTGCAAGACAATTTCTCTGATCTTTGCATCTCATCCTAGTGCTCTGCCCTAATAATTTGCCGCTTCACAGCTTCCATCCAAACGTGACGTATCTATTCACTAATATTTTAAAAATTAAAATGAAGAGCAAGGTCATGACGTTGAAGATCTGTTCTGGAGACTTGGTAGAATAAGTATCTCTCTTGCTTTTACGTTTGCAGCATGCAGTGTCAATGGGAACGGGGAGAGACTGGCCAAAAAAACCCAGAAATACAGTGACTAGTAGTGAAATCTTCAGAAAATGTGTGTTAGTCTGAGAATCTGTGACAGACCTGCTCAAAACCACATTTTTAATACCAACCTCTCATTTAGCTTATTATTCACGCACTACAAATACATTTAACATCAAATTTACCTCTCGCACAGTTTTGCAGTTTTACTAATGCTATCCCAGGACTGAACTGAGTGCCCTGTGCTTAATTTAACAACAGCTACATATCCACTACTCAGAAGCTTCTGGATTTCAAAGTGATCTGTCACATCACTGATTTATTCTCCCATGAAATCCAACCTCTTTCTTCAGGTTTTCATTTACAGTGTAATTAACTCCCTTTATTTTCCCCTTTCACCCTGTCTTCACACTCCCGTTCCTGCCTCTGCTCTGTCCCTGACCACCAAACCCACACTGCTTTATATTTATTCCTGGGAGGAAACACTAGGAAGAGTTATTTTCAGCTGCTAAATTCGTCGTGTAACTCACCCTGCATGTTCTAAATTTCAGAGGGATGAGCTGTGATGAACAGCTCCGTACAGGGTTAAGAAATGGAACTGTACTTTTTTTAAGACAAACCCATCTGTTTGACTTTGGAGTGCAAATGTAAGGCTTTCTCTTGTACTTTCATATTAGTTGTAACCTATTAGGAAACTCCACATATGCCCAAATCCTGGGCTGTGTTTGGAAATGGCATTTAACATGAGAAAGTGGCTTTAGGGTTGGTAGACCAGCACTGACCAGCTTTACAAGTTCTTGTCAGTCAGAACGTCTGCAGTAAAATGCCCCTGGCTGGTGCTGCATCTCCGACACGTGGCCTTGAGGTCAATGCCACTCCCCTGCAACTCCACTGCAATGCTTCTACAAAGCAACTGGGACTTACTGGAAGTTTTGCCCGGATAAAGACAACAAGGTTTGGTTCCACTTTTTTTTTAATCCCCAGACTTTGCAGTCTCTCCAGACTGTTTGAATTTGTCTGATTTAACAGAAATACAAAACCTCACCAACTGCCAAATCACTTCAAGCTACTACAAAGACTTCGGGAGAGATCACAGGGGTCATGAAGCAAAGGGTGGATTAGGAGGGTATTTAGAGAGATTAACCATCAAAACATGTTTTCCCCAAGTAAAACTTGGGACAATAGATGCAGCTACTTAGCAATGCACCCACCTGCTGGAAGAGGAACATGATGTGGATCCAGAGCAGGGGCTGCTGGCTGATGAGGGTGAAGCTGGATTTACTGTAGAGGCAGTAATGGCCCTTCAGGGGACAACTGAAGAAGAGCTTTGCCACACAGCTCCTAACGGTATCTAGAAATATATACACAGAATATTATCATCGACTCCATAAAAGACAGAAACCACTACCAGTGTCTGTGCAATTGAGCGGTGCCAGGACAAAGGTGTCCAGTACAGGGGATCTCAGTCTGGGTCAGCTCCTATGGAGCTCAGAAGGGCACTGCTGTGTCTAACAAAGTGCTAGAGGAATTTAGTCTCCAGTGACTTGAATCTTACCTAGCAATCCTCTACTCCTACGAGTAATAAGCTTTATGTCACAGCAGCGAACTCCTGGCCCACATTGGGAGGTCTCTCAGTCACAGCCCCTCTCTCCACCCACCTAGGAGCTCCAGATCCACCTGAACCTGTCCATGCAGAGGCTCTGTACAACCTGGCTTTAAGGGACCCAGTTTCCACACACTAAGCCAGGGAGCTGCAGCTTCTGCAGCCATTTGCCAAGAGGTACAGGAAGAAAACGATGTTCCACGTGTGGGAACATGTAACTGCTCACCCTGCAAAGGGAAGATTAATTCAGCCCCCAGAACCTGCCATGGTATCAGTAAGATACCAAACACACAGAAAAATGCTTCAACAAACCCCCTTTGCTCTGCAACAGCTTGTGGCACTTCTTGGTGAGTGCTGGTAAACCACTGCTGACTACAGGTCCTCTGAATGTGATTTAACACAACAAATTCCAAATTATGATGAAAATGGAGCTGCAACTGTTTAAAATAATTGGTTGAAGGTATGTAAGGGACAAAGGAAGGGAAAAATTAAGTTCCCCAGGGACAATAAGCCTATTATGTTGGTTCCATATAAGCTCCACAATTACAGACTCTAGAATCAGTTCTGTACTTTAAAAGCCCTATTGTCACTGCTCAACATGGAAGAACAAATTTCAAACAGAGTGCTTATGTCATTTCACTGAGCACTTCAGCTTCTCTTACAGCATGTCCCATCTGACATGGGCTTATGGAAACACCATTTCAGCCACCAGATCTGGGACCATCTAACCAATTCTGCCCAGCTCATAGGAGGCTTTGATGGGGGAGTTCTGTATGTTGTCAGCACTCCCTTTGGAGAGGGCACTGAGACCAATTTCTCAGCATTTGGGATCTCAGCCCATGACTCCACATCCAGGGGGAAAGGTGGCCAAGCCTGGATCTAACAGGTGAGTGAGCTCCCGTGCAGTGCAGGTTTATTAGGTGAGAAGTCTGTGAAGGTTGATGAGGGTTTAGTTTTAGCTAAGCACCATCTCAGTTAAGGAGAAAAGTCCATAGCTCTGCATCATCTCATAGGCAGACAATGCTGTGTGCCTGGGGTGGCACTGAACAGACCCACAAGTGCTGTTTTATCCTATTACTGTCAATTATCCTGACCCATGAGCACCTCAGCGCAGACCCAAGCCAAGATATTTTCACAGTATCACAGAATTACAGAATGTTAGGAGTTGTAAGGGACCTTGAAAGATTATTAGTCCCATTTTAGAACTCTCCACTCAACCACCTCCTCATCTCAGTGTCCCTCTGTGCACATCCTGCTCTCCTGCATCACTAGCAGCAGCTGATTGTGCTTGGACACATCTTCTCCATAAAGAAGTGACCAAAGATGAATTGTCCTCCTTGGCTTAAGAGAGCTCAAGTAGTATAAGCAAAGGATTTTAAGGCATGAAGAGTATGTGAAAGGCAAATGGAAATCACAACCCAACCCCACACAGCCACCAGCTGCCCCAGACTGATCAAAGTGCCACGGAACTGCTCAACAAATGCTTCTTGTCACATCTGTTGGCAAGGCTCAACCTTCTAACAAGAGGATAAGCAACAACGCGTTTTTCCTACAGGAAAGAAGAGAATATATGTGGCAATTTTAAAGTTGACTACCAAGTGGTTGTGCCTGGGGAAAAAGAACACAATACAAACAGCAGGATGTCAGTGGAGCTGCTAATTGTTGCTTATTCCAGTTTAATGTGCTGGGCTAAACCAGGAGGGATGTAGGCAAGGAGGGACAGAGTCACTGGCTCTGGGAACAATTAATGTATTATGTGATTGATGTCGGTAATCCTTTACTATTAAATAACATCTGTTCATAGGAGTAGAAGTGTTCTCATAGGTTTCCCATGTAGCCTCAAACCCACCTGTAAACAAGAAACTGGGGAATAGGAAATGGAAGCAACATTCTAAATTTCAGGTATAGTCCTCTTTCAACTTCCTCAGTTTCCTTTCCCTGATGTCTTCAGTCTGGATTACAGAAGGGTGCCCTAGCTGCACCCCAGAGCCAATTCCCAATACCCCTAGTCTGACAGTAGGTTGCTGGCTCACTCTGCTCAGCAGGCACAGGCAGGTCCCGCAGGAGCTATTAGGTCCATCCTGGTCCAACCCAGAAGCCTTCAGGTTTGGCTTTTCCCCCAGGACAGCAGTAACACCACCCCACCAGGAAAGAAGCCCATCTGGGCTAGGTGTGAGGAGCAGGAGCTGCTGTTATCACATATGGGAGGGCAGTGCATAACGAGCAGGTTAGTGGTCATAGTATACTCCCCATTGGGCCAGGAACTTCTCTGTGGTCCTGACAATACCCAATGGCCATCCTGGGAGTTACCTCTTCCATTTTCATCTTCTGCCCTCACACTTGGGATTCATTTGGAATACTAGTCCTGCAGAACAAAATGCCAATGAATGTTTGTTTTCTGGCCTAGCAGCAGCAGAGATGATCCTCTGGAAACGCTGGGCTGAGCATGTGCAGTGTTGTGATCCCACAGAAGGACCACAGGTCCATCTGTTCCAAATTAACGTCTGGCTTATGGAATGCTGGAATTTACCAGACTGGTGCAGGGGTGAACACTGCAGGGGAGCAACGAGCTCTTCCATGTACGCTGTTGTATGGGACCGATTATCTCTCGGTACAGCATAAACCATAATGACAACCAGATTTAGGACCGGCGTG
This sequence comes from Phoeniculus purpureus, assembly GCA_028565055.1. Taxonomy (NCBI): domain Eukaryota; kingdom Metazoa; phylum Chordata; class Aves; order Bucerotiformes; family Phoeniculidae; genus Phoeniculus; species Phoeniculus purpureus. Next base: position 18,531,737 of record JAOXOE010000702.1, on the reverse strand, counting down.
CTGCAACCTGTTTCCCCTGCTGCCTCCTCCTCTTTCAGCGTTCCATCAGGAATCCCATAAATGTTTGCTGTTTGTATTACCTCCTGTAGGGCATCAAGTAGCCAGCAGTGACCTACTGCTGTGAAATTGTTCAGATACCTCACTGGATGGCATTGCATCCTCGATGTAGCTCCAGGGACCAAGGGCTGAACGATGCCCTACATCTTTCTGGGCTCTGTCCCCCTAGACAGAAGGCTGGGCATGCCGGAGTTGTGCTAATCCTTCATCATCCTCCACGCTCAGATCTTACAAAGCACTCTTCCCAGCAGCTCACTTGACATTCAGTGCTCTGAGCTGTAGGCACTAAAGGTGCTGGGTTTATCCCAGATACCTGAGGAACAGATGGAACTACAGTAGAAAGCAAGGAGCTGCCCTTAAGTTATAACCAAATCCAGCAGCTGTACAAGCTTGTATCTAGGAACCATCTGCCACCAGCTGCTCGCAGAGGCAGGACATATGTGGCCACACATTTGATCCACCATCCCTCTCCATTTAAAGAAGACTCTATAAATCATCATCCAGCATGCAGGGCTGAAGGTGAGACTCAACAAGGGCAGAGCGGGTGGAGCCCACCAGCTGCTCAAGGGCCCTGAGCTGCGGGTAGTTGGGGCTACACCAGGTAAGACAGAGCAGACTACAGAGTGGACTCAGGTCCCAGTTGGGTACTGTGGCACTGTCAGAGCCGATGCTGGTAGGTCCTAACACAAATAACTCCATGTTCCGCACAACCCTTTCAAAGCAGCCTACTCAAACCACTGCCAGCCCAGTTCCCCCAGAAGGGTTCACAAGAACTAGAAAACAAGAAAGGCTGAAGGACTTTTCAGGTTGAGCCTACTGCAACCAGCAGAGAAAGAGCAAATGGAACAGAGATTCCTGTTGTTCATCTCAGGCAGTGGAAGTCCTGCCCAGGGTAGGCTGCAAAGCAATAACCAAATGGGAGCATTCAGGAAATGCTCCCTGATGTTCAAGCCTGGGCCCCTGCTGTCTGCAAGATCCTGGATGAACGGAAAAGACAGAAGATGTGAAACCATCTGAAACCAATTGCTTTGGCTTTTTCAAGCAATTTGCTAGGGGGATCCCATGGGACAGGGTACTGGCAGGTAAAGGGGCCCAAGACAGTTGATTAACCTTCAAAGACTACTTCTTTCAGGTCCAAGATCAGAGCATTCCAACAGGTAGGAAGTCAAGGAAGGGAGCCAGAAGACCTGTGTGGTTAAACAGGGAGCTGTTGGGCAAACTCAACAGGAAGAAGAAAGTCTATAGGTCATGGAAGGAGGGGACGGCCACTTTGGGGTGATTATAAGGCTCTAGTCGGTGGATATAGGGACACAACTAGGAAAGCCAGGGCCTCCTTGGAATTAAACCTTGCAAGAGAGGTCGAGGGCAACAAAAAGGGCTCCTTCAAATACATTGCAGGTAAAACTAGAACTAGAGGCAATGTAGGCCCCCTGTTAAATGAGGTGGGTGTCCTGGAGACAGACGATACAGAGAAAGCAGACATCCCCTACTCTGACATCTTGTTCTTCATGGGCTGAAGATGTGCCTCTTCCTCCATGCATTTCAGCACAGTTTTACAGGGGCTCTTCTCCTCTGCTGATCTCTGGGGGCCCCATAGACTCACCCTCTCTTCCATTAACACTCTCTCATGGTAAAATGGCAGCTATGGTGTGCTCAGTCCAGAGACCACAAGGCTCCTCTCAAAACAAAAGGCCAAATCACCAGGAAACAGGAGCCCTGTCCCACAGGCTTTGCCCCTCCTCCAAACAATTTACTTCCAGAGGCACTAATTAGCTCAAACTTCCAGAGTAGGTGAGTGGAGCTGGGGGGAGCTTTTGTCTTTGAAGCTTGTCAGTAAGGGGTACTGCCAGCAACCCCATTTGTCAGCCAGCAAGCAAGCCTGCCAGGCTCAAACTACAGCAGAGCACAGCTTAACCCCAGTGGTAACGAAGACCCACAGAGCACGTGTTTCATGCAGAACGGCACAGCAATCTCTAACCAAGTTCAGTGACATCCTAACCACCTCTGCTTCATAGGCAAGTGGCAGAGAGACTTCTCTGCAGAAATGGAAAGAATGAAGAAGCACTAGGATGTATGTTCCTCTGTGTCACACACACATATATATATACAGGACACATAATGCCAGTTTAAATTAAGGTTGATCCTAAGTGGCAAGCCAGTAGACAGGATTACTTCTAAACGCCTTTCCTTTTACAGGCGTTACAAGAAAGAAAAATCTCTAAGAATGGAGTCTAACGAAGCAGCACAACCTTTTCTCTAGTGTTTAAAATACCAGTTCAGACACGAATCCAGATTTTCAACACTTGTGGCTCCAATAAAACATTCCCATATGTAATAGTCTCATGTAGAGGTCGTTGTCTCTAATAGCGGTAAATGCTTTTCACAGTATGAAGATGTAACTGTAACAGAACAACTTACCATCAATTTAGCCTCTAAACAAGCAATCATCAGCCATAAACATTTAGAAAACTATCAATTTAAGCTTCATTTTTCATTTGTATCAAGTATTTGTATTTTCCTTAATAAAATTATCTGTCTACAGAGGGCTATTGTCAAAATTTAGACACAGACGTGGATTAGAGTTACAGCCAGCAGCCAGGAAACCTTCAATGGGAATGAGCAATTTTCTACACACTGAATTTATGTCTTTAATCCTCAGGCTTTGGAGACCATTACATCTCTACACTTATCTTTCACACAAGACAAAAATCTCACCATGCTCACCATATAAGGAGAAAGAACAAACAATAAAACTTGATGAGGCCATAGCTGGTGTCAACCTTCCATCCCAGGAATTCATTCAGTCATTGATCTGATCATAATTACAAATCAAAATCCAGCATCTGAACCCTCCCCATGCAATTTAAACCAAAGTAAAGTTTTCAGTGTAAGCGACACTTAAGTGTTATTTCAAAACAGGCACCTGCACATTAAATTGCACACACAGATTATTAGAAGTCTCAGGGATTTGTCGTTAAAATGGAAGAGTTATCTTTTACAGTGCTTCTAGCATAGAAGACAGATGCAAGAAAAGCATTAGCACCTAAACATACTAAAACTCTAGATCAACCTCACAGCCTGAGCTGTAGGTTGGGGTAATGCCAAATAGTGAAGACAATCTGAAACATTTGGAGACACAAAACTTGCTCCTAGTGGACTTGATAGGACTTTCAATAGACACACCACCACTCATGACAGGAGCTGTTTGACTGTTCCAGTCATTTTTGGCAGAAGTTTCATCATCTATTGCTATCTAACCTTGTTAATCTGCTCCTGAAATCAATCTGATTCCAGTGGCCATGAGGATATACCCATTGCATTTTGATGTCATTGATGAAACCCTTTCCTCTAATTAAGATTAGAAAAACTAAAAAGATGACGACAAATCCACGTCTATTTTCCAGGTACTACAAATCACTAGACAGAAGGCACAGAGAATGGAATGTACGCCTCAAACATGTTTGATCTCAACTACTCAGTTAAATCTTTAATAGACGCAAATTACAGCACTTCCAAGTCTTTGCTTGCAGAAATTTAAAAGATGTTTAAGAATAAGAGAAAAATCCCATAGACAGGATTCTTGGCTTCTCTTTAGATGCCCGCAGGCCTCAGTTCCAGTTGTAGCAGCTGTACTCAGTAGCTAGTGATGTTTTCACTACTAGTCAGATTCCATCTGTCCTAAAACTTGCAGTGGCTCTTGACTGAGCCAGCCCCAACAGAAAGTGTCCTTCCTTGGGTAATCCTGAAATTATTCTGGCACTGGATGGAGCAACAGAGCACAGATCTTGCCTTCTGAAAGTGTTTTACACATTTTTGTGGGGTTTGGGCTGTTGGTTTTTTGAGGGTTTTTTTCCTGTTGTTGTTGTTGGAGTTTTTCTTGGCATTTTGGGGTTTTTTTGCGTGTGTGGGGTGGTTTGGAAAGAGCAGCGTTTGCCACAGTTTGTGGGTTTTGTTTCTTTAGCTTTGCTTTTTTTTTTTTTTCCAACCAGTCCCTCAAATGCAACCTCCAGTACAATTACAACTTCCTGGAAGAGTTCCAACACGAATCTGTTCAGCTCTGAGATGCATTGCTTCAAACGCCATCTTCATCCCCCCATAAGCATCAGTCTCATCCTCCATAAGCACGTAGGAGCTACTCAGACACCCCCTGATCAATCCCTGCACTACCACAGCCCTACCCTGTTTTCCCTCGCTCCACTCTCAGTCTTTTCCAACACCTCTTGACATAGACATACCAGTACTCTTTTCCTTCAAAGCATTCTTCAACAGCTCATACTGACCGAAACGTAAGCAAGAGTCTTTACAAAAACTGGGAGTTTGGGGGGGTTTTCTTGGTTGTTGTAGGTTTTAAATCCTCACAGAGTCACAAAATGAAGTCATTACCTAGTTGGAGAACATGAATCCCTCTGCCTCACTACAGTTACAACACTTGAAGGCTCCCAGGATCCAAGCCCCGGTTCCTATGAGTGCAGTGACTTGCACCCTGGTTTGCTCCCTTGGCGCAGCAAGAGGACAGCAGGATTGAGAATTAAACACAGTCAGCTACTAGCTCAGGCAGTAACTTTGCATCTTTTCTATACATTCCTAAAGGAGAGAGATACAGAAGGCCAGTTTACATGGCAAGTACAACGATTCCCACAGTGACATTCTCAGTATTATTTTTACCACCAATCTTTTCTGTCTCAGCACTTGTTAAAAGCTGCATTCATCTCACAGCTCTGCAGCTGCAGGATGCTGAAACCTTACACAATTGAAGATATCACAACAGAACTCACTTGTCCTCCTCCCTATCTGTCTTCACCTTCTTTTGCCCTTCCTTGCTGTGCTGAAATAATGTGAAGCTCCTCATTGCTCCCCTGCTGCCAGAAAGTCCAGGTGACCTCTGGACCACTACTGAACTTTTCAAAGTCTGCTGCACCAAAGCCTCCCAAAGCACCAAAGCCCGTGTCCCTCCCCTTCCACACACCCAGCCTCCTTCCTTTTGATTTATGGACAAACGGTCAAAACCTCTGCCCTGTATTTCCAGCCCCAAGAATGATCTTAAACAGTTCATTTTCAGCCTCTTTTTCCTCTGCAATACGCACCAGTAGTGCCAGCCAGGAGCTACTGTTTACTCAGTAAACTGCAGTATTGTATCTAGGTAAGAGCACGCTGCTGTGACAAGAGTTTTCAAAGGAAGTCAAAAGGGGGTGGGAGGGGAAAAGAGCAGTTGTGCAACTAAACTCAGCTGTATGACAGCAAGTTTTAGCCAAAGTCAAAGACAGCACTTACTGGGTTTTGTGCCTTCCGTTCAAAGTATGATAATGTGGTTTCATTGGGCTGTTGACAAAGAAGTCTATAAACAAATGAGTTTATTTTTAGCAGTGCTTGAGCTGCTGGCCAAATCTCAGTAATGCCCCGTGAGTGGTACTGGCACAAGCAAATAAAATGATGATGAAATATTTCTGTGGCACTCAGTCCATTAAATGCTTAACCAGGCTTTGCCTTCTAGGGGTCAATACTCAAGAAGTGTAAGAAATCTAATATTTCCAACTCTGCAAACCAGCACAAGTTTATATGCAATCAGCGCAGACCTGAGGGAAGAGCATCCTTTCAGGTGCTCATCCATCAACAGCCCATTTTTATAGTACTCTGACATTACAAAAGCAATAACATTCCACTCCTGGAAATAGCTAGGCTCAAAGATCAAGCATTGATGATACTCCAGAGACTTCTTTACATACATATTGAAATTTAAGATTCCTTTTCTTTTATGATAAATCAACCAACCCCATTTTACTAGTCACTTCAGTTTATGAAATGATTTTGATGAATCACCACCACCTGGCACAATGAGTTCCCAAACCAATCTTGCCTCATAAAAGGCAGCTCTTCTGGATAATGATGTCAGAGTCTCCAGGCCCAGCCTCGGTTACTGCAGGTGTGATGTCCAGTCACTGCTGAACACAGACCAAGCACAGGCAAGACACACAAGGGTAAGCACATTCTGCTTTAAAACATCTCTGTACCCTTGTAAGGTGCACAAAGCCCCAAATGGTTCTCCAGAGAGACCTTCATAACTCCAGGTCAACTCAAGTGCCACTCAATTAAAGTATTTTCAGTATAATTCCTTCTTCAGAGAATCACCAGTTTTTCAGGTGTTAGCAAAGATTAGGCATCCACATATAGGTACAGCAGCAAATTCACCTGCAGAAGCAAAGTGGGAAGATGACAGGAGACTGGATATTTTCCTGCACTGCAAGTCTGTCCTGCTCATTGTGTAGATCAATACTTAAGATAGGCCACTATCAAGAGCTGCAATTCCTAGCCAACCACAGCAATATTAACTGGAATCAGACTAGTGTAAGAGTTGGTAACAGCTAGGACATTGTGATCCCCATGGCAACATCAGCACAAGATGTTCTACTAAAAACACTTGGTCCTTCCTTGGGCAACTCAAACCTTTATTGCTGCACTTTCGTTGTTAGAATCAGTTGAACTACAATACAAAGAAATTGGCTAGTGTGCCAACTAGCAGTGGATTTTCAATTTTTTGTGAGCTGAAACAGAAGTATGCCAGTTTCTCCAAAAGAAATAAATATCCAAATACAACTAAACTTAACAGCAGAGCAAACTCCGTAATACGGGATTTGGAGAGCATCTGGTCCTTGTTACTTTTGTGCAGAAAAGGGTACAGATTTACACCTTATCAGGATCATCTATCATCTTGTTAACCTTGTTTGCTTCTGGTGAGGTGGCTGCAGACATGAACCATCGTTCCTAGCTCCTTGCTCAGAACCAGCCGTTTGTTGAGTTGGACACACTTGGCTGCGTACTCCGCACCAGTCCACAAGCCAATATTCTTTGAATGAGCCCTGAACTGCAGGGAGATTTCCCTTTCTGCAAACATCACTTCAGCATCTGTCGTAAGACTCCCTGGGAAAGGGAAAGGGACAGCTATACCCTCACTGCACTGGTTGCACTGCAATTCCTCTGTGAAAGGAGCTGGGCTGCAGCTAGGAGCCAGCAGCCTCATCCTCCTGCCTGCAGGGAAAAAAACCCAATCCATACCATTTGTCCCTGGGCTATTTTTGCTTCAGCTATTTGCACCAAACTTCCCAGGGCTGAATGTCCTATCCACTGTACTCATTTGACTATTAAGTGACATTGATTTCCAACACCACCCCCACCCCACACTGTTAGCCATGTGGCACTTTTATCCAGCCGACAATTCTGGTATCGATACCCTCAGGGCGAGCCGCACTGATAATGTAACACGCGCTTGCAAAGTCAGTGTTGAGCCTGTCCACAGATGATATTAATGCAACATAGCTACAGACCATCCTATTCCACAGTACTCTCACCAAAATTTCCTGTTCTCTGAATTCTCAAAGAGAACCCCCCAAAAATTAGCAGTTGGTACCAAAGGAACTGAATCTTCTGGATTCTGTTACTCAGCTGAACATCAGCAAAGCATCAAGCTTCAGGAGCTGTTCTCTCAACTAAACTTCCTTACGAAAGCTTGATTACAACAGGAGCTTTGTAAACCAGAGCAGATGTTTGGTTTATGTAAGTTTATCTCAGCCACTACACTACAGCCACAAACACGACTTCCTTTGCTTGTTCACAGCACTACACAAGTTGTCGGTGCAGCAGAGGCCCCAAACCGCTGTCCTGCTCAAGTTAGCCACAGCATTCACAGACCTTCCTGGAAGAAGTCTCATCAGTAGTCATCTCAAAGTCAACTGTGAAGATAAATTCCTATAAAAAGCACCTTTCTTTCAGCACCTCAAAATGCATCTATCAATCCCAACTAAGTAATTGCCCTTATCTCTTAACTGCAATGCAACAGGTACTTGAGGAGTTCCCTGATACAGAGAGACCCTGGTAAATTCCGGTCAATTTCCAGCAAGACAGAAATCCTCCAACTTTCACCAGCGCTCTAAGTTTACTTCTGCAAGGTCAAGAGCTTTGCAGAGCAAGTAAGCATCCCATCATCACTTCATATTTCACCACACATAGAAAGCCTGGGAAAGAGCTGAGGGGTGTTTATGTTCTAAACTTTGAATGCACAGACTGAAAATGATGAATTTCATTTAGAAGATGTAATTAAGGTTTGACAAATTTTAATTAGATGATAGATACTAATTTTGACTTAAATTATTTTTGCTACTGACAGACATTGCTTATATTTATCTACCCTCAATAGCTCAGCTAGATTGGTGTTTTCTGACCGCACAGCAGCACCAGCTGGTCTCTGTCCCTCCAGAACGTTGCAGATTTACATCGTGTCTAAGGCAAGGAGCAATTTTCATGCATCTGCTTATTTCAACAGCACAGATACAGCAGCAGCACAAAGAGAAAGAAAACTGCCATTAAAAATCCAATCATTACCTCATCCAGTTAAAACCAGTTAATACCATACATTTTTGAAGCAATACCACATATTATGGGTTGTGTCACGTACTAGGGACTGTTAGCAGGATCTTAAGCATGGAAGCTTCCATGTGGAAGTGCTGAACCTGCTTAGTCATTAGTGGAAACATAATTAGTCTCAGTTCCAGGTGCTAGGAGTGCTCAACTCACAGTAAATCTTTAAATACAATATATTAGACAGCACTGCAGAAAAATTCTACATCTCAAATCACAGACAGTTTTAGACAAATGTAGACCAAGGCACAGAGGAGACCTGAGTAAGAATTTCATGCCTGAAAAAGCAGCATGGTATAAAAACATCAACAGTCCACAGACACAGTTGGAAGATTTCTCTACACTTGAAAACCCACAGCCTGAACGCATTCAGTCATCTCCAGTAAGGCACAGTTAATAGGAAGAGGACTTGAGCAGACCACTTGTCTGTACCAGAGGGTATGCAAGTACATTTTTGCTTGTAGATGAATTGAAACAATACAATTTATCTGCCCTAAATATACCTAAAGAAATGACAACTAAGCAGCTGTGTGGTTCACTATGGCAAGTGAAGCCAGCCAACACAAGTAAAGAATGTATGGACAGGAAGAGATGAAGAGTTCAGAACATCATCTTGTGTGGCAAGTCTTTTTTTCTTAACATATTAGTTGCATCTTACAGGAGATACCTAAAGGAAAGACCAATACCCACCTCGTGCTGATTGCAGTCTGGTTATTCAGCCAATGACCATGGACTGCTAGAGATGCTGTTCAAGGATTGCCCAGCTCTGCAGCAAGAGCCTATGGGAAAGGTTGTGCTTAATGCAAAATAGCGTCAGACACTCACTACCAAACACTCCAAAACAAAACTCTGTTCATATGTTACTGAATGTAACTGGGGAAACTGCACACGCATTACGATCAGCTGCTGAAGAGAATCACCCAGGCACTGATGCGCTGTAATGTTTTGATCCTGTTTCTCAATGACAGCAAGTTGAAAAACAGAAAAGTAAGTGAACAAGTCGCTTTCCTTCTCCTACTCTGTCTGACCTACGGAAGGCTTCAGGACCAGCAGCTCTGGCACTAAAAAGACCACAACCACAAGCTTTATTAATAGTGGGGAGGGTGCATTTTAAATTGGCCATTCACATACCTGAGACAAACTCTCAGGAGGAGCCTTGTTGATTGCTGCTTTCACTTGAGCAAATACTAAGATAAGATCTCACTTTTGCACCTTTCCTCATGTAAGGTTTACCAGCCCAGCTTCCCATTTCAGTCACTGGGAGCCACAGCAGAAGACACTAGAAAGCATTTGTTAGAACAGGGTTTTTTAAATGGCCTGATAGAGCCTTAAGAAAGTGGAACCAAGTCTGGGTACTTCAGATTTGTCTGAAGAGAAGACTTAAATAGATGCTTACGTAAAGATACTGTTTAATTTTCAAATGTCTTAATGACATCAATAATTATATCTTCCATTCTGTAACCCTCCTTCCCTTACACAGTTTTACCACACAACACTCAGAAAGCAGTTCTAAACCGCTCGAACTCACATTCAGTCCCAGGAACACACAGTGTAATTTTTCTTCATGTGCTTCCACACCAGATACGAGTATTTACAGGAAAGAGAAAGGAAACTAAGTGGTAGACCCCTGCAGACGGATGAAAAAAACGTATCATGGAATGCTTGTCAGTTCCACCACATGCAAGCAGAACAAGATGAGAGCTTCTTTCCTGGACTCTCCACGAGGCTCTCGTGGTATGCCCGTACAGTATCATCACGCTGGATGATTTCATTCCTGTAACTTCCTGCTTAGAAAAGACTGGAAGCGCTTCTGCTTGTTTCTAGCCCTAGAGAGCTGCACGTCACACCATGAGTGACGACACGTGAAGAGATGGCTGCACGGTTCAGCTTCCAGATCTTGGGAACAATTAACCCAACACCACCAGTGACAAGGCAGAACTCTGTTAGTCACCCATATTAAGGTTAGTGCTGGTCATTGCTCTGACGTTAGCTGATCATTTCTGCTTTCAATTAAATGTGCATAAACGAATCTCAACATTTAACATCTTGTTAAATTTTAAGTTAATAGCCCTTCATTACTTCTTTTGCTTTAGGGTAAAAGCAGAAGGATTGGTTGCATCATCATTTATGTTTTAAGTCTTAACACTATAGAACTAATTTTAAAAAAAAATATCACAGAATCATAGAATCATTAGGGATTGGAAGGGACCTCAAAAGATCATCTAGCCCAATCCCCCGGCCACAGCAGGATCACCTAGATCAAGTCACGCAGGAACATATCCAGGCGAGTCTTAAATGTCTCCAGTGAAGGAGACTCCACAACTACCCTGGGCAGCCTGTTCCAGTGCTCTATCAACCTCACTGGGAAGAAGTTCCTTCTTAGGTTGATGTGGAACCTCCTGTGTTCCAGGTTACACCCATTGCCCCTTGTCCTATCACTAGATGACACTGAGAAGAGCCTGGCTCCCTCCTCCTGACACCCACCCTTACAGACATTAATGAGGTCACCCTTCAGTCTCCTCTTCTCCAAGCTAAAGAGACCCAGCTCCCTCAGCCTCTCCTCATCAGGGAGGTGTTCCACTTCCTTC
>JAOXOE010000702.1:18479376-18514592 GCA_028565055.1 Phoeniculus purpureus | reverse complement strand
CTTTCTCCTCACCTCAAGCCTAAATTTCCCCTGGCGCAGCTTGAGGCTGTGTCCTCTTGTCCTGGTGCTGGCTACCTAATAGGAGAGCTGAGCTCTCCAAACATGGGATCAAAAGAAGCGTTTTGTCAAAGTCCTTGCACAGGCTGAGGCCAGCCAGGGTCCCACTCTGCAGGTTCTCCCAGATCAGGACAATCAGAACAGCAGCAAGATTGCAGCTTTTGGGGCTCTGGTCTAGTGAGTGATGTTGTTGCTTGTTACAGTGGGGTTGGACTAGACAACTTTCAGAGGTCCCTTTCAATGCAACGCATTCTATCGTCTCACCTCTTACCATCCCAGCTGGTGACTCCTATGTGCATGGACTGGTCACCAAGCTGTCTTGTTCTCATGCATGTCCCTGCTCCTTCCTCTTCCTAAATAGAGGTTTCCTCACCAACCCCAGCTGCCCAAGACCTGAGCTTGGTTCCCAGGGCATGCTGCTGCTGTCAGCAGCTCAGCATGCTTCCTGCAGCAGGGAGGGCAGCTGTCAGGACAGACCAGTCCCTCAAGCCTAGAAAAAAATCACTAACACTGTGGTGGTGTTGTTGCAGAGTTCATTTTTTCCCCTTCCCAAATGTTTGCGTTGGCCAGCAAAGTGAGGTGGCCATGGAGAGACGAGCTCATAGCTCAAATTCCATGTTGGGTTTTCTGTGCAGTGAAATAAAACACCCCCAAAACAGCCACAGTGACATGGCTATGACATGGCTATGGCAGATGAGACCCCCAGCCATTTAAAGTGTGAGGGCAAAACTGCCTCATGCACAGTATCACCAGATTTATGGCCTCATGATTTCTCTCTCCCCATAACACAACCAGCCCCAACACTACTTACTGAGATTAAACCTTTGACCAGCATGAAGGATCCCAGTCTCATCAGTGGAAATCTGGATTATCCAGATTATGTGCTTTTATGTAAAAATGCACTTATTTTTCAGGTTTAAAATACACCTTTTTACTATTTCCTGAGTGTGTGTCTCTCTCTCTCTCTGGAATTTTTTTTCCAAGGGAATTTTTAGCGACTGACTTTAATTTCTCACATCTTGAATTCCTGCCAGCCGTGCTCTTGTGGGATTTTTCTAATTACACTTTCTGTTCCTCAGCAAGGCTGGTTTTAATTTTGTCTAATAAAGACAGGCTCTCTAATAAAGCCTGAAAGCTTGCTAATTAAAAGCTTTTTTCCCCCCACAATACTGCTCCTAAGTAGCATTTTAAGAAGTAAGAATTATTTTAAGGAGTATCCTAACAGTTGCCCTTTGCCCTCCTGAAAAGGGGCCAATGAAGAAACCCAAGATCTGCTCCAAGCTGAGAGGAAGCAGTGGCTGAAACAACACAAAGGGTCCTTCATTCAGCCAAGGAGGAGTTTCCACATGAGTTGTAGACATTTTAGACCCTCTACCTTGTTTAACCAGGAAATGAACCAGCTCAGTGGTAGAAGGAGGCTGCTCTACCCACCGTGTCACCTAGAACACTAGTTTGTATCTGACTTGGCATTCTACATCCCATCCCCTAATGGCCTGGAGTTAGTGATCACCAGTTATTTCTCCAAGTTGAATAAGTTCATGGTTTTAACTAATTTAATTTCTATTATCAACATATTAATTGTAAGCAAGAGATGGACTGGGTACAAATAATCATTTGTCTTTGACATTTCCCATGTGCAAACTCTGCGTATGGAAAGTCGTGACCTAAAGGCAGGGTCAGAAAATGAAGTTGTTGAACAAACAAACAAATTGCCTTCTGGCAACACTCCTTGCTCTTCAGTAGCCTGTCACCTTCTCCTCTGCCACCTGGGACACCCACAGAACCCCTCAGGACCCCTCACAACAAGATATCAAAACCTGCTGTTCCATCGATGGCTGAACCCATCCCACTGCTGTTTGCATCACTCCATAGTGAATAGGAATACTGAAGCTAAAACCAGACCTAAATTAAGCACAGCAGACTACTCCATTGCTAGAAACATTCCAGGTCAGGCTGGGGAGGGCTCTAGGCAACCAGATCTAGTCCAATCAGGGACATCTGGTCACAATCCTGTTTCATGAGATGATTTTGTTGTTTCATGAGATGGTTGGAGGTTTTAGAGAGGATGGTTGGACTTGATGATCTTATTCTATGACCTTCAACTAGATGAGCTCAAAAGGTCCCTTCCCACTCAAACCATCCTGTGGTTCTAATCCTGACAAAAACCACCCGGTGTGAAGTGCTAATTTCTCCAGGTGACCCAGTAAGGAGCAGCTCTCCCAGGAGACACACCAGAGCAGAAGGCACCTGCCTCACACAGGTCCTCAGGGAAGTCCCACTTCCCAAGACAAGCAGCATTAAACCGAAGTGTCGCTTTGTGTGGCACAGGGCCACATGATACACTTGTGCAGGGAGGGGCAAGCACAGCCTTGTTCCTACAGCACAGATTAGCCTCTAGGACCCACTACCGCAGTGCTTAGCAAGGTCATCCATCAGATCTGACATGTCTGCAAAGTGTCCTTCTCCCATCATTCTTAACTGTGCCTGGACAAGCTGATGAGGTTTTACTTACCTCACCACCTCTCCAACTTTGTTTTTCAGGGTGTGAAACAGCAATTTTATTCCCCATGCGCTCGAAAAAGATCTTTGGGAGTGTTCACTCAACTGCTTCAATGAACCTTCGCTCCTTCACTGCTTGCATCTGGATCAAGGTGACCGAGGTTTTGGACAAAACTGTTGTCTTCTCCTATGGAACCAAGTTAAACCCATATGAAATCCAGCTTTATCTCAGCAGAGAGTCTGCAGTGCTCGTTGTTGGTGGGAACCAGCACAAGTTAATTGCTAACAACATTATTGTTCCTGGGAAGTGGATTCACCTCTGTGGCGCCTGGAGGTCAGAGAATGGATCCGCGTCACTATGGGTGAAGGGAGAGCTCGCAGCTACGTCCTCGGACATTGCCGATGCTCACATCATTCCAGATGGAGGGATTTTGCAGATTGGTCAAGAAAAGAATGGTTGCTGCATTGGAGGAGGATTTGATGAAGCTTTAGCCTTCTGTGGAAAACTAACTGGCTTCAACATGTGGGACAGAGTGCTCAGTGCCAAGGAGATAGCAGTGCAGAGCGGAGAGGATGCGTGTAGCATCAGGGGCAACATCGTCGGGTGGGGAGTCACTGAAGTTCTGCCCTATGGAGGAGCCCAGTACATTTCTTAAATTCTAGCAAAGCAGTTTCTGAGGCAGGGAATGTGTCTCATTCAACACTGAAGGCCAACACGTAAAAGTCAGCAGTAGGAGCCTGTGTCTCCAGTTCACAAGGAAGATGAGCATTGCAAGTGTCTCTGGGTGCAGATGGGGTTTGATCTCTGCTTGATGCTCTAGCAAAACACTGAATAAAACCCCAAAGCATCATAGAATCACAGACTTGTTTAGGCTGGAAGGGACCTTGAAGATCATCTAGTCCCAACCTCCTGCCATGGTCAGGGACACATCTTATCAGACTAAGTTGCCCAGAGCTCCTTCCAACCTGGCCTTGAACATTTCCTGGGATGGGCATCCACATCATCCCTGGGCAGCCCGTTCCAATGCCTCACCACTTTCATGGTGAAGAACAACTTCTTGGTATCCAGCCCAAATCTACCTTCTTTCCATTTCAGGCCATTGCCCCTTGTCTTATCACTACAGGCCCTAGTAAAAAGCCCATCTCCAGCTTTCCTGGCACTCCTGCTGAAGCAGAACCACTGGGTACAGGGCTGACCAGTCTCTGCATCTCCCAGGCTCCTCCAGCCATGAGTTTTTGTCATGCCAATGTGAATTGTACAGAGAACCACATAAGCCAGGAAACATGTTGTTTAGTACTCGTTGTTAGTGATTTGTAGACTATAACAAAACTAGCTCTTTGTTTAAAGCGTTATTTATGCTGCAGATTGACTCGCCGTATAAAAGTGATGATCTCCAGCATGATCCCATGTTAGGTTTGGAGACTAAACCCCCAGCTGTATTATATTGTAAATTGACTTCGTGATAATTTTATTGAAATTATTTTTGTAAAGTTGTTCTGTAAATAAAGACACTTGGCTAAACTAAGGCTTTCCGTGCTTCTCACGAACCACAGTTCTGGGAAATAAGCACCCACAGGGAATTTTTCTGCTGTTAGCTGCTAACAGAACACAAAGACCAACGTCTCACACAGAGAACCTCAGAGGCTGAAATCCAACCGTGAGCCAGGGACAGCTTTAAAGGCTTGTCCCAATAATGGTTTGGACCTGCCACCCTAGGAGTTCTCCCATGGGGACACAGCCGCTTGCTTGTAGGAGGTGCTTTGACCTACTGACACGAGTTGATCTGAGGATCTTCTTGCATGGTGCTTGAAAGCCCAAAGATTTGGTTTGAAAGATCCCTATCCCCCTGCCTCCAAAAAAACCCCGAAGAATAATGCTGCCCCTCTGGAAGACGCAGAGTTTAAATTTCTAACTCATTTGAGCTAACAGGAGGTTTGTACAAGGCAGAAATGATGAATATTCAGTGTTAGTGGCTTTTTTCTCTAATGATCACAACCATTTCCAAACCAAATAGAGGCTTAGGGCTGGATACTAGGCAGAAGCAGCAGCTGCAGAGAGCCCAGATACTGATTCACGTTGGAAAGGACCTCAGAGATCATCCAGTCCCAACCCCCTGCCATGGGCCTCTCACCAGACTAGGTTGCCCAGAGCCCCATCCAAACTGGCCTTCAATACTTTCAAGGATGGAACAGCCACAACCTCCCTGGGCATGTTGTTCCAGTGCCTCAGCACCCTCACAGAGAGGAATTTCTTATCGAGATCCCATCTCCCCTCTTTTAGCTTGAAATCATCTCCCTTGTCTTAGCACTAGAGTCCTTTGTCAGAAGCCCCTGTCCAGCACATGAAAGTACAAGACCTGGGTGCCCAAGATCATTGCTAAGCCCAGCTCTGCTCTCTAGCAATCCTCTACTTCTACATCCCTCACCTGAGCTGCTCTGGAAAGCAGAGCATCCCTGGGTCTATGGCAACAGTAGTTTTGCTGCTGTCCCCAGGAAACAGGAATAAATAAATCTGCCTTATCCCTTGTGGAAATGGAAGGTGCCAGCACAGGGTGATGTCAGCATTACGAGCATGGTGCAGACATCTGCGTGTTTTGAAGCTGAGTTCACCCTCACGGGAACAGAGCAGTTAAACATTCTTTGTAAAGAGCTGGTTTTAGCTAATGAGATAAATCATTTATGCAGCCAAATGGTTGCCCCAAGTAATCACTAAATCCAGTTTGCTCTGCAGCAGCCACAACCAACAGGTCAGAGTCTGCTATCACTCCCACTGGTGCCACGAGGCTGAACCCTGTCAGCAGCAATAGAACAAGGTTTTTGTCTCCAGGCTGCTCTGTTGGTTCATCCGTAGCCACTGATCACAGAATCATAGAACGTATTGGGTTGGAAGGGACCACCAAAGGTCATCTAGTCCAGCCCCCCTACAACAAACAGGGACATCACTTACCAGACCAGATTGCCCAGAGCCCCATCCAGCCTGACCCTGAATGTCTCCAGGGATGGGGCCTCTCATCCTATCATTCCCAACCCTCTTGCTTCCCTTCAGCAAAGAGTTTAGATGTCGCTCAACCTGCTGCAAAATGACCTTCTCACGATGAAATTACATCCAGTTGCAATTAACCCACTGCACAAACGACTCTGTCCTAGGGTGCTCTCTTCCAGGCTGGAATTTCCAAACCTGATGTCCACAGCAACATCTGCTGGCAGACTGACATAAATACACAAAACCCAACAGTCACAATATGACAGAACCTGTTATGTGTTTTCCCAGACACAAAACCAGCAGCAAGTTACCAGTGGTAATGCACAAATTAACCCAAATACTACGTCACCCGCCTTGAAACAATGATCCATGGAGCTTTGCAAGGTGTTTGCAACAGTCTCTTCTTGGACTCGACTCAATTAGTGTCATCACACAGCTCTTATCATGTTGATAAAACATTTGTCCTTAAAGCAGGCAAAAAAAAAAAAAATGAACACTTGTACCATGATGGCTCAGGGACAAAATTGTTCTCTAGGTCGGCTATCCCTCCGTGATATATTCCATATGTACTTTTATTACATACATAATATTTATTAAATGTCTTTTATAGATGTCCCTGTTAAATACATATGCATTTTTTCTAAGTATGTACGTACCTGTATTAAGCTCTTCATGCACACTTCCCATTTGAGGGCTTAGCATCTACAAAACGGTGCTCTTGGAATAACTAGACACTTATTGCTACTTATTTCTACTACCTGTACATGAAAGTTTACTACTGCTTTACCCCTACATTGCAACAAATACCTCAAACGTTACTACTTCAGCTATATTTTACTTCCTTTTTTAAAGGAATGAATAGTTTTGACTTTTGAAACCAGAAAAGAAAGATGTAGAGAGCTGCACACCAATATTCTAACACCACAGGAAAAACTGAAGACCCACTACAAAGTTTTTCTATCTCATAGCTATTTTGCCTCAGAAAAGGATTAACTTCATCCCCATTTATGTGTTGGGAGTACTGCCAATGACACCAACAGAAGAGAAAAAAGCCCGGTGACTTGTGTCTCACAGTTTGAAGTCCATTAGTAGGGCAGACTAACAGGTACAGATGGGTTTCCTGCCCTGCAACTCATCCAGTCTACAACAGAACTTCCCTAGTCAACAAGGGGCAGTAAATTCACACCATCTTGATGTAGTCCTAGATAGTGTCTAAGGTGTTTTACCATGTTTACAGATACATCCTTCCTTCTGGAGAGCAGCTCCATGGAGGAGGACCTGGGAGTCCTTGTGGCCAGTAAGTTCTCCATGGGACAGCAATGTGCCCACGTGGCCAAGAGGGCCAATGGTATCCTGGGGTGCACCAAGAAAAGTGTGTCCAGCAGAGGTATAGGAAGGTTCTCTTCCTCCTCTACTCTGCCCTGCTGAGACCACACCTGGAGTACTGTATGTAGTTCTGGGCTCCCCGACTCAAGAGAGACCACGATCTGCTGAAGAGAGCTACAAGGATGGTTAAGGGAGCAGAACGTGTCTGCTATGAAAAGCTGAGACCACTGGGACCGTTTCGTTTGAACAGAAGGTGGCTGAGAGGAGATCTTATTAATGTCTATAAATATCTGAGGGGTGGGTGTCAAGAGGAATGGGCCAGTCTCTTTTCAGTGGTGCCCAACAATAGGACAAGGAGTAATGGGGATAAGCTAGAATGTAGGAAATTGCACCTCCACATGAGGACAAATTTCTTTACTGTGACGGTGACAGAGGTCTGGAACAGGCTGCCCAGAGAGTCTCCTGTTCTAGAGACCTTCAAAACCCACCTGGCTGCAGCCCTATGTGGCCTGTCCTAGGTGATCCTGCTCTGGCAGGGGAGGTAAACTAGACAATCTGTAGAGAGGTCCCTTCCAATTCCTAACCTTCTATGATTCTGTGATCCATATGTCTGTTAATCCATACACACCTCAGAGATGTCTTTATATGTAAAGTGTGTGTGTATGTGCCTGATACACCCTAATTAATCCATAGGTGGTCACCCTGCAGGGCTAAATGCAGAGTTGGTGTGTTCATACCTTGCAGGACACTCTGGACTATGGTGTTGGTGTGATCAGCCAGCAGATCCGCTTTGGCGATCGCAGCCAAGGACAGGTAACTGGACATGTTCCTGCACAGCTCCTTATTGCCCCTCTGAAGAAACTTCACTGCCACTGGCACCGCTAAGGCCATTATGGAGGGTTGGTTGTAGTTCTGTGAAAAGACAAAAAAGCACTGAAAAATAAAGTCACATGATGATCAGAGCATAAAAATTCAAAATGGGGAAAAAAAAGCAAAACACACGTTGAGAAAGGTTCTGTTTTGGCAAGATCACTGAGGACAATTAAAGGAATGTAAAGCTGCTGCCCCAGCAAATGCTAACAATCACATATTTATATCTTCTGCAAGAAGAAAACCAGGGTATGAAGTACACAAGTTACACCAGAACTGCTGTAACCCTTCTAAAAGGGCTCTTCGTGCTCTCAGAGAAGACAGCAGAGGCTGCACTTGGCACCCACACGAGGGGTTCCCATCCCAAAGCACAGAAGACACTTTGGAGCAGTCACTCATGCCACTGACCAGCTGTGATGGCCAGCTCCATGCTCATGTCCAGGCTCAGGGAAATAACTCAAGTACAGAGGAGACCTTCCCCTTCCAATTCTAGAACTAAGCCACTGGGACTAACTCAAAGGGAAACTGGTGTCGAAGAAGGAGCACACCTGGGCAAATGTACTGGGAGACTTCCTCACAGTGTGACAGCTTTATTACAGTTTCCCAGGAATAATTAATATTTCCTTTCAAAACTCCAGCTAATGTCTCTGAACACCAGAGTCAACTAACCTTTTTCAGGACCATGAGCTTCCACTCTCAAAATGGAACCAAGCTGCAGCCATCTCAGGGAGATGGGCACTTGGGTTTGAACATTAAGGTAAGACAAGGTTTTCTGTAACTACTGATCCATGTGAAGTTGTGGGCACAGACCGCACCCGCCCTGTTCCCACACATAACTGCTCTTCAGACTCGCACAGTACAGTTATGTGCAACCGGCAGGACAGGTTGATGTGTAACTGAGGACCTCCATTCGCTGTGCAGCCTCCTTAATCAGTGCTTTCCTCTTCACTGGCTTTCAAATGTCTCTTTGAAACTGGAGTACAGTGTTAGTTTTGAACATAATCCTGCAACATGATTCTATTTAATTAGCATCCGAAATCACAGGCTACCACTGGAAGCCAGATGTTTCTGAAAGCAACACAACAGTGCAAAGAAGGGGCAATGCAGACCAAACATACGCTCATTCCGCAACAGCATGGGGAGGGGGAAAAAAAAATCTATCTAGAGCTGAAAAAAAAAAAAAATCAGCTATTTAGACTTGAAAAAAATCCAAATCTGTTATTCCACACTCTCTGCTACGTTGCCTTTACTCCATCAGCAGTGCTGCCTTTGGCCACCAGTCTCACCGAGAGGCTGATCCTATTTAAAGCTGCACCATGTTACTTGAGCTATAGAAATGAGTCAAGTTTACGATGAGTTTTTGCTTCCAATAGAAATCTGGCAAGTGGTGAAGCCTGTAGCCACCCCAGGACAGTTCC
Organism: Phoeniculus purpureus; assembly: GCA_028565055.1. NCBI lineage: Eukaryota > Metazoa > Chordata > Aves > Bucerotiformes > Phoeniculidae > Phoeniculus > Phoeniculus purpureus. Next base: position 18,505,439 of record JAOXOE010000702.1, on the reverse strand, counting down.
TTTCTGCCAGACCCTAAGGAAGAAAGGGCTGCAGCAGCTCCTAGGGGCAGAGATAGCTAATCATAGCAACTGCCATCCACTGACCAAAAGCAAAGTCTTTAATGAGCAAAGCCCTTGAACAAACAGAGCTTTTTGCAGCAGCATGTTTAAATCAACATAAAGCCTCATTTCATTTGGCTGAGAGGCATCACTGAGCAAGAGCCAAATTCTGCCTCCAAGCTGTAGTCTAAGACTCCACACAGAAAAGACGGGAAGATAAGGTTTGGCCCTCTGACTGAGATTTAGAAGATCTAAGAAAACTCCAAAGAACAATCAATTTTTTCTCCTAAGAGAAAGATAAAAGTTAAAAGGGTTGAGTTTGGATGGAAGGAGAAAGGTCTCATTTGTTCCAGGACAAATATCAGGGCACAAACACACACTTATGGAAACCTCCATGTGACAAATGGAAACCAGATTGCAGTAACACAATGCAGGGATGTTTGCAAACCTGTGGGACCTCTCTGCTGCTAATATCAACAGAAACAGCTGAGAGATTCAATCCAGCCATGGGATATTCATTTTACTGCTGCAGTGAACCCTGGTGTACTGCTGAAAACGTCTTTTTGGGCCTTTATTTTCTTATGCAAAGGAACTTGCTGATAGTTGCTCTGTTTCAGGGAGTGGTAAATGTTGTTTTAGAGCTCTTTCGTTCCATTTCAATGAGCCCCTTCCCTGAAGTGATCTGCAGCACAGTGTGATCTCAAACACTGACCCTAAATACCTGTGGATAGGAGCTGCCTTGAGTCAGAGTAAATAGCACTGACCCCACTAAAGGGCTGCAAAGTAAAATGTAATTGAAGCCAACTCAACACTGATGTGATTTTCCCCCAAAGCTCATTCTTTGGGACTTTATTAAACCACTTCAGCCACATTTCAGTAAGTTTATGGAACAATATACCCTACAAGGAGCTGAACAGCACTTTTCGTGAGGCAGTGACGTACTTGTGCCTCTACTGTTTGAATTTTTATAATGAAAGAATGAAACTGATCCACAGCTTACATAAGAGGCAGAAGAAAGCAACTCCAACATGGCAGAATCACAAGCTTCAGAGAGTTAATCTGCATCAAAGAAAATCTCATAGCAACTGTATCTCCATCTGGTATGGAGCCGAAGCTTCAGAAAAACACCCTCGTTTCTGCTTCCAGTCAGATAACTGGGCACACAGATTTCTTTGTGTCTCTCTCCAGTGTATTATACTCCTTTCCTAACATGGAATGAGGTGGTCTACAGCTCTGACAAAACAACCCCAAACCAACCCAAAAACACAACAAACAACTGCACGGCAAACTACAGAACAACCCAAACCAAACCCCGAATATACCCCGATTTAATACCAGATTCCCCCTCCCCTTCAGTGACTTTTAATTGTCAGCCAAGTTTTAGAAAGCCTTGGAACAGCAGAAAAAGCTGCAGTGCACTAAGATGTCTTTTTCTTGGTCTTTACAAGACAAATGTTCATAGAATCATTAAGGTTGGAAAACAGCTCCCAGATCAAGTCCAACCTTTAACCCTGAAAGTTCTTTAAGGCTATCAAGTTCAAGTAGGACCCAATTTCAGCTGTTGTTCTAACAAATGTTTTTGGGACCTGAATACCTTTTTTATCTTCTTCCTCTCCTCACCATCTAATAAAATATTCTAAGACATTATCCCACCCTGCCCAGCCAGAGCAGAATTTCTTTCTAGTCTTCCATTTAGAGTAGCAGCCATCAGGTCTCCTACTTTGATACTTGGATGAAATGCAAACACTTAGAAACAGCAGAATATGGCATGAAACAGTCAGGGTACTTCTAAAGATAAAGAAGCTGCCAACACGGGCTGCCCAAGGAGGTTGTCTCCTTCTCTGGAGACGTTTAAAACATGCAACTGGATCAGGGTGATCCTGCTGTGGTGGAGGGACTGGACTGGATGGTCCCTTCCAATCCCTAACGTTCTGTGATTCTTTGAGTCACAGAACACAGGTCCCTTCCAATCCCTAATGTTTTGTGTTTCTTTGAGTCTTTGAACACTTTTGAGTCACTGTCGCACAGATGTAATAATCTATATTAATATTTGCGGTCGTATTTGTGGTTTTAAACAAATAGAACCTTTCTGGTGCTTAGAGAGCATCGAGCACAACCACATTCTAAACTATGACATAGAGAGCCAATGAGTGTCCAGTCTCACCTGCAAGATGCAGCTCATGATGTCCGACGCAATTTTGGCATGTGGTGTGTCTTCATCTTTTCCAGACGGCTTCAGGTTGTGCTCCAGACATGACTCCCAGAGAGCCACTAGAGCTTTCCCATGCTTCTCAATGGACGCTGTCTCCCTGATGGCTGTGGTGATGCGTGTGATGCAGATTTCCACCACTGCCTGGTCATTGTCATTACTCTGGTAGTCCTGGATCAAACAGAATGATGTTTGCCAATGAATCCTAGAACGTGTTTGGCTGGAAAGGACCTCCAAAAGGCATCTAGTCCAACCCCCTCTACAACACACAGGGACATCTCTAACTAGAACAGATTGCTCAGAGTCCCATCCAACCTGACCTGGAATATCTCCAGGGATGGGGCCTTGACCACCTCCTCCAGGCAACCTGTTGCAGTGATCCACCACCTTCATATGTCCATCCTTTTCCAAGACCCCACTAAACTAACACGAAAACACAATGTTTTTGTAATTGTCCCGTGTCTGTTTGCTAACAATGACCTTTACACTGAACATTTAGGGTGATGAAATACAAATGCATCATCCCACAGACAAGTCACTCGTTTAGGTCTTAAGTCTTGTTATTGTAGAGGCATGGATTATGTGATCAAGGGATTTTAGGGTTCTGTCTGGAACGCCAATATTTCACATCAGGCTCCTGATGTGAACAGTTAGCTTCAATTTGTGTCAATGTAACACAGTAAAAGCTAATTAAATGGGCTTTATCACAAAATCCTCTAATCCTCCATAATCACCATCCCAGATCCACATGGATATGAAACAGCAGTGCTTCACCACAACAAAAAACTCTCTGTACAAACAATCCCAGTCCCTCAGTCTAACCTATGCTATTGCCCCCTCAAAAGTAACAGAGATGTGACGCAGCCTGAAGTCCTGATAGAAACCCGTTGGTTTTGCTAGATAAAGCACAGTCGTATCTAAAGGGCTGGAGCCAAGTTCAGCAGCAGCTCACAGAAATGTGGCTCCAGCATTCCTCTAGAGACTGTGGCATGGTCCGACAGCATCTCACAGGCAGAATATGTGACTTTGGGTCTGTCTCACAGCAGTTATCTGTTTTTATTCACAGCTGGCTCTTTACAAGCTTTTCTTGCTGTGGCAGAAAAATACATCCACTCAAGAAAACCCCAATGCTCTTCACAGAATCACAGACTGGTTTGTGTTAGAAGGGACCTCAGAGATCATCCAGTGCCAACCCCCTGTCATGGGCAGCGACACATCTCACTAGACCAAGTGGCCCAGAGCCCATCCAACCTGGCCTTGAACACTGCCAGGGAGGGGACCTTAGTTTGATACAAAACTCATTCACCTCAGTGAAGAGGTGAGCAAGATACCAGCTCTGCTGACTGGACCAGAGCAATCTGCTGGTCAGAGCTGTGGTCACTGGCTGTGCAGGACACAGAGCAGAGTGGTCCTGCCCACGCTGCTGCAGAATTCCCCATTTTTGGGGAAAGCCATGGGTTAAACCGGCCAGCAGCATGGAGCAGGTTCGTGATCTGCAGAGCCCTCTGGTGGGAACTGCTGCTGAGCGGCTCCAGAGCGGCGATGGCTTCAGCTCACCGACGCCTCCTGATACTCTTTAATCTGCCTTAAAGAACTGCTTCCTGAAAATTGAAATACCTTTTAAAATCCAACTAGTGGGAACAGGATTTTAAAATCACATTTAACTCTGTCCCTTCTTGAGGCTTTGAAAAATTGTGTGTAAATTAAAATGGTCAAGACAAGGATGTGCAAATATTTAACTTCCTGAAAAATGTGTTTCACTCACTGCAGACGAACTGATGATCCTTATTTGCTCAAGAGCTTCTGAGAGGCTTCCTTCAATATCAGCATCCTCTAAGGAGAAAAGGTCCCCAGCCCGTGAAAGGTCTTTCTGGGCCAGAACCAGCCCAAAGAGCTGATGCATGGCTGCCCCTCAGCCCCACCTCTGCAGGCACCATATGCCTGGGCACCTCAGAGGAGGCCACAAAGGAAAAGATGCCGTGGACCAGTGATCAGTGTAGCATGGAGAGTAAGCCTGAGGCATATTTCACAACTTCCTTGACCCCAATCTGAAAAAAAAAAATTAAAATCAGCAAACGTGTTTCGTATTCCACTTTAGCAAAGGACTTTAATGGTGTACTGTAAGAAATTGTAGTATTTTTAATTTCCAAGCATATTGCCTGAGCAGGAGCGTGACTGATGAGGATCACAAACCCCTTCTGTGCTCAGCAGCTGGAGGAGGCAGGTAAAGTCATTTTGTTTGCTTGCTTGCTGGGTTGTTACACCTCCCAGAAATAGACCATTAGCAAGACAGAGATGGTAATAACTTTACTTTAGCAAAACTAGTCAGTTTTGTTGCCAAAACAATCTCTGCCGTGTTTTCCAGTCCTGTAAAACAGATACTTGTCTGAGCTGAACCTTTGCATTTCTCCTTGGCTGGAGCATTCAACAGAGGTTGAGCCAAGTGGGGCTGGGCTGAGCACTTGTGCCCCTAAACTGGTGTTTATAGCATCTGCAGAGAAAGTGTTTGCCTTAACTATAGGAGAAGTTTGGGTTTTCCACATGGCAGAGGGGCTACTTGTTATCCCAAGTCTGCCAGGACTTGCCACATGCTGATGGATCCCCCTGCTCACACATTTTTGAAGCAACAATCTGTGGCCAACCCTCAACAGGGTCCTTCAAGCCCAAAACATCCCACAGATCTTAGATATCCTCCTGGAACTTCACCAAGGCAAGTATAAACCCACAGAGGCAGAAAATGTCTGTTGCTGGGGTATCATTCTCACTCCTTCTACACCAACAGCTTCCATGTTGGTCTCCATAAGGAGATAAACCATCAATGTTTATCTCCTTATCTTCGTTATGGAGAAAATGCAGCATCATTCAGAGCAGCTGTCAGGCAGGGTGATATTGGGGGCTTTTCTGAGTTCAAGTAAATGTGACATATGTCAAGGACCTACATAGGAAAGTGGTTAGATATAAGTTCTTTACATCTAGGCATGCAACAACCTAGAAGCCATTAAGGGACCCATACACTAAATATGAGAATAATTCAAAAATTTGAATTAGCTGCAAGTGCTACACACTGGGGAAAAAGCAGTTGCTAGAACTGAATCAGTTGCCTTTGTTTGTGCACATTGCTTAAATAAAACTGTCTGCGTTCCCAATGAATTCAGTTTTCTTGCAGCTGGAGCCCATGGGGGCTTGCAGACAGCTCTGTGCAGGTGCATATCCAACCCAGGAGTAGCTTAACATGAGAATATGTATTAAAACAAATACAATGTCAAAACCGAGCTTTGTTTTTGTTCAGTCATCTAATACAGATTAACTGATTTTAAGGCTAGGGAACAGCAGGGATTCCTGATGGCCTCTGGTAGAGTCACAGCCAGCAACTCTCAGGTCTTCTCGAATTGGTGGACAAAGTACTAAATTGTCAAACCAGATCAATTGTAATAATTATTTGAGAAACAGTCATCTTAATTCCTGTTATTCTACCTTATGCTAATTTTAAGGAAAAAGCAAAATGTAAAATAAGGAGCAAAACCAACACAAATCACTGAGAACTGTCTGGAAACAACTCTGCAGAACAACCTGTATTTTACTGGCATAACCACCATCTTGCTCTTGATACACATAAGCCCATCTGGGAAAAACACCACCAAAACCATTTCAAAACCTCCCACAACCTTCTAAGGCTATCAGTGTCCTTACATGGGACATTCTCTTTTGATTATCTGCAACTAGGCAGAAGCACAAAAGAGTTAACAAGTCTGCAAACCCCAAGGCACGACGGGTTGGCCCCTCCTGACATGGCATAAACCACCTAAGCGAAGGGGATGCTGCAAGCACCAGGAAGAGACTGGACCCGTCAGCAATTCCCATATACCAAAACAGAGGCTGGAAAACCTGCAAACTGGGGTTTTTTTCTTACCTGTTGACGATCCCACATCGACATCCTCAAGCATGACTCCATGGTGCAAAGCTCATGCTCCTGGGAGCAGGGGCTGCCCATTTGCTTTGCTCTCCCCTGAGCCCAGGCTGCATGGGGAGGGTGGCAAAGCAGTGAACCTGAAGCTGTTAAGGGCAGTGCCAGGAGGAAGGTATTTCAGGAATGCAGACTAAAGCAGCCTAAAAAGTTACCCATGGCTCTGTCAGGTGACTGGGGGAACCTAAATGTGGGGAGGCCCTTATCTCTGAATGAACCACTCTGTCTGGAGGACAAAATACAAAGCCCACTGCGCTTGAGGGCAGTTGTTTTTAATAGAGAAAACAGAACTCTTCTGTGTTAGTGGAAAGCTATCCCTTCGCCCTGGGAAGGAAGGTTAAAAAAAAAGCCCTCTGTAAGCTCATGGTGCTTGAAAGAAAAGAGAACAAGTGAACAAACTCTCTGCAGAAGAGCTTTTCTGTCCACAGGAATAAATGCCATCGCTTGGAACGCTCGGCATGAATACAAAAAAGGGGCTAAAGTTTGCTTTGGCTTTTGACGTTGTTCTCATAAGAGGCACCAAAAAAATATCTGCACTCATAATTCAGAAAAGAAAATGCTGTAGGAAGGAAGAGCCACGGGAACCCTCTCTTTGAGCAGCTGCTCCAAAACCCAGCAGCCCCTCTGGGGACTCAACTAGATGATCTTTGGACGTCCCTTCCAACCTTATGCTTCCAGCAAGCGATACTCAATATGGTCCTGCAGATTTCATCAGAAAGGCCCTGATGGACAGACATTTTCTTTGGGTTTTGTAGGCAGCACTAAGGAGAAGACAGGGAAAGCATTTACTTATGATAAGCTCTTTGAAATGGAATTACAGCAAATCTCCTTAATACTTGCATTATGTAACAGTGCTGAAAATGCTTCTCTTGCACAGATCTTAAAAGGAGAAAATCATCCTTTAAGCATCTCCTTGTCTCACTGGGTCCTGCTAATAAGTAGCTTGCACTGAGAAAAAGAGAAACTTTTTATAAGTCTTCTAAAATCGTGGAATCACAGAGTGCTTTAGATTGGAAGCGACTTTCAGAGCTTCTCAAGTCCAGCCCCCTCTGCAGTGAACAGGGACTTCTGCAACTCAAACAGGTTGCAAAATATTTGGGTTGTTCGTAGGTTTTTTTCCTATTTCTCATTTTAAAAGGGTCAGTTTAGATAAGCTTTCATCAGACTATGGTTCCCAAGAGGTCTTATTGTCTTGACTCCACATACCCTACTGGTATCTTCTCATTCTGATAGGACAGAGTTTGACTGTATCCCTCAGATCAGTGCCCAAGACAGCAGATTTACACTTGTGTCCCACCTGCACAGGCAACAAGAGGTCAAAGTCTGTACATGGTTCACAGTAGGGATCCTTCACCTCCCTACAGTCAAAACGTGGGACACAGAGCTCTACACGAGCTCTTGTAACAAACTGCAAGTCCTCATTACGCAGGAAAACAAAAAAGACTGTATAACACAGGCCATCTCCACTGGCCCGTGGTGTAGTCCCACATCTAATTCTGTGTTTTGATTCTGATTTTGAAACCTTCGTTTCCCTTTTCATGACAAGCTGGAATTGCCCTGTGGTCCTCGGGACCTTGAAGCTGTTCCCCTCCAAGGTGAGTCTCTCAGGTTGGTGGAGCCACAACATTCTGACCAAAGCTGCTTATCAGAAGCAACCAGAATAAAAGCCAGCTTGATGGGTTTCAGAGTTTGAAGCAACTGAATTGGTCTCTTTGCAAACGACTTCCCCCAATAATAGAAGATTAACAGGGAAAAATTCCATGTACAGTACAGTTGGACCTAAGGGTATCCAGAAGCCAGTTGAACTTTGAGCCACAACACAGAGTCTTACAGTTGTATCAGGATTCTGCAGAGAAGCCATTCTGACATTTAAAAGACAAAAAATAGGAAACTTAAATCAAAGTGGGAGGGAAAGGATTAGAAACAATTAAATTTCTAGTGAAGGAAATTCTACAAGAAACTGGAATAATTTCCTCAACTTTGAAGAGACTTGAAGCGCAGCTCTGGTTTCTTCATTTTAGCAGATGGTGCTGGAAACCACTGGAAAGCAAAGAACTGGGCAATGGTATTGATAATCCAGTTCCTTGCTGAGCAACATTACAAATAATAAGTCAAGAAAGCCTCACTACATTCCAGGGATTTTTAGAAAACACTTTGAGTTAATGTTAAGTGGACCTTATCGTATCTTTTCGTTTGCTGCCTGCAAAGCAAGAGGCAGTTAAAATGTCACTGCACTGTGACCCAGTCTTCTACATGGGCTTACATAAACCTGCTCTGCAGGAGGAGGTCAAGCAAACAGCAAGCCTTGAGCCAACCCTGTAGCCAACAGCAAGCCCTGTAGCAACATCCATAACTCACACTCACAAGAGTCTCTGCTGGCTCTCAAAGTAACCAGCCAGTTAAATTAAGCAAGAGACACCAAAGTCAAGAGACACCAGGCTGTGAGTACAAACCATCCCCTTGCTGGAGCCACACCAAGAACAGGTGAAAGTCCAAACCAGACACAGCAAAGGCTCCCAAGTGAATCCAGGGTTCCTCCAGCACTTGCCAAACCCCATTCTTCTCAATTTGCCATGGGCTCCATGCATGCTTCTCAAAAGCTGCAGCTCATCTCCCAACTCAAACTTCCCCACTTCCACATGATGCTTCTTGTTCTGAAGGACCAGGCTACCACAGGCACCAAAGTTCTTTGATAAAGAAATCATAACACTCATTTTTCTGAAATATTAAACAAATCTAAAAGGTATAAACCAAGCACCTGGTTCAAAAAGTGAACGTAGATTCCAGTAGTCAATAAATTACAACAGAGAGGCAGGGGATTTGAGGATTGGCATTGAATGGAGAGACTTGTGTTAATGGACTGGGCAGCCAAAGGTCTTGCATCACCATGTTGGGCCCAAGGCTTTGACTGCTCTGTGAAGAAAATAAAAAGTGTTTCCTTACCTCACAGACGTGTTGCCATGTTTAATGCTCTGGGGACTGGAAGGGCTTTGAGTGCCTCAGATGACAGATGCTGTAGGAAAGGAATAGCAAGTCAGAATTAGGGACAATTTGTCTTTGCAACACTCTACCTGCAGACTAGAAAATATTCATTGCATAATACCTGCAGGAATGCAACTGTGTGCGTACCAAACAGGGCTGGTATTTAGGACACGGTCCCATAAAACCCAAACAGGATGGCAGCTCTACTGAACCCCTGCGAGTTTGATGTTATGCATGCACAGATTGAACCAAGGGAGGTTTAGGTTTCTCTGGAATGTGGGAAACAATGTTTTCAGCAACTGCTTATTTAGTTTTATTTCACTTTTCCACTACGAGAAGGAAGAGTAGAATCATCTCCAAGGCAAAATTTTATTCTGTGCTTACAGTAAGATTCCCTTCTCCCAAAATCCTTCTCCCCAGTCTCACAGAAAAAAGCATTTTTTTTTGAATTAGAAAAAGTGCATCAGCAGTTACAGAAGCCTGAAATATCTCCAGAATTGTTGGATACTTCCTTCGCTGCATGTGCCCATCCAGGGAAAAACAGCCTGAATGTATTTCCTGGTTATTTTCAGCCTGAAACTTTCCCCCGGAACAGTCACATTCCCAGTTTCTGGACAGAATATTGCCAGATATTTGAGAACTTCTCCCCTCTGTGCTGCACTAATAATTTGATTTATTTTTCCTGTTTGAGGTGCATTTACAAACTTAAAACAAGGGCATGCTTCCAAAACTCCTAAATAAAGACCTCGCATTTTTCAGTGCAAAAGGATTTGTCACAGCCCAGAACCCAGACAGGATTAAAGACTGCATTGAAAGAGCATCATTTCCACGTGGGGTGGACAGAGCACAGGGCTTCCCATGGATTCAGAGTGGATATTTAAACTCTTCCCACAAGACAAGCATTGTTTCCTACAGGGTTTTTTTACTACCATGACACTTTTCCGTATTCCAAGACATCGAGAAATCCCATGGATGCTGGACCAGCTGATGAGACAATAAAATATGAAGTCAACTAATTAAACTGAGGTTAAAAATGGGGTTTGCTAATGAAACACCTCCTGCAGCCCTTGGAGCTGTGAGCTGACTTGCTCTCAACAGCCAGTTCTCCCACACAAGGCAAGAGTATTCCTGCTGGAGGCAATGGAGACATAACCAGAGGGATCACCAGTCTACTGTAAGATCCAGCTCTTCCACTAGAGCTACTGAGCTACATGGCTCTACTGGTTTGAAATTCACTGATCTCCCTTGACGTGTAAGCATGCTCCTCTGCCGTAAACTGGATTGATCTGATTTACACGTCAGACGCTGCTTTAAGGGAACCAGGTTTCACTTATCTTCAGGACAATTCTGGCTGCAGAGTGCTAAGAACCTCCTTATAAACTTGCTAACTGTGCAGTTCACTTATAACTTGACCCAATTTATATATTTTAAAAACATAGAGCTATTTGATAACCTGTGTGCTGTCAGGACAGTTTTCTGCAATATTCAGAATAGAAAACTCACAAAGGTTTATATCTGACTGTTTCCAAACGCACCGATGCTATAACACACTTGGCGTTATATTTTTTAACTCAGTGAGATGGAGTCGTAAGAACTGTCTTTCTAAACATCTTCAGGATATTAAAATATTATGCTGAAATCAACACCACTCTGCTAATACAGAATAAATTGCTTCCTGTATCCCCCACCAACACACCCATCGCCATGGCAATGCTGACAAAGTGGGTTATTTGAGTGCTGCTGAATGAGCTTTCGGAGCTCAGACACATTTTCAAGGCTAGTGATGGTACAGAAAAACTAAACAATGTGATAAAATTTTACAAAATATATAAATGTGTGTTTTCTGCCTAAAGAGTGAATGAACGGAACAGAGCACAAGGGATTTTGGGACAGGATCTCTAAGGTGCCAGTGGAAGTGAAAGTTGGACTTGGGCAATAAATAAACTCTAAGTCAGTGTCCCTCAGGGTCTCCTGAAATCCTTGATGGTCCTACAGTAACCTCCTGAGTACCTGAGCTCCTCTTCAGCCCATGGTTTAATAGGGCAAACAGCTTCAGAGGTGCCCTGAGGCCAGACAAGCCATCCACAGCACAGAGCACTAAGAGCCTCCTGAGCACAAGGAGGGAAGTGAAACAGGTCTGAGCCCCAGGATGAGTCAAGCACATGCGGGATTCACACAGGGGCTGTCACCCACCCCGAGACCCAGGCTCTGCTTTGTCTTTCAAGCCATCTCACACCTTTCCTCGCAAAAAGCATCATTGTGCATCTATACATTCAATAATCACAACTCCTGCCCTCGCAGAAAGAAGGGTAATGTGCTGCCAAAGAATCTCCTACACACCCCAAACCCTCTTCCATTATTTAACATTTGGAGCTGTGACTCCACTTCTTTCCCACGCAGTAATTTATTTATACTTGAGTGTTACACAAATGCACATTTAAAGTTAGTTATTCATACCTCTCCGAAGGGAAACCTCTCAAAGGACATTAATAATTGAAGACCAATTGGTCGCTCTCTCTCAAGACCCCAATGAAATCCATGAGAGCTGTCAGAGTCCCTTCCATCCCCTTGTCTCTGGTATGCGGCTGGCTCGGCGCACAGCCTTGTCAAACCGACCGTACGGTCTGCTCAGTTACCCTGGAGTTGTCATGTGGAATCAAGCAAACAAATATCTTCTCTCCGGTCTTGCCCCCCTCCAACTCTGGTGCTCAAAAAAACAGATCAGATCCAATTCCTCACAAAGCTCAATCCCGGCGGCAGCAGCAGCCCCAGCAAAAACACTTTGAGCTCGATATGGAATTTGAATTAGTTAAAAGGATTTATCAACAGCCAGTGATTACATTCAGTTAATTAATAACTTGCTTAAGAGTAACGAGGAAATTGCAGAAGTTAATATTACTTATGGGGCCTCTTCTTAGAAGCTGGTGAGAAGGCTGGACCCTTTCAGTGGGAGGAAAACATTTCAATTGGGAAAAAGCAGGACCCTGGAAGAAACTCATCCCTTCAGATGCATCTCACCAGGTCATGGAACTTCAGCCAGCCCTTGCAAAACCTGACTACCTGAGCACTACCTACCTCCAAACTCGGCAGCCATGGCACAGAAACGATTTCTAACCCATTCCAGCAGCATTCTGCACACATGCTGAACACACTTCCCTTCTGCATTAAGCACCTCTGTGTGCTTTTCCCCTTAACTTTCATCTGATAAATAAATTCCAACTTCCCAACAAACCAACCATAGCTAATGCCAATCCTGTACACAGAGCTGGAGGATCTTGATGGAGCCCATACTGGCTGTGTCCTCCTTTCCTGCGGGTTTCCTCCTCTGCAGTGGGAGTGTCCCCCATGGACACTTTTCCTATAATGGCCAAAGTAACATCAAATGGACTACCTCTCGGTTCATCAGGGTCAGGTACTCTTAGCCAGCTGCTGGAGGAAAGAAAAGGCTGTTTACCCAGAGATAATTTGGAGGCGTGTTTGTACCACTTAATCCTGTCACAAAACAAAGCATTTATGAGTTATATGTTTTAATATGTATTAAAACAATCTGCTCCACTGCATACACATTCAATCATACAAGTCCTCAACTTGGACAGCAAATCCTCCAAATAGCTTTTTGTTGCTCCTGTTCATTCCACCATGGCCTCTACAACCAAACTCAGTGTTCAATGTCAATGCTGGATGAACAGGTACTTTTAATGATGAAAAAGTCATAGCTTTTGTTTTAAATAAAATGCAATCATGTGTTCTCTATGTCTTCCTCTTACTCTGTACATGAAGAGCACAGCTTGTTCCTCTCCACCTCTGTGGGACTGTATGAAACTCACAAGCTGACAGCAGAACACAAATTCTCCCTGTAAAAATCATTGTCTGTGCAACAGATTTAATAATAAAACTTTCAGAAGGCAGCACAGTCTAACCAGGGGAGCACAAAAAGAGATCTTGGATTCTACTTCTGCGTCTGATAACTATGTAAGTCACTGCACAGCAGGGCTTGAGGGGTTGGTTCCTTCACTCACTAGTTTTGGCTTCTAACAGCAATCAAACATCTTGCCCTGTGTCTGATGGTCTTTTAATTTTTGATGCAGAAGACAAAGTAGACTCATAGGCTGGGTTGTATTTAAACACCACTATGGGTGTAGCTGACAGACTTCAGAAGATTTCCATGGAAAAGGCTAAGTGCAGTGTTGACTGTCTTCTCTTTTAATTTAATCACTGCAATGGATTTATATCCATTTTTTTGAAACAAAGCCCTCAAAATGTTTTTGTTAGAAACTCCTAAAAACAAACATCTTGTTGGGAAGGAGACAGGCTATTGTTTTCTCCCCAGCTAGTTGGTGAAGAGAAATGGGATCTTCCATATTCACTGCGTTCAGCCCAAATGAGTCATGTTATCTGCCGCCCAGACAAAAGCCTTTTAATTTTCATAACAATGATGCTGACAGCTAAAATACTGTTCCTGCAGAAGTTTGCTTGTAAATAATTAACAACTGTTGTACAACAACTGTGGGGGTTTTGATAGCTCTATTAATTTCACAGCCAGGATGGAGTCTCTTTAATTCAGTGTATTCATAAAAATTCAGCTCCCTCCCAGCTAATGGAAGAAACAGGTTTGTGTTCCCACAGACTGACTCAATTGTCGCATGCCAGGAGTCAGCCATGGAACACCAAGGAGAACAGGACAGAACCCACAAGTCCAAATCAGTTGATATGGTTGACTAATAGTCCTCATTTTGACGTTAAATTCTGCATTGTGATAAATGAGTTCACGCAGCAGAATTCTCCTCAGTGTTGTAGCACCTGGCAGTGGCACCGTCTGAGGGCGAGTTCAGCACAGGATGAGGCACGCCTATTACCATCCTTTAAATGTGGCCTTTCAAAGCTTTGCTAAGCAAGACACAGATGAATGTTCCCTTAATCCACTTATATTTTAAAATCTTGGTGACATTACATCAATTCTGATTGAATCAGATACCTTAAGGACCATGAAAGTGTTCTTAGCATAAGCAAGTGCTTTATATATCACATAGCATGTAGTTGCAAGCTACAGCTTCTACACGTTGTCACTGGGTTGTCCTACGCTAACAGTTTGACTCTGTGACCTCAAAGGTGTTTTGCTACCTAGATGATTCTGTGATTCTAGGATTACAAAGTTCATATCTTCTTCCAGTACGCATTTCCTTTTTCTCCCAGTGAAGGAACTGGGTAATGACAGACATTTATGAAGTTTTCTTTGGTTTCTGCATGGACCTAGCCACCTGAGGCATTTCTGGACTGAAGCATTTGACTCTCAGCAGCCCAATATTAGAGCCCTTATATAGTTTCATTTACTAAGAGGGTTCTTCATTCAGGATCATAAACTGCCCAGAAAAAGTTAGATGTCAACCTAGTATGTTGTATTAATTAGTAATGCTATTTTCTAACTGTTCTGGTTGTCTTTACCACACTAAGCAATTATCTTACTGAAATTACTAGTGGGTTGTTTGAGAGCTCCAGCATAGGTCTTTAGAAATAAACAGTAAATCCCATGTACCAAACAAAACTATAGAAATTAAAAGGGATTTCTCCTCAAATGAGGTCTGAAAAAACATATAGGGTTTGAGTCACCATCTCAGAGGGTCTAGACCCTTCCTCAGCACTGGCTGGTGGGTGGTTAGTGCCTGGCAGCCCTATCCTGTGACAATACACAGACCTCATTATCTGCTGCACAAGCCTCATCTGTATCACAAAAGACAGTACCTGCTGTGCATCGAGGTGCCATCTCCTCCAAACAGTCCATCACAAGCAGAAAAAATGTTTCATACTCATTTCTTAACAGCCACTGCTGTTGCAGAGAGGGCTCCAAACCACTCATACACACCACACAAATACCACAAGTGTCCATCTGACAGTGCTTCAGAGGCTCCTCAACCTCCCTGGCTGTGACGGACCAACGGCCCAAACTCAGCCACTTTTTCATGTACACACACACTGTCACATTCACATCTCAGGGAACGTTTACCTTAGCCACCTGCATCATTTTCTAAGCCAACGGCAGGTTTTGTTACTGCAGGCACCTCTTTCCATTCACTTTTCTCCCCTCATGCAGGACTCTTAATTGAGCTGCATAGTTTATGAACTG
Source organism: Phoeniculus purpureus (assembly GCA_028565055.1). Taxonomy (NCBI): domain Eukaryota; kingdom Metazoa; phylum Chordata; class Aves; order Bucerotiformes; family Phoeniculidae; genus Phoeniculus; species Phoeniculus purpureus. The sequence continues at coordinate 18,490,124 of JAOXOE010000702.1, read as the reverse complement.
TGCTAATTGAGCCACAGAACTGCACCACTGGGTTTTCATACAGGCAGGATATTGAGCGCTGGATCTGTGCCACCAGCCTTACAAGCTCTGCAAGTTAAGGAGCACTTTAACAGCTCCACTGTGGTTTTCACTTCTGGATTTTACCACCCCCCCACCAAATTCATAAAACTCAAACAGGTTGAAATCTGCATTTGGTTTAATCAAAAGAATCAAAAGTTTGGTGTGTTGTTAAGGCTAGTCAGGAGAAATGAATTAAACTGTTGATGACTGCCCAAGTAACCCTTTGCTGGGTAGCAGAGCCCAAACACAGAACTCAGCCAGACAACAGAAGGATAAGCATCCATTACATTGTGGCAACACCCTTGTACTCTATCCCCAAGAGCAGAAGAAAACTTGCCCTAGGACCTGACCATTATGGTCATTGCCTGATCATAGGGGACAGTTCCAAGAGGTCCTTGCACTCATGGTTACTGGTTATGAAATTTTCTAACCTATTTTAGGCTGAAGCAAGAGCTGTCAGGTCTAGACACACCTGTGCCTGTTCTGATCTTGCTTCCCTAAGCAAAGTTTTTCAACACTTTGTAATTAGGAAGTTACCCAATAGGGAAAGACTTCTACTCCATGAGAAACAGAGGACAACAGAACACTGTTCCACTCAGGTGTTTGTGGTTCTCTGCTCTGACAAAGATCTCCTTTTGGAGCCAACATCTCTTTCAGGTTCTCACTAGTCTTATATTTTCTCACCCTTTTTTCCATTCTTGTTCACTTTTTTATTTGGAATTTCTCAGCCCATTTCCACAGGGCACTGGTGCTACCGAAGAGCAGGAGGTACACACTGGTGCTGGTCATTTGGCTGGTCTTGCAAGAGTCCCCTTCCCAGAGGGTCCTTAGTATTCCCCCCCAAGCCATCTGTGATATTTGATCATTTCCCTAATGAACCTTCTTAACATGTGCAATCCCCCTGCCCTTGTACCTGTAACTTTTGTTGACTTCTCACACCCTTATCGGTCACATCCTGCGTTTTCCCACATTGTTCCCAGTGCTGCTCCATGTCCTCACTTGGCTTAACCTTGGGTCAAGGCCTGAGCAACATTCACCTCACAGAATTATCATGCCCTCAGCTTCTTTGTGGGTTTTTTTTTTGTTAGTCTGTTTGTGGACTTGGGGGGAGAGGGTTTGGGTGGAACCACTAGATCTGTTTTCTTTGCCCTTAAGCATTCACTCTAACCTGGAAGCCTCCTGCTCCATAGCCATAGCAGAGCTCCAGTGTGAAAGCAGCTCCTTGAATTTTCAAAATATATTGCAGAGAAACAAGTTTTCCCTTATAAAATCAGTATTTAAAGCAATAGTCTCAGCAGCACAAGTCAACACCTGATCCTCTGTGTCCAGAAGATGGTTCTCAGGTCTGAACGGATCCAAAAGCAGGGTGCACACAGTGCATTGAAATCAGTACAGAAAATTCAGTGCTCACCTTTCAAGTCTCCTCAGCAGTAAAGCAATTCAATTTCACTGCCAATTACACTGGGGAGGAAAAAAAAAGAGAAAAGAGGAAAAAAGATCAGATTAGTGCATTCTGATAAAGAGTATTTCAGAGAAGTTTTGTCTTACTTTGGAAAGGTGCAGACTCACACAACTCTACGTAGAGAGCTCTGCACAACATCCAGAAGGCACAGTACCAACTCAACTGTATTAGAGTTTGCTTTTTTTCTTATTGCCCCTCCGCAGGGTTCATAGCACAAGATAATATAGGCTGGGCTTGAAATTCCTATATCCAACCTAACCAGCCTGAACCATAAAGGTAATTTTCTCCTAAGCATCAAGCAGAGTCACCCTTTCAGTCTTTCTTATCAGGCTGTTAATAGATGTTTCTCATCTTGAAAAGACAAGACTTAAAGAAAAAGACGTGAAAAAACTGAAACCTGTACAAACTAGAGGTACTTATGATGAACTTAGGAGATGTTGAGAGGCAGCAGACTAAGTCAATAGATTCTTGAACTTAATTTTAATTGTATAAGTTAAGTCTTGTCCTCTTAATTACTCATCAACCCACTTCAGAATCAGAGAACCACAGCATGGCTGGGATTGAAGATTCCATCTGAAGGTGGTTGGTCAGGGCCACCTCCAATTGGAATCTGACTATCTTCAAGGACAGATAGTGCACAGCCCCTCTGCCCAACATGTCCCACAGTAAAGAAGCTTTTCTTTACATTTAACTGGACTTGCCTGTATTTCTGCTTGTGCCTGTCTTCTGTCCCATCACTACACCCTGCTGAGAGGAGCTTTGCTTCACCCCACCCAGTCAGATATTTAGTAATCTACAACGACAAGATCTCCCCAAGCCTTCTCCAGTATAAGCAGCCTCAGCTCTCTCAGCCGCTACTGGATTTCATCTGTCTCCATAAAATCCTTTAGACACTGGAAGTCCTTTGTCTCCATAAACTCCTGCAGACACCAACTTAATTCTTTCCTACTGGTTACCATAATAACATTCTGAAGTACAGATGTTAAATAAGTACAAAAAAGAACAAAAATCCATAAGACTCTATAAACCCTTTCTGAACCCTTCAAATCTAACAAATTTCACTAGCATCATTCACCTTTAAAACTACAAGGGTCCACTTCAAGTTTAGTTCAAATTCACCCCCCTCCATCATGCACGCAGAAAAGGACTAACGTTGTGCACATCCACAGGCTGCTCTATTTTAATGGCAAGGCAACAAAGAAAGTCACTTAATGACAAACTCTTGGGCTAATGCATTATTCATTTTGTTATGTGACAGCAGAAGAAAACTGTATCCATAAATATATAATGTTGTACACCACTTTTAATACCAGCTACATTTGGGAACTAATTGGCTGCCTTTCACTACATTATCCTCCCTTTATTCATGGTTTTTTTTAACATGGATATCATAAAACACAGTTCATGACATTGAAGACTCATTTGTTCCACAAGCAGAGATAGTGACTGGCCTAGAAAATCCCATGAATATCAGCCTCTGTTTCTTCAAGTCTCTGGAAGGATTTTGGAGTTATCCTCACTGTATTTTCCACCAAAAAGTGTTGCTTTACTCATTTTTTCCTTATTATTAGTTTTATATATTAAATGTGTTAACATTGTTCATAATTATTGCTTACACTCATTTATTTAACCACGTATGGGGCTTTGATTTCTATAATAAAAATACTCAAACCTTCTTACTTACCCAACAGAGCTGGGTGCAGGCAACATCAACTACTCAGACTCATAAGAGTCCAGTGATGAACCAAGTCCCAGATACATCCAGGGAGTCCAGCCAGGAGCTAAAGCAAGAGACAGGACTAGTGTAGGTCCAAAGTCCATTGCAGTGGTAGGCAAAAGTTATAATAGTCTTGTATGAACTGTCCATCCAGGAGCCAAGCTGCCCACAGCATCACTCAAAGGTCTACTTGTGCCTGAGTGACTCCATTTAAGCTGAACTGGGCAAGAGTGGGTGGACACCTCAGGTGAGGCTGGTCAGGTCCATCAAGGCCTATGAGAGCACACATGCTTTCCAGTTTCCATTACCCCTTTGCTCAAATTTTGTTCACCTTTATCAATTGCTATGAAGAGCATTTGTGGATTATTGTGTTCTCTCCACTTGTCTGCATGGCCTGTCCAGTTACTGCTCTTGCATACTTCAGGTTCAGATTCAGTTCTGCAAAAGGTTCCACATGGGTTAGTTACACTCAGAGGGCTTTACTTCAGGCAATGGGGAGGGGTAGCACATGAGTCCTTGGCAGTCCTGCTGCCAGTCTGGCCCCTCAGCCAGGAGGCACATCTGAGCACCTCATCCAACACACTGGAAGGAACCTAACAGAACGATTCCTTCCACAAGTCTGTACCCTCGCAGAATTCCACAAATCATCATGCTTTTACCTGTCAGCAACAGATGAGTCTCGTGGACATGAGCAGGGAATTTCACAGTGCCGGATAAACTCTGCTCAGCTGCCAAACCCAACACTGACTCATTGCTTGAGCAACAATTAAACGAGAACAATGCAGATACCTGGAGCTGCCTCTAATCATTCTCCCAACCCTGTGTTAACTAGCCAGGCTGCAGCAACTACAGAAATGATGAGCCTGTGTGAGAACGAAGCATAAAACTATATTAAAAGTTCAGTAAATTATACAGCACTCTTTCCTCTCAACATATTTTAAAACATGCGTGTCCAAATGTGTGACTCTGACGAAGATCCAAAGGCTCCTCTGCATCACAGGTCACTTGCCACAGAATCACAGAATTAGTTTGGTTTAAAAAGACCTTTAAGATTGTTGAGCCCGACCAATAACCCAGCATTGCCTGGTCCACGTGTTGGCTTCTTTGCCTCTGGTAAAGAATACTGGGCAATACTTTGTTAATTGTTGGTCTTGGTGATCTTAAAGGTCTTTTCCAGGCAATGGGTTCATGTATAAGGGCAGCACTGCTAATGGAACTGCCTGGGTCTTCAAACCCCACAGTGGTTTTAAGTGAGGGGATCAAACCTACCCTTAGTAAATTCACAGATGACACCAAGTTGGGGGGAGTGTTGAGTTGCTGGAGGGGAGGAGGATGCTGCAGAGAGATCTGTACAAGCTGGATCAGTGGGGACAGGCCAATGGGATGAGGTTTAACAGGGCCAAGTGCAAGGTCCTACACTTTGGCCACAATAACCCTCTGCAGCTACAAATTAGGAGATGAGTGGCTGAAGAGCAGCTTGGCAGAGAGGGGCCTGGCAGTACTGGTTGACCACCAGCTGAACCAGAGCCAGCAGGGTGCTCAGGTGGCCTAGAAGGCCAATGGCACCCTGGCTTGTATCAGCAATAGTGTGGCCAGCAGGACTAGGGATGTAATTGTCCCCCTGTACTGTGCACTGGGGAGGCCTCACCTTGAGAACTGTGTGCGGTTCTGGGCCCCTCACTTCAAGAAAGTGATTGAGGTTCTGGAGCAGGTCCGGAGGAGCAACAAGGCCGGGGAAGGGACTGGAGGGAAAGTCTGATGAGGAGAGGCTGAGGGAGATGGGGTTGTTTAGCCTGGAGAAGAGGAGACTCACTCTGTATAACTACCTGAAGGGAGGTTGTACTCAGATGGGGGTCAGGCTCTTCTCCCATTGACAGGATGAGAGGGCAGAGCCTGAAGCTGTGCCAGGGGAGGTTTAGGTTGGATATTAGGGAGGCCTTCCTCATGGAAAGGGTGATCAGACAAGCTGGAGATTAGACAGGTGATTAGAATGGACTGCCCAGGGCAATGGTGGAGTTTCCATCCCTGGAGGTGTTTAAGGACAGACTGGATGTGGAACTTAGTGCCATGGTCTAGCCAATTGTGATGATCTTAGAGGTCTTTTCCAGCCTCAGTCGTTCTGTGATTCTGTGGTTGATCTTCCCAACTAGAAGCAGCACCTCAGGCATAATCTGTGTTAGCTTCTACCTCAGGGATTATTGAGTTTTGTAATCAAAAACGTGGAGATGTTCGTGACTTGGAGCATTGCTGCTTCTTTAGCCTCGGTTTCCTCACACCAGCATAAAGTCATAGAATGTTTTGGGTTGAAGTGACTTTCAAAGCTCCTCCAGTCCAGCCAGGGACATTTGCAACCAGAGCAGGCTGCTCAGAGCCTCAAGGTTTAAAAGCAAAATTTATCAGGATTTTGTCTCCCTGTTCCAAATATTAACCCAGTCACTGGATTTTGTCTCTGCAGTCCCAATATTAATCTGGTCACCAGATTTTCCCCCATATTCCCTAACTCCATTTTCATTCCCTCCTGGCAGCATACACCACTGGCAAACCAGCATCGCATTTCCCTCAAAACCAGCTCTCATACATCACAAATGGGCTTAGAAAAATAAAAACATCCCCACAAAACCACATAGGGAAGTGTCTTGCAGGCAGCAGAGATCCCAAGAGCATCATCCCTAGTGGGAAGGAGGATCCCAGGACGGAGCCGGAGCCGAGCAGACACGGCTCCTGGGATGATTCCAGGGATGGGCAACCTGGGCCAGGGTCTCATCACCCACCCTCAGCGTCAGCGATTCGCGTACACTCAGCCCAAACCACTCTGAATTCCGTGCCGAGGGGGTCCCGTCTCGCCACCTCCCGCCCGCAGAGGGAGCCCTGGCCCCGCGCTCCGACGCCTCCTGGCAGCGGCGGCGGCTGCGGGGGAAGGGGCGGGTCGGGCTGCCGGTCCTTCCCTCCCTCCTCCTCTGCTTCCAGGGGTGGTGGCCGAGGGCTTCGGGGTGGTGGCCGGTGGCCCGCGGCATCGCAGAGCAACTCCCGTGCCCTGCCTGCTGGTCCTGGTGCGGCGGAACCGCAGAGCGAGCGCGGAGCCGCGGGGCGGGGAGCGGCCCCCGCCCGCCCCCTCCAGGTCGGTGCTGCTCGCTCGGCTCCTGGGACTCTGTCCCGCCGGGGAGGATGCTCCTGGGGTCCCCAGTGCCTGCGTGGTGCTTCCCTACTTGGTTTTGTGGGGTTTTCTCCTACCTTTTGTGATGTGTGAGAGCGGGTTCCTAGGTTCGTGGTTTGCCGACGGCTTTCAATGCCGGGGGGTTGTGAAAAGGGAGTACGATGAGTGGGTTAATGTTGGGCATATGGAGAAAAATCCAGTGTCTGTCAACATTGGGAATATGGAGTCAAAATCCGATGACCAGGTTCATACTGAGAGTATGGAGACAAAATCTGATGACCAGATTAATATTGGGAATTTGGAGTCAGAATCCTGATTAATTTCACTTTTGAACCACAGAGACTTTCAGTTTGGCACAGTTTTACTCCAAAATAAGGTATTAGTCGCCAAATAGGAGGCTCCAGCTACTGATTCCTTATTCCTAAACATTTCTTTCTAGATGGGCAAAGACTAAACTTTCTCAGCAAAGTTTAACGTCAACATTCCAAGTGAACTGTCCTGTGAAGTTACTATATTGTAATGTTTCCCAGTGGTAGTAACTTGTATTTGGGCATAATCTGAAAGAATATGAGGTGACAGGCAAGGAATTGTTGTAGGGACATAAATGAGCCTTTAATGTAATTTTATTTTCTCCTCACTGGCACCTTAAATACTCCAGGAAGAAAACATTTGTTTAGACTTGCAGCTGCATACTCCTTGATCTTGTAGGAGGACTTTTGCCCATGTGAGTCCAACCGTAGTTGCTCAGACTTGGGTTCAAGTACTACATTAAACTTTTCGGCCATAATGTTCCATTTATCTATTTATTTACGTATTTGGTATGTGGCGTATTTTGTTTATCCAGAAGTGGACATTTTGGGATGAAGCCCAAAAAAACCTACAAGGCTTTTGTTACAGTGTCTATGAACAGTTGAAAGTTCACTCCAAAAATCTGCCTCCTAAGTAGTGTGCTGGGCTCCAGAGAACCAGTAATGAGAAGATCTACTTGAAACATTAATCCCAGTTGGACACCGCAGATACCCAAAGTGAAAAGAAAAGGCAGGTTTCTCCATGACTAGCAAAGTGACTTCTAACTTTTTGCTCTGTGGAAACAGACTTGGTGAAAGCATTATCATAGTTCGATGCATAACGAGGGTGGCTGCAGACTGGGATATTGTCAGGCCTTCCAAGCTCTGTCCCTACATGTTTGTGGAGTGCAGAACATAAAAAATCGCATCCATGCATTTGGGGACTGTCCTCTGTGAGGTGCTGCATGACTTCAGTCACTCCTGGAGGGATACTCCTGCACCTCAGTGTTACTTCTCCCTGTTTCCTGAGCGTTGGGTGCCTCAGAGATGTTCCAAATGGTCTTAAAAAACTTCCACCCTCTAGTTACTGGTTGTACATCTGGCTCTAAATACTAAACACGTGAACCTAATGGTATAGTCTTGTTTTGTTGCTGTTTTGTTTGGTTAATGGTGCATTTGCTCTGTTTTTCTTTCCTAATTGAGGGCTAACAGTTGATCTTAAAGGTCTCTTCCAACTCAAACAATTCTGTGGTTCTGTGATTTTTAGACTCCTCTGCATGAGGATTTATTAACCTTCAGAGGAATTAAATTATAATCAGAATGAGCAGGACATCAGCTGGTTTTTGTCAGCTTCAAGGAATAATCAAAGTCTGCATTTTTCTTAACATTTTCTTCAATTTTTGAAATTTACAATATGATGGATACTTCACTAGGAACAAAAAAAAAAACCTCAGAAATTATTATAATTTGCTACAGTAAATATTTTTAAAGGTCAAACCCAACCTTCCCTTCCTTCAAAATTCGATAGTTTTGCTCTTAGGAGCAAATAAATAACTTCATTTTGTTTACCCAGTGGCACCTCAGTCTCAGCCTAACACAACCTCTGACTAAAATGCTGAAATTACATGAGTCCAGCGTGTTGCCTGTTTGTGAGGAGCTAATGAACATGACAGACCACAAAAGTGTTTTTCTTTCTTGGAAGCTTTAACTCCTGTGAGCAGTAAATAGAAGCATGGTTACCATCTTGTTTGCACGGGCTGTATTTAATGTCTTTGCATCTGGCAGGTCCGTTGATGAGACTGTAAATACCTGTGCATTCAAGCACCCGTCTGGCTGCAGAGATCTTTGTACCGTGGATATTGAGCATCAGTAAAGGGATTTGCATGGGGTAAAAAAGTATAAACCAACCTGTGAAGTCAGCGATGGTTGCTCAGCTGGATGCCGGTGCTTTCAATGCTTCCCCAGCAGAGAACAGGAGGAGTCTGTGCATTAACGGAACTCTGTGGATTTGGCATCTCCTGGACGAATGTGTTGAGGATGAGTGGGAGTACTGGAGTGTTGTCATGGGACTGATATCCATTGTCTGCTTTCTGTTTGCTGCACTACCGTAAGTTTAAACTCTTAAGCAGACCTCAGATGAAAACATGAGTAATCTTGCCTGAAGCCTTTTTCTCGCAAACTGTCCTCCTTTTAAAGGTTTTTTAAATATTTTATCTTGGATATGTTTGTCTCTCTGCATAATACAGACACAGTGTGCTGGAGAAACATGTCGTTCGTGTTTGCAAAAGTATTTGGTGGTTGACAAATGAGCTTGATGTACTGTTCTGTTGTACTGGCTTGACACTAATCTCTGCCACTTAGAGCAAATGAGAATAAATCACCTCCTTTAGCTGCTGCACCCAGAGATGCGAGTGGAAACTTGCAGTAGAATCTGCCTCGGTGTTTGTTTAAACCAGGCACCACCAGTACTGTCTTGCTGGCTCCTGCCAGGGAAATTCTGGCTTGGGAAAAGGTCAGAAATGGCACATAAGCTGTTCTATAATTCCATGGTTGCATGACTCTATGATTCCATTATTCCATTATTCTGGGATTTCATAGAATTGTAGAACTATTCAGGTTGGAAAAAAACTTTAAGATCAAATCCAGCCATTAACCCAATTGTCCTAAGGCCATGTCTCTGTGATTCTGTGAATCTGTGAGTCTGTGATTTCATAGTTTTGTGATGCTGTGGTACCATGGTTCTATTAATTAGTTTGGACGGGGCTAAATCCGTTGCTGTTGGGTCACTGGCCCTGGGTTCACATTTCAAATATGTAGGTAGAAAATGACAAAGAAGAAGTAGAGATGTTCCCAGCAGGTGAAAATGCCTGAAACAAACTGGGATTGACTCCAAAGCCTGCCCTTACGAGGGAGGGTGTAACTTACCAAACTAGCAAAAAGGCCTGTGGACATTGGGCAAAATGGAAAGACGTTCTTAGGAAACTGTTGAGCTTCAGAGATCTTAGCTGAAATATTGGTTGAAAGAGGACTTTGCATTAGCGTGGAACTCATCAGGGTATGTCTAATGACTCCCATTTGGATGTTGCTTCGTAGTGCTCATTTTGAATCTGAGGAACGTCTCTCCCATTCAGAGGCATGAGCATTGCCATCAACTCTTTTAGAAGCTTTGCTCATTCTTACCCTTTCCATACTAAATAACAGTGGTTTTCTTATCTTGGTGTTTGAAAAGCTGGTATTTACAGCAGGTAAATATCAAATGCTTACAGCATGGTTCTGGTGTCTAGAAACTGAGGATTTCAGTGCTGGCCCCAGGAAAAGCAATAATGGGGCTGTGATTTGAGCCTTTTGTTGTGGCAGAGTAAGACATGGTGAGCTATAGCGATGCTGAGCTCTTCTCCTTCAAAAGCTAAGTGGGGTATTGCTGCAATGGGTCTCTCATGGTTCCAGTTTGAATCTTTCTTTACTCAGATTTTGAAAAAATTTTTAAAACAATTTTTTTGAGCTCATTAATTTTTTTGTTTTTGGTTATCTTATTTTGTCTCTGGATTTTGCGCCAGTCAAATCTACATTGCCTGTCAGAGCGGAAGAGTGGACCAAGCGCTGTCTTTGGGCTTCCTGCTGTGCTGGCTAGCTGGAGATCTTATAAATGGCGTAGGCTGCTATTTAACAAACCAACTGCCCATTCAGGTAATCAGTCAGTGCTCTTAATTTTTTCATTTACCCTTCTCAACACCAGGATCATTTAATACTGCACAGCAAAGTCTGATTGGGATAGAAAATAGCTTTGTGTTCTGATCACTCGTTTATCACCTATAAAATAAGTGATAATTCCCCAAATATTGGCGTTTATCCGGGTTACAGTAGTTTCAGGGATTTTTATGGTAGTGCTGTGGTGTTTGTCCTTCACATGATGATGATGAAGCGAAATCCTCATGTAGTTAATTCTGTCTGGGCAAGAACAACCCCAGGTACCAGTAAAAGCTGGGGAGTCACCTGTTGGAGAGTAGTGTAGGGGAAAGGGACCTGGGGGTCCTGGTGGACAGCAGGATGACTATGAGCCAGCAATGT
>JAOXOE010000702.1:18454106-18479276 GCA_028565055.1 Phoeniculus purpureus | reverse complement strand
AGGAACTTCTTCACAGTGAGGGAGATGGGGCACTGGAACAGGTTGCCGGGGGGAGTTGTGGTGTTTCCTTCACTGGAGACATTTAAAACCTGCCTGGATATGTTCCTGTGTGACTTGCTCTAGGTGACCCTGCTGTGGCGGGAGGATTGGACTAGATGAACTTTCGAGGTCCCTTCCAATCCTTAATGATTCTATGATTCTATGATTTCCTCTTGTCCTGTCATTAGTTATTTGGGACAAAAGGCCAACATGCCATGTCATGCTCAAGCCTGAAGCTTTTCTTCTTAAAAGGTCTTCTAAGTACGGCCAGAAGCAACTTATATGTGACAAAGCTGAATGTGTGGAGCTGCCTAAGCTACTGAGACTACACCACAAGCAATACTTTAGCATCTAGGTGGAACCTGTAGAGGAACCTGTTGTAGCCCTAAACCCACCAGCCCATGGGCCAACAACTTGCATGGACTAATGCCATCTCCTAAGGGGACACTGGCTCAGCAGGAGGTAGGACACCGAGCTGAATCCTGTATGGGTTCAGGGAAGTCTGGGAACTCCTCCAAGCACCACTGTCCATGGGGCAGAGCACTTGTGTGGATGGTGTGCTGAAAAAACAAAAAAAGAAAAGCTGGGCAAGGTGACAGGGTCCTCTGTAGCCCCTACCCTAGCACTGAGGTCATGAGATCTCCAGCAAAATCAAAGACTTTTGCAGGACCAGAAGTAAATGACGATAATGGGAAGGACAAGAGTAGTCAAGGATTTTGCAGTGCTGGGGAAGATGATGTGTGAAGAACAGAAGAAACTTACCAGAACTGATCTATTTTTGCCATAGGCAGCACTTGCTGCCTGATGGACTGACCGTAACACAGGAGCTGGATGTCAAAACATCCTCCATCTCACTGAGAAAAGGTGTTTTGCAGTTGGGGAGAATGCAGAAGAGGTGTTGAACCTGCTGGAGGAGAAATCACTCAGAGTTCAGAACAGCTTCTTGGAAATTGAGTGTCTCCCCCAAGAGCTTCCTGTGAGAAGCATCTGAGTTAGGACCTTCCCCTCCACCATGTGCTGTAGAGGAGCCTTGCCATGTTTGGGAACCTCCAGTGAAGGTTGGTTGCTGGTTTACTCTGGGTATTGAACCATCACTTGTCTGTTCCACCAATTGCAAAGGGCTTTTTCGAATTGATGGCTGGTCTGGCCCAGTTTATTGTGTGATCTTGTAAATATAAGAGGGAAGACGGGCCATTTACAATGTCTGACTAGACTACAATATTTTTTGATTAAGGAAACAGCAATGGAGACATCGGGTTTTTCATTTCTAGCTTCTTTCCCAACAAAAGCCAGTAAATCACCATTGCAAGGAGCCATCTCTCTTGCTGTACCAGCACAGCTGACACAGTTCTGGTGGCCACCAGCTCTAGGTGCTTGGCAGGGTGATGAATGTGTGCTAGCAGCTTTCAGAGCAAGGAAACAGAAGAGGAGGACAGCTTGTCCAGCAGAGGAACCTCTGTATTTTAAAATAAGGGCTGCCAGCTGTAGTTCATAGAATCTTTAAGGCTGGAAGAGATCTACAAGATCGTTTTGTCCAACCATCAACCCAACCCCACCCTGCTCACTAAGCCCTGTCCTTCAAGGCCACATCTACCCATTTTTTGAACCCCTCCAGTGACAATGACTCCACCACACAGGGCAGCCTGTTCCAATCACTGACCATTCTGGCAGGGAAGAAAGTTTTCCTGTTCACAGAACATTAGGGATTGGAAGGGACCCAATGTCCAACCTAAACCTCCCCTGGCACAATTTGAGGCCGTTTCTTCTTGTTCCATCAATACAATCGTAAAATCATTCAGGTTGGAAGATACCTGCAAGAAAGTTGTACCAGTTTCCTGAGATTAACAAGTGCCACACTGGGAAAGCATCTTTGTGAGCTGCATACAGCACATCAGGAGTATGGGAGAACACAGAAACCTCCTGTGAGTCCCTGGTCATGGGGCCAGCATCTGTCAATCACATCTGGGCAACCTGGCCTGGTGAGAGGTTTTGCTGCCCATGGCAGAGGGTTGGGACTGGATGAGCTCTGAGGTCCCTTACAACCTAAACCAGTCTGTGATTCTAAGGACTTACAACTGGGAATTTGGCCTGTTTTGTTCCATGGGGTCATTTGGGTCTCACCCGGGACAAACTAGGCTATGATGATTAATCTGGAGATGAGTTCAACACTCTGCTTGGGTTGTGACAAATGAAAACTCCTATATACACGTGTCCTTTATTAACCAGGACATTTGCCTTGTCCATCCTTGCTGCACCGGGTCAGGGCACTTTGTGTGATGGTCTTGTGGTGGCTGGGCCATGCAATGTGACAGGGTTGGCATAGGGCATCGCTGCCTGCTTTGGAGGATGAAGCCACAAGCCCACTCCCAACCCAGACTGAGCCGTTCCCACCAGATGGAGCAGTTGCCGTTCCAATGCTGCCGAGCTGTGAAACCCCATGTAGGGATCTTGCAGCACATCCTGTGCCAGCAGTGTCATTTCATGTGCTTCTGCAATGGGAGCAGGAAACCTGCTCAAACAATCAGTCTTGGGGCTTGTAGACTTCTGCTTTGTTATTGCTTTAAAATAACCATTCCCAACCCACCTGACTGGAGCTGCGCATTGCCCTGGGCTGGTGATGCCACCTATCTGCATGCCGTTGCTCCTGTGATAATCCAGCACAAGTTTTTCATCTGGAGATGGAGTTTGGGGTCCAGGCATCCCTAAAAGGCTCAGCCTGAGCTCCAGATGTTGCTGTTCAGAGCTGGCTCTGTGCCAGGTTATGGTTTATTGTCGTGTGGAGCGTAATTCGTTTTTAGAGTGGGAGTAATATTTTGCTGTATGTTCAAACCTCATTGCTTATTTATTGTGCCCTCTCCCTGTGCAGGTGGAGATGCTGCACCTTGCTGTGGGGTGGGATTCAGGTAGTGCTCCTCCTGACTAGGGATTCTCCAAAGGGAACCCAACGTCTTCTGGTCATTAGTGCCTGTAAAAGGGCAGGAGCAGCTGAGCTGGCCAGCAGTGGGAAAGGAGCTACTGCTTGTGCTGGGAACATGGCTCAGAAAACATTTTCAGCAAAATGTTTGGATGTTGAGCTGCTACTGCTACAAAAGACCCCCACAAAGGGATTATATTGGCATCGAAACTCACGTGGTTCTTCTGTGTGCAGCTCTCACAGACCTGGCTTCAGCCCTGGGAGCATCTCAGAAGACGCTGACACAGATCAAGGTGCTGCTAAAGGCCAAATCTTGTTGTTAAACTCAAAATCTTGCTGCTCAGAGCAGCCACCTACACTTTCACCCACCCCCTGCCTGCCATACAGAGCATTTCACATGGAGCTGAGACCATTCTCAGGCAGCACTTGCTGCCCAAAGAGTAAACCCCACGTCTCACTGAATGAAAGATATTTTGGGTGCAGGTCATGGTGCATTGCACCCAGGTCACTCATGTGTGCCCCTGCTCTGTGTTTTCTGGCTCAATTCAAAAATAGTGTGGACTGATGGGGCTTGTAAGAGGGTCTGTATTGCACCAGGGTCTAAAGGTGCCAACTCCAGTTGCTGCCCACTGATGAAGCATTTACTTTAGAATAATTATAATATGTACAATAGAGGATAATATGCATTGCACAGGTATTAATCTTCCAAGTGTATTTTTTCCTCTCATCTTCCCCAGGCCAACATCTATCACTTTCATCTCCCTGCCTACAACAGACAAACTATTTTAGTTGTGCTTCGGAACCCGATGTATATGACAACAAATATAATCCTGGCAGCTCCTGCTGCTGCATGAATGTGCCCCGAGCACAGAGCCGTAGACAGGTTTTTATTTTAAACCTTCTTTATTCAAGATTTCATTTCATACTATGATGGGGCCATATTAAATGTTGATCTTCCAGCTCAACTATCTGCTAATGTGATTTTTGATACCACATCACGGGGAAACTTGGAATTCTTTGATCTTTATGTAAAAGTGCTGTCATAAACCCAAGGAAGTTTTCAGTGTGACAAGACCCTTGCAAAGAGGGATTTTTGTTGTGCTGGTGGTTACTGATGTCTCCTGAAAAAAATACCCTTAAGATACAGGAGCAGCTAAAGCTGCCAGTGTTGGGAATTGCTCTGATGGCTCATACTGCCAAAGGAAACCTTGGCAGTGGTGGAGAATCTCTGCAACTTGTCAGAGGTGAGTTTGGTTTATCCTGCCTTTGCCTCACGTTTAGGTCAGGATTTTTCACGTGTGGCTGCGCTCAGCCCCTGTTTGATCCCCGCACCTCCCTTCTCCCCGCCACAGGCAGTGGGGCAGCTCTGCCCCTTTTGAATTTGGGCAAAAGGAGACTGAGAGCTCATAATGTGGGAGTGATTCATCAGCAACCCCACTTGTGTATCATAGCTGACTGTTTGCAAATGGTGCTGGCAGGAACAAAACTTTACAGGAGCCTGATACTTGGCTAAAGGCAAAAGCCCTTAGGTAGGGAGTAAACCCAGTCCTGAAGTTCCTTGTACCCCTGGTCTTTGCAGTCACTATGTCCAATACTGAGGTTCCCACCATTCCTTGCCCATGACTTTTTTTTCCCCAGAATCATAAAATCATACAATGGCTTGGACCAAATTGAATTTAAGGATCACCTAGTTCCAACCCATCCACCATGGGCAAGGAACCTCCCACTAGAAGGTTTAAGCTCTGTTAAAGATCTGTTTAAGTGTTTGGTTGGTTTTGCTTGAAACTTTTAAATAAAATCACTGCTCTAATATACAATCATAGAATTGCTCAGATTGGAAAAGACATTTAAGGTTATCAAGTCCAACCTAGAAAGAGTTTTTCTGACTATGTTACTTGTTTAAAGTTACTGATTTCATTAAGGTGATCTGATGGGAACAAGTAAGGATTTAGGGAAGATGCTTCATTGTGTTTAAGGTCTTGGAGAGGAGACAAGTGAGTGCCTTAGCCACATTGCCTGAGTAATAAAATGTCTGTAGGTAAAGGAAACAGTCCATAAGATTGTAAAATCTTCTTTTCTCAAAAGGAATTGGCTGGGCAATGGTTTTACAAAGGAGAGTAGAAAAAGATGTGAGAAGAGGATCGGTGGGAAGAGGAGTGAAGACACTGATACAGAAGGTGTTATCCTTGAGGTTGTCCTTGGGATTGTTATCTGTGGTGCTGGAGAGGACATGGATGAGCTGTGGTTCACACTACACCAACTGAGTATCCTCTGGTACAGACGTGATAGCTGATGTAGTTGTGACCTCTCACACTTGCAGAGTGGTACATTCCTACTCATTATCTGAAGACACAACAGGGCTTCCTTTGCACAACTTGTCATTCATGACAAAATGCCAACAGATTTAAAAACAGAGTATCTGGGAAGCTTCTGCTGCAGGGAGGTTAGGACCTTGGTGGGATGAGCTGACCTGGCTGGAGCTCAGCTTGAGGCTAGTCTGGGGGATCACCAGAACGCTTCCTCATCCTGTGGTCAGCATCACCTTCCACTGATCAGCTCTTCATCAGCAGAGTCAGCAGGAAAATCACCACCAGCACCAGTTCTTTGGGGTGTGTGAAGCATCCCAAAGACAGGTATTTCAGTGTGAGCCCACCTCTAATTAATAGCCCTATTTGCTTAAACGGATCAATGCCTGTCCTTGACCTCAACGCACAACTCAGGCTATTACCGTATCTCTAAATATGAAATGCAGAGCAGTACATTTGAGAGACAAACCACTTGTATCGAACCCAGTCGTACCAACAAGAATCTCTTACTGCAGCCAGCGAAAGCCCTGTGGTTATGTTGAAAAATTCCATCTGCAAGGGAAGGCTTTTCCACAGCTGCTCTACCAAGATGTACCAGAGTTTTGGATTCAAAGTCCTTCTAATTAGCAACCTTCTTCTAATTAACAGCAAGTTTAAAAGTCTCCCCTAGCACATGGGTAAACAATGCCTTGCAGTGATACAGGGGTTGTTGATGATGAATCTGTCAATGAGAAGCTGTGAGAGGTGAGGTTAATGCTTGGACTTGATGATCTTAAAGGTCATTTTCAACCTAAATGATTCTGTGACCAGTCAATACTTATGGCCTACAGTCTGCAGAAATCTCCATAATCTAGAAATGAATCCTGCAGAGACAGGAGTGCTTTAGGCACTGCGAGCTCTGTGTTGCTCTGTGAGCCACAACCATCATCCTTCAAGGTGTAACTTTGTGCTTCCCATTGTAGTTTGAGAAAAGGAAAAAACCTTAAAGATGTACAAGGATGAGTGTTGCAGTTTGAAAATTACCAGACTTTTTGGATGTACAGGTTTTTGCTTTCATGAAGAAAAAATGTATGTTGCTTTAAGAGGACCCCCACCCAGTGACCTGTCCTGGGGGGAGGTGACACTGTCCCAAGAACTGTCCTTAAGGGGTGTCGCTAGGTGAGAATATAAAAGGGGCCAGTGATCTTGGTCCTGTCTCTTTTTGCTGAGGGCTTCAGTCCGGCATGGGGTGGCTGCCCTGTGCTAACCGCCCCCTACACTTCCAGGGTGGTGGTGGGGGAAAAGATGGGTCTGCTATGGCGCGGCCTAGCCTGGTGCTGACCCCGGCACGGCAGCGGCAGTTCCACGCGGCTTGTAGAAGAAGACTTTAGTGCAGATCTACCATCACTTCCCCCCCACCACAGAGTATCCGTTCAGCAATTCACAGTGCACTGAAGGGATCCCTGTTTTTCTTCCTGGAGCTGAGACAGGAGAGGAGAGGAGAGGAGAGGAGAGGAGAGGAGAGGAGAGGAGAGGAGAGGGGAGAGGGTTGTGGAATCCTCTCGGCCACGTGCAGAGTGTGTGTGAGGGGCCCCGCTGACGTGGCCATGCAGTCGGTCTCCGTCTTGGGTTCCACATGCCGCTGCCAGCTTAGAGAGCACTGATCAGCAGGAAAAGAGAATGTTTGTCATTTCTGCCACTGAGAAAAACTGGGGATGCTCAAGTATTGGGGAGAATTCCTCCGTGCTTATCTGAAGAAAGCAGAAGGACTTAAACCTTGAATCCTTAAAAGAATAAATAAATTAAATAAATAATTAAACCAAGAATCCTTAAACCTTGGGCATGAAAGACAGAGTCTGGGTTCTTTGTTTGAAAGCATGTCTCCTGCATCAAGGGATGCAGTTCAGGTCCTGAGGAATCAGGCCGTCCCGATGAGCGTTGAGCTGGAGAAGCTACGTTGAAGAACATGCCAAGAACCCGGAAACAAAGCAGTTTCTTAGTTTTAAAACCCTAAAAATGTCCAAGGATTAGGAAAGAAAAGAAAGTAGTGCAAGCGCAGCTATGGTGGTGGATACTACCTTAAACCATTTACATACCACATCAATAGCTTTCACAGCCACTAAATAAATTTTATAAATTCATTATATATTTGGGGAGAAACTCTGGGGCATGGGAGTGATTATTCTCTCTGTGCAAACCTCCTATCCAGGAGCACGTGTTGGGCTGCTGTGTAGAAGGAGGTTTATTTCCGTTTAGAGTCCCAAAGGTGATGTTGTTGGTGAATGCTGATCATTCCTCTTTAGTTTAAATTAATTAAATGACACAGCATCTATTGTGTGAAATAAATGGGGACCATTTCACACCACCTACTGTTATGCAGCGATTATAGCATGTGATCTTCCCAGAGAAATGTGGGGAAACAATGTCCTTCACAGGAAGAACCTCTACAATGCATCTTTCTGTGATCTCTCGGTGAAGTGGTGACGTGATGGAATTCGCAGGGACTTCATAACTCAAATAACAGATGAATAATCTCAAGCTATGCTGTGGGTTGCAAGCACACGCTGCATGTATGTGATGGTCCTTCATCCAAAACTTGTGCACGTCATCTGTGGTCCCAGCTACAAACAGAAGCTGATGGCAGCAACCAGTGCTGCATCACTGCTTGTTGTTTTCAAACCACGTTAAATAATAATGCATTTTGGTCTTGGTCAATACCTGCACCCCAAATCTGGCCACTGCAAACCAAATCTGCTTTGCTAAGAGTTTCTCACTGCATTCAGCACGGCATCCTCTAAGTATTTCAGAAGAAAAGGCTTTACTTCACCTCAGGAGACTCCAAATACACATTTACTGCAAATTGCAGGGTTTTTACTGAAAACAGGGATGTGAAGTGATGCAGAGGAGCAGAAGGGTTGCACCACCTTTCTCTTCACTGCATAAGCGATAGCCACTGTGGGAATCACAGAATCATTAAAGTTGGAAGGACTTGCAAGATCATCAAGTCCAACTTTCAACCCAACACCTCCATGACCACTAGACCATGTCCCAAAGTGCCTCATTCACTCACCTTTTGAACACCTCCAGGGAAGGGGACTCCACCACTTCCCTGAGCAGACTGTTCCAATGTTTAATTACTCTTTCACTAAAGAAATTTCTCCTAATTTCCAGTGTGAACTTCCCCTGGTGCAACCTGTGGGCATTTCCTCTTGTGCTGTCATCAGTTATTTGGGAACCAAGGTTTGTCTTCGAACTCATTATTGGATCCTTAGAAAGCTTTTGTTGAGAGAGGAGCACCAGCCAAAATCAATGTAAAGAGTTTTAAATAATAAGACCAGAGCCAGTAAGACATACAGAGGGGGAGAAGATCAGCAAATTCCTTTGGAAACCATCCAGCTTCTCTCAAAATTATCCTCCAAGATGTTCAGAGCAGTGTGAGCAGCTCCGGGTGTGGTGCCCAGGAGCTGGGGAGCTCCTCAACTACCCAAGGAGTGACTTTCCATCCAACATGGCTAAAGTAACACAAATCCATCCTCTAACCATATGAGCAAGTGCAGTAATAACACTGTGAGCACCGTGTCACCACACGCACTCCATTGGATTGACAGTCCCATATCCAGCAGGGGGAACCTACTACCCATGGGTGCTGGTGGCCATCCTGGGTAGCTGGAGAGTTGCCAGTGCTGGATGAAGCATCTGGAGCAGAGTACATAGCCCCACATTTGCTTTTCATCCCCACAGAGCATGGGAGCCCCTTTAAACAAAGAGGGCGGTGGCTGCACCAAAGGGAGAAGTGACTGAATATTGATATAAATATTTAAGCTTCACTTAGGCTCGTCAGCATCTATTTACTCGACAGTGTCCCCTTGGAAAGTTTGTTTGACGTGATCTGCAAGTCAAACAACTTTTCAAACAGCACCAAGGGACACATAAAGGACCCCCAGTCCCTTCATTACATCGTTACAGGTCATGCTTGAAGCCTGATTTTTAAATGTGTGGTAGAGGGCGAGTGAGGACCTGAAGAAAGCTGGGCACAGGGGTGAGTGGAAGGTGGCCATGGGTGATCCTGCCTGGCACTGCCCATCGGCACAGTGGCTGTGCCCCAGCACGGATAGGAGCGTGAAGCAGCCTGGGGACAGAGCGGGCACATGAAAGTGGGGCTGGATTTGCCTTAGCAATGACAGCTGCATATTAATCTAAAGAATTTCTGAAAAATCAAAAAGACATTTTTCAGCAAAATCCACCCCTAGAGCCTCCGACCGTAAAGCAAGGGAATAAACTTGAAACAGGATTGATTTCATCTTAAAGGGAAGAGCTCTTTGAAATGCCACCAGCTGCAGTTGTCTTATTTGGTTTTTCAATACTATAACAAAATTGTGCCATATTGTGTCAAATGGGGAGATAATATAATGGCTTTAAACAAATTTTTGTAATTACGGGATCAATGGGGAGTGAATTAAATCCAAATGCATTAGGTAAGTTGTGTTGTGGAATACTGAGCAGCTCTTGATGCTAGCTCCAAGCCCGTCCCTGGCAGTGGCTGTCCCGAACTCTGCAGTGTGGTGTGACCCCCCAGCAGCCCCTGGCAAGGGCCCCTGGATCAGGGAAAGGAGCACAAAGGATGGGGCGATGATTAAAAGCAAGGAAAATAAAAAAGAGATTATAGTCTCCCCAAATAAGTTTGTGGAAGTAGAACAAACCCATCAGTTCTGAGACAGCCTGGGCTTTGGGTGAGTTTTTCTCGGCAGAGAGATTTTGGGGGATTTTCCCCCCCGTTTTCTTACTCTGTTTCCAATCCCTACAATCCACAGTGCAGAGAGGATCAATATTAGGACATATTTTTATTTTGTCTTGAGTACAGACCCCACTTTAGTTATGGGACATTCCCAGGGACCCAGGAAGGAGTATTCCTGCTTCTTTTCTTCACTCCAGCACACAGAGGCTACAAGGATGGAGGGTTATTTCGGTGCACCCTTAGCAATAGCCCTTTTCTAAAATTTTGGAGGTTTTCCCACTAGTGAGATCTCAATGTAAAATATATTCAAGGCTCTGGGAAGTTGCCTGACACAGAGTGCAGAAAATCAAGGAGTCTGAAGGATGTGGCACCTTTGCCCTTGTCCCCATGGGTGGCAGGAAAAAGAAAATAATTTCTTTTAAGAATAATTAAATAAATACACAAATTAAATGAGGTTTGGTGCTGCCAGGGGACTGGAATGAAACTAGGAGAAGTGCCTTATCCCATCATGGTGTCGGGGATGCTGCAGGAGATGCCCCGTGCCAGGGCTGGCCATGGGGTCAAGAGGGCTTCTACAGGGATTTCTTACCTACTGCCCCATCTAGCCTAGCATGGACCTTCCCAGGGTTTTTCTCCAAGAGCTGGAGGAGATCCCATGGAACGCTGGATCTTCTCCTATACAGAAAATACCATGTAAATTTACCAAAAGGTGTAATAGAATTTAAATACATAACAATATATGTATGTCTTCATTTAAAAAAAATATTAAAATTCTATTTTGATTTCTTCTTATCCATTTAAGTAGGAAGAAAATACATTTATTAGAACATTCCTGCAAGTTCTGGAGCCTCTCTGCGTCGGTGCGAAGCTGGGCAGGTGAGCACAGGGCTGGGGCAGTGGGATGCCAGAGCTCCTGGGACAGGGAACGATGCCATTCTGGTGGAGCTTCTGAAGGCTTTCAAGAGCTTGTCTCTGAACAGGGGGAGGGAACAGTCTATTTTCTTGAAACTCAGGCTTCACAGAGAGCCTCGTTCTCCCATGACATCTTCAAACACCATACTAGCAGAGGCAGCGATTGAAACCGCCCGTTTGTGGGAAGCCGGAGCTGGTCCTGCAGGGACTGGGATGGGGAGTAGAGATGAAATATGCTCTGCTTCTTAGAAGCTCGGTCCTCTCCTTCTGCTGCTTCCTGTCATCAATTTCTTCAAAAATATCGTTTCTCTGCTTTCTCTTGCTTCTCAGAACATTCTTTTGCTGGTGGAGGAGCAGCGCGGGACTCCCAGGCTTCCATCCACATGGTGCAACTACTGTGGGTGCTGGGAAGGCTGGGGACACTGGTGACTTGGAGATTTTAATCTCTTAGGAAGGAACTGGCCACAGAGCTGAGATTCTTCAGTGTCATGTGTCTGCTTCTGCCTCCCAGAACAGCCTGAGCAAACCTCGCAGAGATTTTTGGTGAGATGAGGTGAAACTAGCCCAAGTCCATGTTGGCAGGAAACTGAATCCCTACAGGAGGCATCCATGGGAATGGAACTACAAGCTGAGATCATTATGAAGTGATCTGCTCACCAACCTCACATTGCACCAGGGCTTCTAGGTGGGAGGTGCTGGTGGGAGTGGAGGATTTGGATACCCAATCCTAATAAAAATGCAATAGTCCAGACCAGCATGAGCACATCACCACACTGTTTACACCACTGGGATGAGCACTGAGTCACATCGGTCAAGGAATTTTTAGAAAGGTGGTGCTGTGCACGTGCCACTGGAGGTCAGTCTCCACCTCCAGAGGTGATTGCACCAAGGAACATAGTTTAGAGCCTGTCCTGCCCCAGCATCAACTTTAGTACTTTCTTCTCATGGGCAAAAATACAAATGAAAGGTTTTGCAGCTCATGGGATAAATACAATGTTTGTTCTTCCTAATGGATTTCAGCAAGATCTGGTAAATATTAACTCCCAGGTGGGGCAAGGGGAATAATTCATCAGGCAGTACGTTGTGATGGAGCTGTGTGTCTCATGTTCAGCATGTTGGTTTGGTTTGGGCTGGGTTTGGTTTTCCTCATAGCAGTTAGTGTGGGGCTGTGCTTTGGGTTTGTGTGACAAAGGATTGATAATTTGGGGATGCTTCTGTTTGGGTTGATCATCTCATGCTCTTATCATCATGGTCCTGAAGGGAAACAACACTTGGACAAAGAAACTGCTTCTATTATTGACAGCATCCACCATGGGACTACCAGACATGGTGCCTGATCCAAAAGTGAAACAACTTTGTTACTCTCTGCTTTTCAGCTGAAATTAAATCTCTTCCCATGTTAATGCATCTTTTATGTCATCCATTACATCTGACTTGTGAAAGACACATTTGTCCCTCTTTTTCTTCCAAAAAATCCACAAAAGCAGATGCAAGTATCTTCAAGCTGTCCATGGAATAGGAATCTAGACAACATCTAGCCCAATAAAGGTCCAGTCTTGGGGGTTGCTGGTGACGCTCTGAGCTTTGCAAAGTATTAAGAGGTGAAAACTTGCTGCATCGCTCTTCAAATATGTAGTTTAACCCAATTATTGTCAGCCAAGTAAATAGAATTTGAATTTCTGCTGAAGTGATTTGTGAAGTCAGGAGATAAATACAGACCTTCACCTCTTTCCTGTTAATTAGGCAACAATTCATAAACACCGGCATTGGATGCTCTCACAAAAATTTCCCCCAGAAGCAATTAAAGCCTCTCTTAAACAGTTCCCTGTGGAGGAAATCTGTCTTCCAGACTATTGGTACTCTACTTTTTTTTGGGTATAAATTGTTCTCCTACACACATCCCAGTACGTCCCAATGTGATGTGGTGGATTCTAAGCCCAAGACCAAGACATCAAGGCTTATGCAGTGACTTAGCACATCCCAATTTTTTTCCTCACTGGAAGTAGCCTTTGCCTTGATGCCCATGTGGTGACAGAGCAACAAAAACCATCTCAATAAATGAAAGCAGTGACACTCAGCAATGCAACTGGAGACCTGGAAAGTCAGATGTTAAACACCTAAGGGGTATAATCTCCTTTTAATGTGAGCACAGTCCCCATTAACATTAATAGGGGATTGTTCAGTGGCTTCAAAAGGAGAATGTACACCTAAAAGTGCAAATTAGCACTTACAAACTCTATTGATAAATTATTAAAGGACATCATTAAAGCCTGGCCACACCTCTGGATCATTAGAGCAAGCCAAAAGCGGGCAGGCAGCATGGGCAGCACCTCCTCTTTAGAACAACAGGAGCTAAACCTCCATTTAGTCGCCAAAATGAAAATAGTGTCAATATTGGTTCATCAACCCCCCTACCCGCCCCCCTGCAGAATTTGGAGTTGGGAGAGCTTGAATTTCTCTTCTTTGAGAAAAGAAATGCAAATGAGCACCAGGAGAGTCTTTTAATGCAGGTCACTGATTAGAAATTGGTGTTCTAAAAGTGAATTAAAAACCAGCCTCCAAAACCTTAGGGACTGTGTTGTCATCTGAGTTCTCTGTTGTTCATGTGGCACCATGACTGCAACAAACCCAGCGCATCCCACCTTCTGCCAGGGGGTCAGGCCTGAATTACCAGGTCTGCTACAAGCGATGTTCCTCTGATCACTTGCTCCAGTGAGGATCATGGGTGACTCTAGGTGCTCCCCTAGTTCAATCCTCTTGGGTTTCCTCTCCTGGTCCAGCCAGATGGACCTCCCTGAGGTCGTGATGCCCAGGTAGCAGCTCTCCCCAGACCTGATTGCTTGCCGAACCCAACAGAAGTGGGTTCATGGAGCATTTTACAGACTAGTGTTACTTACTCCTCCAGGTTTGTAGAGCCACCATGGATAGAAATGACAAGGAAAATGCTGGGCACTGAGAAGAACAGATGCAGTATGTAACTGGGAGCACTGGGGTTGTGTCTCTATTCACACTTTTAGCACTAACTTCTATCTCCAACAACATGAGGAAGCAAAGCAAGACCAACAAATAAGCCCAATGCCTTCAGAAGCCATATTGGCGGCTCCTGCAGTATCTGTATGGGCTGATCTATCCCCAAAAGACACCATCAGCGTTTAAATTATTCACTGTCTTTGACATCTCATGAGTATTGATTCCTTCCTTTCCAGGACATGGTGCATCTCATCTAGTTATCCTTTTACTCTCCCTTTTGTTAGATTAACCAGGTACAGGGTCTCCAGCTTTCTTCATAATTTATCTCCCAAGAAAGACTCTTTTTTGTTGCCCTCTGCAGCACCCTTACAAACCAAGCGACTTCTCCCCTTGCACAGGGGGAGCAGAATCGTCAGCATCAGTACCAGTCCATGTCTCCAAGATAGGTGTCTATAGAATTACAGTCACCCTACAACCCAGGCAGGAGTTGAACAGGACATAGTCTGCCTTTCCTGTGAGGAATCTATTTACTCAACCTGTAAGGATTTCTAATGCACTAAAATAGTCTTTTCTTCCATGCTGAAGATGGACATGTAACCTAGTGACTGATGCTCCCATACTGTAGGGTATTGTCTCCATCTTTACAAGAATATTTTCTTCATTTTAAATGATTTCTGTGCCAAGGGTACGTTGTTTAGTGCTATAACTGCTATCCTTAAACACAGGTCCCAAACACCAAACCCATCCCCCTTAAGCCATTTAGCAACAATATTTTTAAAAAATAAATTATTTATATAAATCTATCTGCTTGAGGAGTAGAAGTCAAGAAATCTGTTCCTCAGCAGTGATTCTGGGGTTTAAGTGGTGCCAGTTCTCTATGCTGGAGCCAAATAAATGTACAAATTCAGCTAAGGAGGTTAAAGCAGAACTAAAGTCAATAGTCCTGATGAAAAAAAAGATGTAAAAGAGTGAAATAAATTATAAAAATTAAAGTACCAGAGAAGTCTTCTATAGTCAAAATAAAAAACAAGGGCATTTTGGTTTTTCAAAGTGGTGTATGTAAAAACACAGCCTTGTGAATGTGGGGTAGCTGGATCCCTGATTCTGCAAGGTCTGGAGCTGGCAGCGCCAGGTGAGCTGTGGCTTTAGCACATAAAGCATGAGCCAAGATGAGATGGGAGCAAGTAAGGCAAGAGCAAAATGAATGTTGAGGTGACACCTCTGAAGATGGCTTAACATTAATTTTTTAGAGCTTTCCACCAAAGACCAGTAAAACTCAGTGCCATCCCAGCTGATACTTTATTAACACCAACTGAAATTACATGCATGTAGCAAAAGAGACAAGGCTGTGATGTCCACTCGCTGCTGGAACCCACGTGGCTGAATCACAGAATCCTACAATCACAGAATCATTAAGGGTGCAAAAGACCTTCAAGATCATCTAGTCTAACTATCCGCCCTACAAACCCTAACCACTAACCCATCTCCTGAAACACCATGTCTGCCTTTTTTTTAACGCTTCAGGGATGGTGCCTCCACCCCATCCCTGAGCTGTCTGTTCCAAGGCCTCACCACTCTTTCTGGGAAGAATTTTTTCTAATATCCAGTCTGAACCTCCTCACTTTGGTTCATCCCAGACCAAACTGACAGCTTTACATGTGGCTTCTTGTTGCCAAAGAGCAGCTCCTCAAGGTGGAGGACACATGGCATTTATCTCCACCAGCTTCTGTCACTAGGATGTTGTGACAGAAACCAGGAACTGGTCCAAGAGTGGAGGAGCCTTTCTCATGCCCTGCATTGTGTGCCCTCTCTCATCCTGAGCAGGAGACTGGATGTGAACCGTCTGCCCAGCAACTCTCCTAGCACTGAATGCTGTCACACAGTAGCCCTTGGTGCCCGCACCAACACCTCCCTCAGAAACCCAGCGACTCTCACTCCCATTAAAGGAGTTTTAATTATTCCACACATTACACTGGAAATAGTCCTTCCTTTTAAAAAACAATTATTCTGAGAAAACATGTTTTATCCCTCTAATAAGAGCCATTAATTAGGAGATGTTGACCCAACGAGCTGCGCTAGCTCAGTGGATGATGAACATTGCTTTTAATCAAACCTCGTACAAGCAAGTGGATGTTAACTTCTGACTGTTAATTATTCACACCTTCAAGTATTCTGAACGTTGGAATATTTCATGAATGCTCTTCATTTTATTTAACAGCAACATTGGGTTTTATGAGCCCGGAATCGCACTTATTAATTTACAGCACTTCCAGCCAGTCATCTCACATTAACTCTGTGTTTAAAAACAATAAATTACTCCCGACTCGCTATTGTCTGTCATAATTAGCATGCTGCCTTTTCAAGAGGAAAGCATGTTTTCTCTTCATTAGCAGTAATATTACCTTGGAAGACAATCAGTGATCCCCTGATCTAGAAGTTGCTGTGGACGCCGAATTATCTTCTCCACCAGGATAAAATCAATTAACACCACTGGGGATGTCATTATTGTCACATTATGTCACCTGATATACCCCAGGGTAAATAAATGATTTGTGGAATTTTTAATGCTGCCACTGGAAACCCCAAACCCAGCTGTGTGGGTGGTGGGACCGGCCAGCTGGGGTGTCCCAGTACTGTGGATTGCTGCCCTTCCCCAGGGGCCAAACCACTGCTGATGCAATAACAAGGGGGAAAACCGTAACTGAGTGTGGAGTGTGTCCTACCATCCTTTAGAGAGCATCATCCAACATCACTCAGCATCACACACAGGGATTGGGACCCAGTTGGGTGGATGGGAGTGTGTGCAGAGAGATGGGAGTGGGATCAGGAATAAGAAAGAAAGAATTTTATAAATAATTTTGTTGCCATAACTATGTCCTAATGGTCACTGCTCTTCAGTACAATCAGGAGTCACCGGGCTGGTCATTGGCAGAGTTTTCCATCCCTACACAACACCCGGGAGATGCCATTTTTTCAAAGTAACAGCAACCTCTGTATTTTTTTGCCCTATATCGAGGGGCATTTAATTAAGTCTGTCCTGTCTAACATGATCTGATGTCATTGTACAAGGAGATGTTCTTTGTTAGCCGCACTCTTAGTTTCAGGCTCCTCTGTGTATTTGAAACCATGGTAACAGAAGAGTAAGCTAAAGCCAATGAGATAATGAGATATTCTCATTGTAATTGTGTTTCATGAGGGCACACGCTCCCATGGGTGGGATCTGACAGCCTTACAACTGCTAACAGAATTTACGCAATGGGCAGATATTAGCGCAGCAGTGTTTGCCACAGCAGCCCTGTAAACACTCCCAATGTGGTGTTTCTGCTATTTCCCATATGCAACATGCCTTCTGTGCTGCTGATGGGCATCAGTGTCTCGAAATCCTCAGAACTTCAAGGAACTTGGGGTTTGAAAGCCAGCAACAAGGGCTGTGAAGTGCCAGTTCGCATGATAATTGAGGTCTGGTGCTGGAGTTGCGGTGGGAAAAAGGCAATGGAGGCAGGGAAAGGGGAACAGGCTGGAGCTGCCACATCCCAGAGTCACCAGGGTGTTGGTAGAAGAGCTTGAGTGGAGAACAGCCCAGAATCCTGTAGGATTTAGCCTCCTGCTCCCAACTAGATAGGAAATCTGGAATTCCATCAACATTTTAAGCCCATCAGCATTTTAATTCTAAAAACTTACTAAAGGTACTACCAAAGGGAGATGCTGACCATCCTCCATAGAAAAGGAAAACAAACACTTGTAGTTGGGTTGTAGATCTCCCTGCACAGGGTTTCATTTGACTCCCAGATCGGGGTGTACATGTTCATTTTCCCCACCATGCGCAATACTTCACAGATAAAACATACTTTGAACGGTCATCGTATTTAAACAGGAAATGTCATTGGGAGAATGGAAAGGGCAGGATCAGAGCTGCCAAACGCCACTATTATCCTCGTTCTCTGTAATTCCCAGCACATGGAAAATTATCTCTTTTCCCCAGGAGCAGCACAGCACCTTGGAGTGGGGCAAGATGATTTGGGATGCTGACCGTGTGCCAAGGGAATATGGGATGAGCTGCTGAAAAACCCACAAAATCAATTTTTCCTGGAGCAGAGATGCCGTCATGTCTGCCCGGACGCTGTGGCAGGGTGTTGCCCAGTGGGAGATGCATCATCCCACCTCGGCAGAGGCTGATGCTATTTCATCACCCTGACTGGCAGCCGGATTCATTCTGATTTTCTGGGAGGGTCAATCCTGTCCTTCCCTCTAGGTGCAGATGCTGGACTCACCTTAGTGCATAGTCAAGCGATGGGGAAAGGCATAAACAAACGCTCTGTCTCATCAGCAGAGGGAACCTGAGCTAGCTTTGGAACTGGTCCAGTGTGACCACCACCTGCTGCACTGCTATTGGGTCAGCTGGTTTGTCCAGCACTGCTGGCTGAAACCCTCCCTGTGCTCTGTTCCCACCTTCTGCTGAATGTTTCATCAGTGCAAAGCTGCATCCCTGACTGCATCACCTCCCCCAGCATCAGGTCCTGGTTGGGCATTAGGCTGGTACCCAGCTCCAAGATCAGCCTTGCTGGAAGCTCCATCTTCATGCTCACACATGGCTATGGGACCATCACCGTGGTGCTGTAGCTGGTGAGAACCAGCTTCATAGAATCATAGGATCACCAAGGTTGGAAATGACCTTCAAGATCATCAAGTCCAACATTCATCCTACAACCCCTAACCACTAAACCATCTCCTGAAACACCATGTCTGCCTGCTTTTTAAGTCCCTCCAGGGACAGTGCCTCCACGCTTTCCCTGGGCAACCTGTTCCAAGGCCTCACCACTCTTTCTGGGAAGAATTTTTTCCTAAGATCCAATCTGAACCTCCTCTGGTGCAGCTTGACCCCATTCCCTCTTGTCCTATCACTAGTCACTAGGGAGAAGAGGCCAACACCCATCTCACTACAACCTCCTTTCAGGTAGCTGTAGAGAGAGATGAGGTCTCCCCTCAGTCTCCTCTTCTACAGGCTGAACAACCCCAGCTCCTTCAGCGTCTCCTCATCAGAGCTGTTCTCCAGACCCCCAATCAGCCCAGCTGCCCATCTCTGCACCTGCTCCAGCATCTCAATGTTCTTCCTATACTGCAGTGCCCAAAACCGCACCCAGTACTCAAGATGCAGCCTCATCATCATAAGCTTCATAGATCCCTGAAATCACCAGGCTTCGGCATTGCTCCTCCAGCTTTACCAGGGATGGCCTTCCTTACTTTCATCTCCATGGAAAAGGTAGTGACCACAACCCATGGAGCTAGCTGACCCAGTGGGCAGGCAGAGGTAGGGTAGCCATGAGGACTTGTTTCCTGTTGTAGTTGGGGGTGATTTTTATTATTATTATTGTTATTATTTTAAAGAATACCCTTGTGATGTGGGGAGAGATGACAAGATAAATTATATCCGCTGTCAGCCGCATGTATAGACCTTTGTGATATTTTAATTAAAACCACGCGTGCGTTTTCGCCAAAGCTGCAGTGAGGAGCCGCCAGTGCTGGCACCAACACAGCAACCACAGGAATGAGTCTCCCTTCCCACACCAGTTTGTTTGATGTTTACCTCATGCACAACAAAACACCTGGCTTTGTTTCATGTGAAAAAATGACCACAGAAGTCTATGGGAGGTTTTAGATGCAATGGGCACTGATGTTGGAGGGAGAGTTTTCCACTAAAGGTGCCCACAACCTAAAGGGATGCAATAATCCTACCTAAAAATTACCTTTAACCATTTAGATCTGTTGTAACCTCCTCCCCAAAGGAGCCTCAAGTAAAGATATTCCTGTTTATGCTTTTAAAGGAATATTATTTCCAATACTGTGGCTTAGGGCTTCAACAACTTGGCTCCAACAAGAAGGTAAGAAATGTGTAATAGGGTATTTTGAAAAAATATGTTTTTGCTTAGGCAGTGCATTAAAACTGCCCAGTCCTACATGTGTGGGGTGAGGCAGAGAGTTCAGAAGATGCTGTAGAACACAGAATCACAGAATCATAGAATCATTTAGGTTGTAAAAGACCTTTAAGATATTGATTCCAACCATTAACCCAGCTGTCCCAAGTCCACTGCTAAACCATGTCCTTAATTTCCAGATCTCCACAACACTGGAAATATGTCCTACTAGCACACGGATCCGTTTCATACTTCTGCAAGGGTTAAGCTCTATGACCCATGTGCTATGAGAGGGTAACAGAGACTCTCAGAAAAGGCCATTTTTGAACATCAGTTGCGAGCACTTTGCTGATCCCATATTAACCCATATGTGACACCTCTATATGAGTCATTTGAATGCAGATTTGTTGATTCCATCATGAGCAGAGTAACCAAAGGCTAATACCCCATCACGTTTTTGACCTTCCATGTTAGGAGCCTCTTGCTTCTTAATTACCTCACAGAGTCTAAAACTCCAAGAACTGCCCCCAGATAACTCCATCCAGAGTCAAGCAGCAGTTCAAGTCACAATTCCATGCTTACCTCTCTTGGCTTTTGTTTTTCCCTAGCTTGTTGTTACAGCTGTGGATCACAGCTCAGCCCTTGTAAGATGAATCTGTTATCACAGCTTGTGTGTAATTAATGCTACAAGCTGTGGCTTAGTCTCAATATCAAGATCCACATTAGACATCAAAACCACTTACAACTCTAGCTACAGCTGCGTTTTATGACTCCTGTCATTGGCTAACGTGAAGCAGCACAGATTTAACATGACAGCAACATTACACCATGGCTCAGCTGATGGAGCAGCACATCCTGCTGTTTGTGTGGTGTGAGGTAGTGATGAGACCCTCATGTTGACGCTGATGTGGTTTGTCTTGTTCATGAAGCCCTTTGATGCTTGATCCAAGGACCAGGAGAGGACAGGCACTTTTAGAGACTGATGTAAATAAACTATGAGTATTAGGCTGCATCTCAGTAAAAGCAGTAGAGACACAAAATGGTTCTGTAGGAATCCACTGGAAGAAGTTCTGTAGGTGTCCACTGGTAGATGTTTCTGTAATGTCCACTGGAAGATGCTTCTGCAAGTGTCTACTTGAAGATGCTTCTGTGGATGTCTACTGATAGATCTTTCTTCAGGTGTCTACTGGAAGATCTTTCTGCAGGTGTCTATTGGAAGATGCTTCTGCAGGTGTCTACGGGCTACTGTGCAGACACTCTCACTCTCATGTTAATTAAAATTAATTTATGGAGTATCTCTTGTGAAAGTGCTGCTTTCACATGGGTTTTCACAACACTCATGACTTTGGTGATGCTCACAAGTGACTCTGCAGACCAGGGGAGAAGTAATCCCAAGTACTGGCTCTGAGGCTTGTGTTCTGTCTGTCCTTCCTCAGGGACTTTCTGGGGCCACGACTTGAGGCCTGTTTGCAATCAGTCCTTTTGTAGGTGCTGGGGTGCAAGCAGCCCTGAGGGCCTCTCCATTGGATAGGACAGACCAGGTCCCGTACATGAAGCAACCAAAGTGAATTTGCCTTCACGTGCAACTTGTAAAGTTTATGAGGTTTACAAAATTTTATGAGTTATAAGCGGGTTTTATGAGGTTTAGGTCAAAGTTTCTCCAAACTTCAAAGGTATGTGGAAGATGCTGAGTCTGAGACATGTTTCACTGAGAGCTTTCCTCAGCTCCCTGCTCTCTGGCGGTGCTGAGCAAGGGCTGTGCACCACTGCCCCCACCCTGAGCTTGGTTCTAGACATCTGGCATGGCAACAGACATCCAGCAGCTCTGCAGAGCATCTCTTCCTCTCCAGAAGCTGCAAAGAGCTGGAGCATTAAAGGACGTGGTGCACCATGGTGAAAAACATCCTAAAATTTATCAAATAGGTACGTTTAGTACAGCTAGAGAGTGGCACGTGCCTAGACATCTCCAAGTGCGTGTATCCATGTGAGTATCCATGTCCAAACACCAACCACCTCATCCTTCCCCTGTCTGGGGTTTGCACACACACTGAGAAAGAAGATTATTTCAGCAGTTGCTAGAAGAACCTTAGAAGGGTCCTAGAAGGACATAGGAGCTGGTTCCCTACCTTCTCCTTTGCTAGTGCAGCCATACATGGAACAACATGGCAGGACCCCTCCCACTGAATTTAGTGCAGAAAAGCCCAGATCCGACAGACTTGTACAGGAAATGGGAGTCATGTAGCATCTTTTTTTAATTTAAGCAATTGACACAAATCACATGTTTTTATTAAATCAGTGTCGAGTCGTTCCTACAGGGAAGCGTAATTTAGGAACAGACATAAAAGATTTCCAAAGTAACGATACATATCTCTTCTGGACAAATGTTATTTCAGGGACTTATGGTAATTCCTCTTGTGAAAAGAAAATTAAGCTAATTGGAACAAACTTTGTACTTTCTATCACCGCCGTTGGGATACGGTATCTGCTGCCAGTTATAAACTGACATTGAAAGCTGAGGGTGTTCTCAACAGCACCACAGTTTCTCAGTTTTATGTACTTTTTAATTTCCTCTGTGGAAAATCTGTTCTTCATAAAAGGGCTGCTAAAGAAAATGTTGAAAAAGTTGATTCATTCCATATTTACATTCTTGCTGGTACCTGGAAATGAACCAATTACCAATGGGAGCCAAAAGAGAAGTTAAAAAAGTCATGTAGAAAACACATCTTCCTATGGTCTCTGCTTGAGAAGTGCCCTGGGAAAGTTTTCTGCTCCAAGAGCAAACACCTTTCAACCTAATAGGATTTGAGGTTGTCAGCCCCTCAACTAACACAGAGCTTCAGATCCTCCTTAGCTGGGGGGCAGCTCTCAGAGGCACCTGGACGTCTGTACCAAACCTCAGTCTGAACTCACTCTTGGACCAGAGCATGAATATGAGCTTAAGCCAAAACCTGTACATAAACTCAAATCCAGGTCCAAATCCAAACCCAAAACTAAGTACAATCCAAACCAAACCTAAACCTGAAACTGAACCTCAACCTTCAACCCAATCCAAACCAAACCTGAGCTCAATCCAAACCAAAACCCCATAGGTAACCCAATCCAACTCCAACCACAAACCCAAATCTAACCCCATCCCAACCCTACAGAACCCCTTCCCAAACCCAAACCCTAAAGCAAACTTGAATCTGAATCCAACCCAAATCCAAACCAAATCTCAGTCCCTAGCCTGGAGAGCCCTAAGTCTGGGCATCCCAGACAATGCCAATCCCAGGACCACCCCACAGCACCTCCAGAGTACCCCATATGGACAACACTTTGGAAACACTCCACTGCGTTAATGCTGTTTGGGGCTGTGAATTTTGCAATGGGGAAGACCAAACACTGGGCACAGCCTGACCTTGGGCTTCAGCATCCACCCACTCCTTCAGCTCCAATTTTGTGAACATGAAGAGGACAAATGAATGGGACCACAGTCCTGCAGCTTTCACCTTTCTCCTCACAAACCCTGCAGATACCTTCCCTCAATTAAATCACAAAACACAACCACAGTCGATGAATTCAAAAAAAAAGGAAGAAGATGGGTGGTTGTTTGTCTTTAGAGCTGAATCTTGGCATTGCTGACTCCCTGGTGGAGTGATCTCTGGATTCCAACACTTGTCCCAACCCCCTGTGAAGGACTGGCATTGGTTGGGCAGAGACGCCTCCAGCCCAGTGGCTCAATCCTTTTTCCCTTGGCGCCGCACGGAAGGAGACGTGACTTGCTGAAAAATCCACTCACCTCCAGAGGGGTTTGTCTGGGGCTACTATTTGCTTCCTCAGCTTTGCAGAAATCACATTTTTTTTTCCCCAGGACCAAGTTTAATAAAGATTCGATGTGGTGGTTGCGCAGAGCGAGATTTCTCGCTCGAGGCTCGCGTGGCTTTCAGCGGCACTGGGACTGCGCATGGGTTTATTAAATTCTGCTATAGGAACAAAAGCAGAAAGTTGGATTTCCAGCTCTAATATGATTTTACTCTTTTTTTCCTGGCCTGTTGGTTTTGGGGATTTTTTTTTGTTTGCTCTTCCATTGTGAGTTCTCATTTCAAACAGCAGTTTGATGGGCACGGTGCGGAGCTGCTGCTCCTCATTACCAGAGAAAAGCCTGGCTGCGGCACTGCCAACCCCAGAGAAAAGTTAAAGCTCTGTCCCAATTCTTGCTCCACAAGCTGAAACAGAACATCTGGAACTGTGGATTTAATGAGGTGGAAAGTTTTGCCTCTTGGACTTTGGTGTTCACACCATGCACCTGTAACCTCCTTGGCATCGTTCATCTGCACCCAGTGCCCAACAGCTCCCTTGTTGCTTCCCTGACAGGGAACATCCAGGGCGTGCAAAGAGGTTCAGATCCATCACTCCTGAAACAGCCACCGGCTGTAACCGTCCCCCTGAATTTGTGGAGCACCATGGATTGGGCTTTTTCAAGTAGTAAAAATTAAAATTGTTTGATATGCAACAGTCTTACAGGGTCTTCTGCTGCAAATCCAGTTTGTGCTCCCCATAGCACTGAATGTGGAAGTGACTTTGGGGTCTCCAGTTAAGTTAGGATTAATTTTCTTCTTCATTTTTAAAAAAAAGTGAAACATTTTTTTTTCCTGAAGAAATATCTCTAGTATGTATTTAGTGCTTAGGCTACATTAAATAAAAATATTCATTTAAAAATATCCTTATAAAAAGCAGTTTCAGAAAACTGTCAGAGCTCCAACACCTGCTGCAAGGGCACATCTGCAGCATCTCAAATATTACAAAACATTACACGAAACACTCAGGCTTTAAATTTCTATATTAAACTTAAAATGTTTGTATTAAAATGTTTATATTAAACTTAAAATGTTCTATATTAAAATTAACAAAGTAGCTAAACAGGTATTTCAAAATTCAAATAATGTTGTATTGAAAATACTGAGTAAGGGGAGTTCTATTTTTTTTGTGATGTGGGATTTTTTGATACATATTTTTTGAAATGTGAAACATTTGCAAATAGCACAGAGTCGCAGAATCATGTGAAAACGTGTTATGCAATACCCATTAAATGATATCTCCAAAAAAAACCCCCGTTTTTTTCTGTCCCCTTACCCTGACCTTCCCAGCTCTGCCCTCAAGTACTTGGAGACCTTTCATTTCAGTCAGATTAAAGCCAGAAAAGTTTCTCCTGGAGGTCCCTCAGATGATTTTGGAGATTATTTCATCCATGTTGTGCCTCTGCCCATGTCAGAAGGTTGGAACAGGCTGCCCAGGGGAATTGTGGAGTCTCCTTCACTGGAGATGTTTAAAGCCTGCCTGGATGTGCTCCTGTGTGACTTGGTCTAGGTGATGCTGCTGTGGCAGGGGGATTGGACTAGATGATCTTTCAAGGTCCCTTCCAAT
>JAOXOE010000702.1:18433670-18454006 GCA_028565055.1 Phoeniculus purpureus | reverse complement strand
GCTGTGGCAGGGGGATTGGACTAGATGATCTTTCAAGGTCCCTTCCAATCCCTAATGATTCTATGATTCTATGATCTCTGAGATCCCTTCCTAAACCATTCTGTGATTCCATGATTCTGTGACTTCTGCAGCAACCCTAAAATAACTTTATTTTAAAACATGGGGTTAGTGTTGGCTTGGAGGCCTAGGACACCTTCTGCTGGGTGACATCCCTAGCATAGGGACATGGATGTGATACCATGGGGATGTGCTTTAGGGGCTCTGGGTTGAAGGTTGGACTTGATGATCTTAAAGGTCTATTCCAACCAAAGAAATTCTGGGATGGGGCTCCTCCTCTTCATTTCTCCTGCAGGTTTGCTGAGTATCAATCCCAGTTAATAACTTCTCCACTTGGAATCCAAACGATCAACACCAAGCAGCCACTGCTGTTCATTCAACGCAGGTCAGGGTTTTCCCCATGTTCCTGTTGCTTCCCCACACCTTCCATTCCCTCCTGTTAGTGCTTAGTGTAAAAATCTCTTTTTTATGAGAGATTTTTGATTTCCAGCCATCCCTTGATGGTTCCTTCCGCCCATTTCCAGGCTCAGAGCACAAAGTGATTATGCAGCTTTTTTAGGGCTAATTCTGTCTGGTTGCATCAAAGTTTTCAGGAGACAGGACCCAGGTAATCTGTAGGTTAATATGGTCCTTCAGTGTTAGGGTTGACAGACAAAACACTGTGACACCTTTGCAAAATGTAATGGAAGGAGAACAGCAAATTTCTCGGATAAGCGAGGAGAGATGCAGCCCAGATGTGCTGCAGTCAGATGTTTTTTCCCCCAGAATTTCTGATGGTGGATGTTGTACAGGGGATTTATGTGCCGGCTTTTGTCTTCATTTTGATTTATTTATGACGAGGCTCCAAGCTGTGTTACAACGAGATGCCTGCAATGTGCCATTTGGACTTATCGCTTCCAGTATTTATTGTATTTTTGCTGAACCGGTGTTACACACAAAAAATTGACAGGAAATCGATGTGGCTTAGTGTAAGATATCTGCACTAGAAAGATCTTTTCAGATCCATCAGCGATGAGCACTGGGTTTGCTGTATCTCGGGGCTGTTGCCCTGACATGACAATCGTACTAATTGTCCGACAATTTGATTTAATTTGCAGCGGGAGCTGGAAAGGGGCATAAGATTTCAGCTGGATGGGTTTCACTCTGAGTCGAGGGGAAGAAAATTCCATGTACGTCAACAACCGCAGCACCTAATCCCTTCCATAAATTTGACAGGACTGATCGCACTCCCCCTCAGGCTGCTTTTGTTGCCTCCTCCTGTGTTCCCGCTGCACACGTGTGGCTGCCTGGCTGCTGCAGAACCTTTTCTTTCCCACCACACAAAGCCAGAAACCTCATTTGGAAGCAAATTACCCCTCAGACAGTCCATAGGTGTTTTGTTCTTGGGCCAACAATGCCTTTCAGCCTGTCCAGATCCACCTACTGGTGGGTTTGCACAGACAGTGTGGTCTCCTCGGGCTCATGCCCGTGTCCAGCTCCTCATTATTCCTCCACCATGGCCAGCCAGGCTGAGATGACATCTCCTGAAGGTGATGCCTAGCTGAGCAGGGCTTGCCACAGCTACCTGGAGGTCCTGCAGCAGAGCTGGATGTGTTTCTGGGGAGCCACCTGAAAGCACACTTACTTAGGTTAGACTTAAGTTTGCCTAGAGAGGTGGTGGAGGCCCCAACCCTGGAGACATTCAAGGTCAGGCTTGAGGTCCCTTCTAAACGTATGATTCTACAATTCTACTTCCCTTCATGGCCATACCAGTCTGGTGGCCCATGGTTACCTTCTTAGTCACAACTTTGGTCCTTCATGCACCTTCTCACCTAGTTTACACAGGAGTCACAATGTGATATTCCCCTCTTCCTGCCTAGCCATGTCCTCCTGGTGATCTTTCTACTCCCCACATAAAGACAGGCCCTTCTGTTGAAGGTTTTTGTCCTGATGGAGACCTCCATCCTCTGGTTGAACTAAGGTCTTCCATGGTACCCCATCAAACGTGGTATGGAGGTGTGGACTGATAATACATCCCTATTGCCCTTGTTGGACAAACCACTTATCCCACCAAGAAAGGGACATGTTGGATAAACCCAAGGTATGTTTTACCCAACATCCTTTTACTTCATTACTTTTCTTACCAAACAATGTCCAAAGACTTGCACACTATGGAAGGTACAAAAAGAGTCCACAGTTGCCTATAGTAATCTCTTTCTTTATATCTTCTAGCAGCAGGTTACGGATTTTGTATCACATGGAGGTTTTGCTAGAAGTCCCTGCAATTCTCCACATGTTGGGGGTGGGAGAAAATCTGGCCCCGTTTTCATGGCCCCATGGAGAGACAGCAAAAACCTGGGAGCACCTGCAGCAAATCGTGAAGGTTCATATGGAAAGGAGCTCCAAGATCATCAAGTCCAACCTTCAATGCAACACCTCCATGATCAATAAACCATGACCCAAAGTGCCAGATCTGCTTGCCTTTTGAACATCTCCAAGGATGGTGACTCTACCACTGACCGAGGCAGACTATTCCAATATTTAACTACTCTTTCACTAAAGAAATTTTTCCTAATTTCCAATGTGAACTTCCCCTGCTGGGGACTGCTGGGGGGAGAAATGGAGCACTGTCATATGTGGCAAAGAAACAAAAAAAGTATGATAAGAAGGAGAGCTCACATGATGAAATTAAGGCCAAATAAATTCAAAGCAGTAAAGGGACCATTTCTGCAGTTTCTGAAATTCAGCAGAGTGCAAAATCTGTGCCAGTAATTCCGTGTGCACTAACACCACGCGGCAGAATCATTTGGAGGCTTCCTGAAATTCCTCTACTAAATTCTTGAGCCCATCTGCAAGAGCAAAACCTGCTACTGTTTTACAGAAGCAACAGATGGGTGAGATGTGCTCAGGAACCACGTGGAGATAAAAGTTGTTTTTATTACAAATAGAAATGATGCCTTGGGTATCCTGAGAGCTTCAGAAGGTGCCACAATAAGGGTCCCTGCCTAGATGTCTGTGTGCAGGAGGGGCTACACAATGCCAGGAATTGCATCTGTAACACGGCCAGTCTCTTTTCAAATATGTCCCATAAGGTTGGACTCCAGTCAGGATTTTTAATGGAGAGTTATTAATTCATCACTCTTAAACAAGAATAGAGTTCATTTTGGATTGATCAACACTGTGGGTTCAGAAAAGAGAAGTGACATCCTACTCTGGGTTGAGAGAAGTCAGGGAGCAGTGAGAAGCCCCCAGCACCCTTCTATTGGGGCTCTCCTGGGGCTCTAGGAGCCAGCTCTATTAAAATTCAATTAAACCTCAATTAAAAAGGCTGGAGGTTGCTGTTTTATAAGGCTTGATAAATCCCATCCCAGATAAATTTCACACCCACACAGCAGGGCTATACAGCTAGAGATGCGCATATGGATATTCTGCAGAAGCAGTTTTTGGGGAGCTGGAGGTGAGTTGAGACACTCTTTTCCTTACCACGTTGCTCATTTAACCAAACCTTTCCAGCTATGGCTCCGCGTGTTCCGTTTCAGTGGACACCATGGCTTCAGAGCCCAGTTAATGGGAGGTTAATTGCACAAGCGATCGCTCAGCGATAAGAGGGCGAAGGTTCCCCCAGCTCTGGTTTGGATGGAAACAAGCCTAACAATCCCAATATTTCAAACATCACTCAGGCTCCCGCCACTCTAATCGCGAAACCTGCCTTTGCTCAGCTAATGCATTTGAGCATCAGTAATGACACAGAGGTATGACGAGATAACAAGGAGCTCATAATAAATGACTCCACAAAAGCAAAGTGGCAAAAGTAATTATAGACTGGCCCTGGATGGTCATGGACGTCAGGTCTCACAGACCCAGATAACCCTGTGTAAGCAGAAGCCGAGGATGCATCATAGCCCTAATTCTGCCAGCACTGGCTGCTGCTAACAATTTGCAGCAAAGAAATAACTTTTTAATTTCCCCACAATTAATTAGACAAATTAATTAAGCTGTTCTTTGGTATTCGGAGTGTATTCCCTACTCAAGAGTAGGATGCTGCAGAGATTTTGTTAAATGGTTCAGAGGAGGCTTATTAATCCCACAATGAATGCTATCATCCCTATAAAGCAGCAACTTCAAGTGCGTTTGCAGAGAAGAAAAGCTTTTCCAATCAGATAGGAAAAGCCACAAAAGTGCTGAGTATTTATTATCATAATCCAGTGAGTGTTTAATTTGACACTCTTGTGTCAAGATATTAGAAGAGAATGAGCAAACGGCCCGATAAATATGTACTTAAAGAAAGGCAATCCTCATAATCAGTTAATTTCCATTTATCTTGTGATACTCTTTTTTCCACAGAAACCCACATTAGAAAAATAAATAAGATTACAGGGTAATTTGAATAGCTCTGGAAACATAAAGCCCCTGTCTTCCTCTAAGCGCAAAAGTCATGTTTTTATTGTACGACATTGCGACGGAAAAATCATCCGTGCCATGACATTGGATTATCTGCTGTGGTGACTGATACCATCAACCGCCCCATCATTGTAGCCTTGTTTCAGCCACCCACTGATGCTCATGTGTGGGGCCTCATACTGGTATCACAGCCCCAATTCATCCCCAACCCAGTAATGGGTAGGGGAGAGGATGGGGACATGAATGGGATGAGGATTTTCCTGGGATGAGGATTTTCATAGGAAACATCAGAGATGGTGATGGGATAAGGATGCACCAGTGACAAGGATGCACCAGGGGCAAGATATATGAGGAGGAGGATATAACAGGGATGTGACAACAATGAGCAGCATCAGCCATGGCTGGTCCTTTTTAGGAAGAAGTACTTACTATTAAGGTTGTGCAATTAGATTAAATAAATGTATTATTGCCTGGGTATTTCTTCTGAAAACCTTGAAGAGTGGGTAAGGGAAAACTTGATGGACCTGGTCTGTGGGTCACAGCCAGCATAATGGAGCAAGGACCACACTCAGGCATGAGCCTTGGAGGACTTAAAGGCAAAAATCAGAGATCCTAAAGCACAGTGGTCCTAAAAGCTGCAGGATGTGACCCAGCACAGAAACAATAGCCAGCCCCACAGAAATGGGTTTATTATCTGCTCTAAAGGATTTTACTGACTTGCTGGGGAAAAAAAATTAATATTTAATATTGAAGTAGAACTTTTAAAAACAGAGATGCTGACTCTATAAAAATGTGCTCTTGAGCTGAGACCTTGACTCCAAAGTGTAATCCAGAAGGTATTTTCTTATATAGCCATGCTGTAAATCATCAAAATTAAATGTTTGCATTAGCTAGGAGAAGCCACTGCAGAGTGGTGGGGATGCATCACCCAGCACACACAGGAATTACAGAAACCCTGGGATGGTGTCTGGCATGGAGAACGGATGAAAGATGTCTGTGTGCCCATTAGCACCATTTTCTGCTGTTTCTCTGTAGGTTTCCTGTCCCCCAGAGCCCTAGGGTGCTGTCTAGGCTTTGGGCTCAGCAGGGCACTGAGGGTGGAAAGGCAAATGAGGTGGATTGCACTGCTTCACGTGACGGGTACCAGGCTCTGCCTTTCTGGGATGTTCCCTCACTGGAGTAACATCATCTTCTAAGGGGTCCATAGCCAGATCTTCCTCTCCAGTCTGGCCTCAGGAGGGGTTTTGGTGCTGTCCTGCGTGTGAACTCCTTACCATGTGCTGCCAAAAACGTCCCGCAGAGTGGGGCCAGCCAACCTGTTAACATCCTCTCCTTCACACTCCTTCAAGAAGCCAGCTGCTCTGCCTAGGAAAATACAGCTGGAGAGGTTTATAAATAGTAAATTAAGGCTCGCTCCAGCCACTCCAGCTGGAGTTAGAGGAGCGAGTCATCCATCACTGGGGTGTCATCCCTCCCTTGATAGACTGCCCACTAGCACTGTGCTGGCGCGTGAGCTGGGAGCTCCTTGCTTCATCAGCTTGGCTGTAACCACTTCTAACTTCATGTTTAAAACTCTTTTTTTTTTTTTTAATTAATTTTGCAAAGACCATCTAACTGGCTGCGGAAGTATTGGTGACAGACCAGACCACTTGTGGGGAAGGCAAGTGGAGGGAACTTCCCAAGTTCACCTTTGTCAGGGAGAGGAAAGTCATGCAGGTCCCCTGGAAACCCATTCTGGCCACTGCAAGGACATTTTTGGGCCAAACCACAGCACCCAAGCAAGCTCCATCTACACCAGGCAGGAGAGGATGGAGGATGTGAGAGATGAGCCCAGCTTTGCTTCAGGGAGAGAGGAGACAGTTTGGTCCCTCCATCTGGTGTACAGCAGCCTGGGGTCTCCTGGGTACATATCAGTATCAAACTTCAATCAGAAAATGCTACCTGGATGGAAAAGACTATTGGATTTCAAGTATTTTTATCTCAAATATTTGAAGGTATAATGCAGTGTTTATGAAGGAACTTCAGAGAACATTACCCTATGCATGGAGAAAGGAGGTAGAAGAGTTTATTTGGTGTGGAAACAAGCTCACATATGGGTCAGGGTCTCAAACACACACTGCAATGACCCTGCCCCACTGCTGCTTGATTGCACAGCACTCTGGAGTCACCAACCAAAGGTTTCACCCCAGAAGCTGGTGGGATGCGATGGGGATTGCCATCTTGCAGCCAACAGTTCCACCCCATGGGGCTTCAGCATTTCCCTTTGGCTTTGTGGTGCTTCTCTTCAAGTCCTGCACTTAGAATAAAAGTTATTTATCTTCCTCATCCCTGACTGAATTATTTCCTACTCACAGAGACACTACTTATGGGATATAATAATGCAACGAGGTAAATCTCTGTGGCACATCAGGCTGCAAGTGGCTCTGGAGTCAGATCAAGAATTTAAATCTGCACCTGACTCTGTATTTTATCTCAAATGCAAATTTGCCCATCTGAAATTGTTTTCAATTTAAGGGTTACCCAGCAAGAAGAGGAAAAATTTTTTTCTAAGCAACCAGCATTATTTTTCTGCCAAAGTTTCTTTGCATGAAATCTCAGAGCTGCAGCCGTAACTGCATTCAGGTTTGTACATCCTTTTTTGGCAAAACCCAATGTGAATGCACAGGACTCTCATCTGTAAACTGCTTTGGTGTTGCTTGAACATATATTTATGTATATTTAATCCCTACTGTGATTCAACGAGTTATCCATCCACTTCCATTAAAAATCCAGTTTGATCATCCAAATCATCCACAAAACCATCCCACGCATCATC
This sequence comes from Phoeniculus purpureus, assembly GCA_028565055.1. Taxonomy (NCBI): domain Eukaryota; kingdom Metazoa; phylum Chordata; class Aves; order Bucerotiformes; family Phoeniculidae; genus Phoeniculus; species Phoeniculus purpureus. The sequence continues at coordinate 18,446,754 of JAOXOE010000702.1, read as the reverse complement.
TCCCAAATTACCCACAAAATCATCCCAAAAACCATCTCCAAAATTGTTCCCAATATAGTCTCAAAAATCATCCCAAAAAATACCCCAAATATTCCCAACTATCATTCCCAAAACAATCCCTAAATTCACCCCAAAAAGTGGGTGTTTTAATATCCTTGACAATGGGTGAATATCAGATGCTAAAACGTAACCTCCCTTGGTGGTTCTGGAAAGCTCACGAACAGCTTCTGCCCAGCATGGGGAACAGCAGGCAGCAGCGCCCCCAGCCCTGTCTTTGGGGCTCCCCTTACTGAGAGGAGCAGCAGGTGGGGGATAAGGGGGCATTTAGCCAGCCTGTTGTGAGAAAACAACAATTCAAAATAAGACATCTTGGCATTTTCTCGGCCAGTGCCCTGCAGCTCCCTGGGCTGGATCCTCTGCCAAGATGAAGGCTTAGTGCCGGCATTCCACTGCAGTGACAGTCCTGCCTCGGAGTTCACATTGTCTTCGGAAAATTATCTCCCGTTCTCAATTCCCCCATTAGTTTTGTTCAGTCATGGGTCTTTCCTGCAGAGCCAGGGGATAGGGAAGCCCTTCTTCAGCTCTCAGACTGAGTCCTTGTCCCTGGGTGATGGGAATTGTGGCGTCATTATTTCTGAATTTACACATTAAAAATAATAAATAGTAACTAGTCAGGAGGGAATTATCTTTAAACCACAATTGTAATAAAGTTCAATCTGCCATTATTTATAATGAAATCGAGTTTATAAAACATTTGTGTTCTTTTTTTTGGGGGGGGGGAATAACTCAAAATCTTTCACAGAGAGTTTTTATTAGCACCAACCCATGCAGATTAATTTATTTAATTTTGATTAAATTATTGCTTCTTCCTATTGTTCCTTCCTCCTCGGGTATAACTCTTGTTCTTTCCTGTATTTTTTAAGAACCAAATGGGTGCACAGAAAAAAAAAATTGTTAAAAATCACAGTGAGTTTTGGTCGCCTTAACTTTTGGAGTGCTGAGAGAAGTTAAAACCCAAGAACTGAAGAAAGCCGTTGCATTGGTGTTGCCTTGATGGGAAAGGAACAAGGAGATGTCTAGATAGACCGTCTCACTGGACCATTGGAGGAGGGAGGGAGGCAGTAAATCTCTTGCCTTGAAATAGTAAAAATTAAAGTATTTGAGCCCCTTTTGCCCAGTCTGAGCAAACACTGTGCAAAAATAAAGCCAAAATTCCTTGAGCAGAAGACAAAGCCACCGCCATCCTCCCCTCACCCCTGCCCCAGTGAGTCCTCGTTATCATTGGCCCAAAATAATCATTTGTGAATGGAGCTCTAATTGCATTATAGGTAATCCATTTCCCTTCTGAAGCTAGTAGTCAACAGTTTATTCTCTCACCTCGGAGATGAAACCGAACGTCAATTTTCGAGATAACATTGACATGAACTTATGTATCAGGCGTCCAGACAAATACCATTATAATCGTTCATAATCCTCTAAAGCTGTGACTGAGAAGTGGCATTTGGACTGGATTTAAACTTGGCATTGTCCGCGTGGAAGATTAACTGCTGCAGAAGACTTTGATTTCTGAATATTGCCCATTAGAGAGTTTTTACATAGGAAATTGAAGAATTATATATAGTCTTAACGTAGTTGACAGAGTCTGACACAAACAATCACAGTCTGACTCCACTTAATTCCTTCTCCTCCCATTTACGGCAGGGAAAATGGCGGTGCAGTCCAAAAAGCACTCCAGAAGGACTTTGAAGATTATTCCTGCTTGGTGAGAATTACACATCCAAGTTAATTTCTGCTGGAGCTGATGGCTATCAAATGCTTTCCAGCAGCTGCGCTTTGTGCAAATGAGCCCAGGACTCCAGGGGCAAATGCTAGCCAAAGAAATGGGCATCCACCAGCTTGGCCAAGGTCTTTCCTAGGATAGAAGTTTGTTGTGCTGCAGTGGTGGAATGGGATGGGATGTGACATGCCCTCCCCTCAGAATCACAAAATCATAGAATCATTAAGGTTGGAGGAGACCTCCAAGACTACCAAGTCCAACATCAACCCAGCCCCATTCTGCCCACTAAGCCATGTTCCCTAGTGCCACATTTACTCCTTTTCTGAATACCTCCAGGGGTGGTGACTTCACCACCTCCTTGGGCAGCCTGTTCCAACACTTGACTAGAAGGTCCCTTTGCACCCCAATGCCTAAACATCCTCCAAGGAGCTTCATGAGGGATGTCATGATAGCTCCAGACAGGTTTCTGTGGTTCAGTTGTGTTTCTTTGGGGGTTGACATGGGACCTTATAGAACTGAAGTTTTCTGGAAGAAATGAAGAAACAGCCAGAATGCTCCGATCTTTAGAGTTCATCCTCCCACACTCTGGAGATACATGGTTGTGGCCCTCTGGTACCTGAAGGAGGCCTACAAGAAAGCTAGAGGGGGCTTGTAGTGATAGGACAAGGGCTAATCATTTCAAACTAGAAAAAGGTAGATTAGATTAGAAATTAGAAAAAAGTTCCTCACCATGAGGGTGGTGAGAATACTGGAACAGGTTGCCCAGGGAAGGTGCAGATGCTCCTTCCTGTTCAAGGACAGGTTAGATGTGGCTTGGACCAAGTGGAACATGTCCTGGACCATGGCAGGGGGTTGGAACTAGATGATCTCTGAGGCCTCTTCCAACTCAAACCGTTCTATGATTCCAAACCTGATGTGAGAAACTATCTGGTGATGAAGAAAAGGTTCTTATTCAGTGATAACAGATTTCCGGTCAAATTTGGTAAGAAAACTGCACACAGAGATAAGGAACTGAACTTCTGCAACTATTGGCACAGGGCTGGATGCTCCTGACCCCAAGTCAACAAATCCTGAGGTTGGGCTCACTGAACTTCCATTAGGACATTACTAATTACGGTCTAACACCATGCTGCTTGCTCTTCAACATCAGAATAAGGGAGGATACAAAGGCGCTTTTCATGTGTAGTTCACATTATTTTGGGGACTGTTTCAAGCCCATTTTAAGCCTTTCCCATTGCCTCAGAATAGGTGGGAGTGACGCCAGGCAGGTCCCAGGAGTGCAGAACCACTCTGCCATGGTCAGATGGGAATATTGTGGGCACCAGAGGAGACAAGGGGTGCACAAGCCCCCCGGGGGCTGTGTGTTCACCCTCACCATGCTGCCCAGCCTAGAGTCCTGGGCGTCTGCAGAGGCACATTCCAGCCCATACAAAGAGGTTGCTATCATCTGGATTCAATCTAGTGATAAATGGGCTCCAGAAGTTTTTGGAATATTTGTCTAAGACCACAACGCTTCTTATCAAAACATTTCCCATTATTATTTTCCAGCCTTGCCTCCATCCCCAGCTACCTCCTCCTTCCCTTTGGTGTGCTGCCATGCCCCAGCACAGCCCTATCATTTTAATCTCCCCACATGGGAAATATAAACGAGTTTTCCTCTAAAGAGGGTCAGCCCAGATCCTCCTGGGGCTCCCAGCTCATCCTTCATTTGCGGTCGCACAAGTGTTTCCTCCTGGGCATTATCACTGGAAATGGAAGACTATGAATGCGCCAGGCTCATTTGTTTTGTGCGTTTAATTTCTTCATAGGTTTGTGTAAGTACTTATTGTCCTCTCCTCAGAAGATAATCGAAGACAAATGTGTGTGTGAGGCACAGGCTTAACAAATGGGGCTGCTCCTAAAACCCATCCTGGCAAAAGAAATGGGGATGTAGGAGCACTGCCGGTGCCTGTGGGAAGGGATGGTCTTGGTCAGCACAAAAAGATGCAAATGCAGCTAAATATTCAATATTCATCAATGTTCATCAATATTCATCAATGTTAATCAATATTCATCAATGTACATGTGTAGCCCAGACGAAACATTTGGTGTAGTAGACACTCTTAAATCAGACAGAGAAGAACAGGGGAAAGGCAAAGAGAAGAGGAAAAATTTAAAGAAGAAATAGCTGGGTGATGAAGGGATGGTGGAAGGGGACTCAGCTCATTCAGGTCCACATCTGCTCACTCTGAAGTGGAACTGCTTGTTAGTTTAATAAATGGAACAATTAATGTAGATGGGAGGAAAGAAAAATGATATCTCGTCAAGAATCTTCCATTTTAACCCCATCTCTAACAGCAAGCTGGGTAAAGCCAAACGGATGCATACGGGTCCAGGGCATAATCCTGACCACGTGGAATCATGAGGAGTAAAGGAGAGTCTCCAGCATCATCCTCCAGTGCTCCCATTGGGTGCTGACTGACATTATCTGCTTGAAGAGATGAATCACCTTGCTGTGGGGAAGTGATGAGATGCCGTCATGCAAAGCTGATTCAACAGAAGATCCTTGAGGTCCTCTTCCACCTCACCCCAGCATTATGAAGAGTATCTACCTTTAATGTTTCTCTGCTGGTGGTAAATGATGTGCAAGGCCAAGTTGTGATCCAAAAAAGTGACATAATATGCATGGTGGTGATAAGTCAACTTTGGTCCATTTCTGCTCTCATGCTCACTCCTGCCTTTAGGCTCTGGCCATGATCTTGGTGACTCCACCATGAGAGAGGGTGGGGATGATCCCCTATGAGGGACCTCAACAAGTGCTGTGAACCATCTCTTAAATGCATCCCAAAAGTTTGTCCCCAAGATGCTAAAGGCCCCGCAGCAGCAGGGAAAAGGCTTTTGCAGGTGAAGCTACATACTGACTTCTTGCAGCCTTGCTCTGCAGCAAAACACTTGGATTTTTCATTATCACACAATAATTAAAATAATTTATTTCAGGCATCTGTTTTAGAACATATTCTAAAGGCTCCTTCCTCCAAGTCCCTAGCAAAGGAGGGTCCAGAACCCTGGTGAGGATGTGTGCCTTCTAGGCTTGCAGGATCCCAATTAAATGCAATGGTCTCCAGATTTGGTTCCCATTATTGTCTTCCTTTGGCATGACCAGTTGGAGAACTTGAATTGGAAAGGGCCCAGAACCTTCAGCTTCCCTAAAATATTTTCAATAACGTTGCAAGCAATTTTCCTTAGAGCATGTAAGGATTGCAGCAGAGGAGCCAACTTTCCCAGAGGAATGATCCAATTATGGGGACTGGATGCTCTTGTCAATCTCTCCCTCAGGGACATGGGAAATCAAAATTATGATTTTTTTTTTTTTATGTGACAGCGAGCGTAGTGGCAGAAATCTAAACCCTGCTGTTATCTCCACAGCCACCCACCCTGCTCCTGCTGCCTGATACTGGAGGCTAAAAATACCAACTCATTTGAGGCAGAACCTCCCTAAACTTTGCTGTAACAGCATCAGTGTGATACTGAATTATGGCTTTTTAATGGTGACCTTTGCATGTCAACATTGAGACCAAATGACGTTGGCTTTCACTAATGCAGTGGGAGCAATGCAGCTCAAACTCAAGCACTGGCGTTCAGGGACAAAAGCAGGACAAGGTAGCAGCAGTTCCCCAAAAGCTAAAAATAGTTCTGGGAGGGTGAATGGAGGAGCTGGTGGAAGTAGGAAAACCATGGGATGCTGCAGGACATGTCCCCATGGTGTCCAGAGAATGGGGAGAGCTCCATGAGATCATTTATACCCCAACACCCTGCAGCCCTCATCCTCCTCCTCCTCAGTGTGGGAAGTTGGGTGCAATTTATCAACCTCCCCAGTGCACTGGGAAGAAGCATCTGCCTTTGTGCTGGGGACAATGTGGGGGCTTTGTCCCTGCGGGGCTGCTGGGATCAAGGGGTGGGCACTGGGCTGTGCAGCAAGCCACACACTGCCCGCTCCAGCTCAGAAGTTGTTGTTGCTATGGGGGTCTGTTGTTGCTGGCTTTCCCCCAGCGCTTCACATCCCGCACATCGAGCTGTCACAGGGTGAACAACAATGGAAACTATTTCTGCTCCTATAGCTGCCTTTTCACAGTATTTCTTCTCTCCATCCTTTACAACCCATAATGAGCGATGACTGAGGAACCACACAGTTCTTCCAAGAGCTTTCCCAGCTCACACCACACTGCCAGCTTGTTCTGCCCAGCACAATCTGCGTATCTGGGGGACACTATTAATTACCCGACATGACACCTCGAGCTTGGCGCTGCCTCATCTTCTCTAGCTAATGAAGCTCTTGGGGGCAGGCATCATGTAGATGCTGCCCTGCCCACATCCAGCATGGCACCTGCTATTCTGAGCCCAAACCAGTGACCTCATGGGGGAATCTGAGCGAGATTCAGATGTGATGCCTCCTGGCATCACCATGTCACATCTATCTTCCAGCTTTTCTGGGTCTTCTTGGACAAAAACTGATTGAAAATCAAAACCCTTTGGCTTCATCTATTAATTCCAGAAGGTCTTACATGCAACAGGAGCAACCTCAATTCTCCCAGGGTACAGCCTCATGCTCTACACATGCCTCATGTGCATTACCAGGGCCCTGGGGTGGATGTGATGGATGGAGGATAGGATAAAGTTAGTTTTGTGCCAAATCCCTCACTCAGGTGCCCATGGGCAGAGGACAGGCAGGAGATCCAGGGCAAGGGTAGATCCCTGCCTGGGGAAGGGCAGCATCACCACATCAGTTATTTCCAGTGCCCTGTGGCCAGATTCTACATTGGTATGCTCCTTGTATCCTCTGGGAAACCTATTGTAAGGGCTAAACAAGAGCGATTCCCCATGATGGAAGATACTCTTTCCCAGTGATACAGACTGATCCCTCTCAGCTAAAATCCAAGTTGTACCTTTGCTTAAATGGGAAGTGATGGTCATGTTTAGATAAATCAGTGCTTTGTTTGGTCTCAAAACTTCTAGTGACGAAGAGCAAGGGAACTGTCACATCGTGCCAGATTGTCTGTTTTGTGACAGCAAATGTTTTAATTAAAATAATTATAATTAAATGGGTGTCAAAAAAATGTTCCAGTGGGAAAGGCGCTCTGCAGCCTCACATCACATCCCATCAGACAAAATGCCACAGGACAAAAAGGAAAATAAACTCAGATCTTTAGGGGAATTTTCCTCCAAGATGTGGCAGCAATTCCCCAGCCAGTGAAGCAGGGCTGGCTGTCACCTCACACCCAAAGGGGAGTCTCTATTAGGGCTTTAATAATCCAAATTCATAGAATCACAGAATGGAATTGCAGAATGGTTCTGGTTGGAAGGGACCTTAAAGATCATCTAGTTTCAATTCCCTGTTATGGGCAGGTTCTCACCAGACCAGGTTCCCCAGAGCCACATCCAACCTGGCTCTGAACACTTCCACACAGGCAGCACCTGGGAGCTCACTACAGCAGAGGTGAAAAGGGTGAGTCAGAGAGATCTACAGCAGCATCTCAAAGACAACTTTAAACTCCACTACACCCTCCAAAACTCACATAATAGGATTTGTGGCCAATTATCACTTCCTCCATCTCACCTATTTGATTTGACATGCCATGATGAGGATTTTCAGATCGGCCCCTCCAGGGTGTGGAAGGGCTGCAGGAGCTGTCCCATTGGCTGCCCCCATCCTCTATCCCACATCCCACATCCTGTCCTGCACCAGGCAGTGACACTCCACTAGCAGGGCCCAGAACTGTAATTTGATCTTAATTACACCTCTCTCCAAAGGTTATTTTTATTTCTTTGTTTGTTAATGCAATTATTTAGCTGTCCTATTTTAGCCTTGACCTTGCAGGAAGAGGGTATTTTCCAGTCAGCATAATGCTTTATCTTTGAGAGCTTCAATCAATAAGGATAATTAATGATGCCTGCTGCAATGATAGCCTCAGCAATCATTATACCACATTAATCCCTGCAGTCAGGCTGGGGTCAAGGCCGTCTAAATCATTCACCTGAGGGTGGAGAAATTCAAATAATTTACCCATTTAAATCCCAGGAAACAAACCAAACTTTATTTACCAAAGCCATTTAATCCATTATGTTGCCGAAAGGAAAAGCATAACACATGTTTTCGCTGGAGCTGTGGATGCTCCTCAAGGAAAAGCAGGTCTCCTTATTGGAATGATGGTGGGGAATTGCACTGGGAACTCATCACGCATGCCACTGGTTTTGCCTGGAACAAACTTCCAAACTGTTGATGTGTCTTCCTTACTTTGCACATTTATATTAGGGCCAGAAATGGGGTGGAGGACAGTGCCAAAATGCAAGTACTGTGTTTGAGGACTTCTGTCCAGCAGTTCCAGCCACCCTTGGGGCTGATTCATCTCCAGTGACACTTGCAGCTGCTGTTCTGGGTTTTTTATCAGCTGCTATGGAAGGGATGGAGCTTTTTGACATTTTCATGCTAGGAGTCAAGATACCCCTTTGTCTGCTCATGCAAAGAGAATTTTTGGGATACAGCCAGCACTATGATCACATCCTGATGCCTCCTGAAATGTTTGACTAGGACTTTGCATCTCTGTCACCCTGAGGGGAAGCCAACAGCATCTCAAGCTTCAGGGAGCAGAGGGGTCCCATGGTCCCTCAGCTGCCTGCCCCAAGTCAAAACATCCACTGGGTGAGAGGAGCCACCAAGGGCTTTATCAGGGTGTTATCTAACCCACAAAGCCAAGAGCCAGTATTATTATCACCAAGTAATGCTCTTGGCCAAAACGCATCTTTGTTGATAATCAATACAGTCTTGCTAATCTAAATTTGTTCCTGGTGTCTCTTGCAGGGCTTTGTGTTGCACATTTGCAACAGGCCTGTTGCAATGCCCACCACGATGCCCACCATGATGACAACCATAAGACAGCTGGACTTGATGATCTTGGAGGTCTCTTCCAATCTGAATGACTCTGTGATTCTATGACAATACCTACCATGAAGTCCACCATGATGTTCACCACAACACCCACTATGAAAACCACCACAAAGCTCACCACGACATCCTCCACAGTATCCACCAGACAAGAGGGACCACCAGGAGCATGGAGTGGGGTCTCAGGGCTCTCTCTGTGTCCCCCCAGGAATTTCTTAGCTCAGTTTGAGGAGCTTAGCAGTCCAGAGGAGGTGGATGAAGTTTGAGAGGCATCTAGAAACATGTAACAGCATTGAGTCCTTCGATGGAAATGAAGGGGAAGTTTGGGTTCATTCTGATTTATTTCTCTATTATGAACAAGTCTGTGTTTTCACCGAAGCTGTTCTCCTCACCTGGACTGAATTCATTATATATTAATGGCGGTATATAATTTACACGTGGGCACACACAATAAATTATAGCCCGACTATATAATTCCACACGTGTAATTAATTACATTAAGCACCTACATTTGAAGTCCACAATTAGATAACCCTGAGAGACAACCCTGTTAGCATTTTTAATAAATACTTGTGTTTGAGGCTGTTCAACAGAGCACCCGATAACAGATAGAGCTGTGTTAACATCTGTTCCTTTATTTCCAGAGGATGTTCGTTCAACATTAACGCTCCTCACATAAAATACCCATTTGTTCCTCACCATCAAGTGCCTCTATTACTTTATTAAAAAGTCCACAAAAAAAGAAAAAAAAAGGATACAATCAGACTTCATAATTTATGGGTGACATTTTCATTACAGAAAACTTTATGCAAAATTGAATTCCAAAATTTAATTTCCTGTGATGTTTAAATTACTTACTAGCTGGCTCCTCTCCAAACATTATGATCACTCCAGGCCCCATATGAATTCGATTAAGGGTGCGTTTAGCTGCTGCCAAAACGTATGGGGTATTTTCCTATATAATTCCACGAATATGCGCCTTGAAATTTATTCTGGACCAGTTTAAATAGTTTCCTCTTGTGCAGGAAAGGGAAACAAGACATTTTTAACCGCCGACGGGGCTTTTTCTCATTGCTCTCTACAATTACCTGAGGGGAGGTTGTAGTGAGGCACGTGTTGGCTTCTTCTCCTTTATGACTAGTGATAGAACAAGAGGAAGTGGGGTAAAGTTGCACCAGAGGACACTCAGAAAACTTCTTCCCAGAAAGAGTGGGGAGGTCTTTGAACAGGCTGTCCGGCTGTCCAGGGAGGGGGTGGAGGCAACATACCAGGAAGGGTCAAAAAACCAGGTACATGTGGTGTTTTGGAAGATTGTTTAGTTGTTGGGGATTGCAGGGTGGATGGTTGGACCTGATGATCTTGAAGGTCTTTTCCAACCTTGATGATTCTATGGTTCTATGACTCTGCTGTTCTCCTTGGGTTCTTGATGCCCACCTCAACCCTGGTCCATGGCCCTTGACTGGGAGAAGCAGCCCCAGCAGGCTTGGAGACTCAGCCCTGGGCTTTCAGGGACACCTCTGGCCATGTCTGCCTCTTGTAGGGGAAATCAGCACTCACAAATGAGTTGTGAGGGTGTGTAGCAGAAGGACATGTGGGACACGATTAGGGTTTGAGCTATTCCAGTTCAGAAGGCCCCTGGGGGTCTGGCATTGCCTCCACTGAACATTATCTGCCCATGAATGTCCTTAACAGCCTCATCAGGAGGAGAAAGCAAAGATGAAGCCCTGGAGAAAAGCAGAAACTGAACAGTGAGAGGAGCCTAATGTAGCTCAGGGGGATCAGAAGCCACGTGAGGGATGTGAAGTTGGGAGACCCCAAGGAAGGGCAAGAAGTGGCTTTAAGCCCACCAAAAAGCCACAAGACATGTGAAATCACCTGCTGCCCTTCTCGAAGGCTCCCCACACCTTTGGCCCCATCACCACCACTCATGATTCACATATCCCTCACAGGTCTCTGGAGTGGGGCTACTCCAGACACCTCTATGGTGTCAGGGACAACACTGGGTTTGAGGACAAATATTTGATGAGTGACCTGGGTGCCTTTGCCATCTCTGCAGCTTCTTCCAGCTCCTCCTGGCAGCTCTTTCTGAAATCAATCTGCGTTTTGCATGTCCTCATCCTCCAGGAGCCAAGGCACTATCAAAGCTGGAGATCAATACATCTGCACAGACTATTGTTACCGGGTTTGGTAATTTTCTGAGAAGACCATGTCAGTAGAGATCAGCTTGCTTTGCTAAAACAACTTCAGCTCATGGATCTTCTGAGGGACTTAGGGAAAACCTTCAGGCACGTCTTTGGAAATAATTCAGATTGCTGCTGCTGTGAAGCTTATCTCAACACGTGCCAGTATGTCCCAGCAGATCTCAGCATGTCCAAGTACATCCTAACTTATGTGGGCATGTCCTAGCTCATCCCAGTATGCATTAGTTCATCCCATCATGTCCCAGCACATCCCAGCTCACTCCTGCACATCCTGTCTTTGTGTGCCAGCTGATCCCAGTGCATCTTAGTATCTCCTAGCTCATCCCAGCATGTGCCAGGGTGTTCCAGCAGAAGCCAGCACATCCCAGAATGTCCAAATATATCCTAAGTCACTCTTGTTCACTCTCGCCATCATGATTCTGCACTGGGACAACACTACACTGGTACAAATCTGTGTCAGGACAACTCTGTGCTGGGAGAACACTGCACCAGAACAACTCTGCACTGGTACAAATCCGTGCCAGTGCAGCTCTGAGCCAGGACAGCTTTGGCCTCACATTGAAAGGAAACACTTCAGATATTCTTACTTTCAGTACTGTGATGGGAAGCCCTGGACCTATTCAGGTCCGTGCACTGCAAGATGCTGCTGTTCAGAACCTCCAGCAGCTGCTGATGAAGCAGCTCCACCTGCACTGAGAATGTCCCAGCTGATCCTGGTACATCCTATCTCATCCCAGCGTGTTCCAGCTGATTCCAGCACATCCCAGCTCAAGTCAGCACATATCAGAATGTTCCCAGCATGTTCCAGCAATCCTCAGCGTGTCCCAGCTCATCCCACCTATTGTATCTTTAGGGACAGGTGGGACAGGATGCCACAAGCGCTAAACCAGGACCCTGGTTTCCAACAGCCCCAAAGCAGACTGATTGTGCACCTGTGGGTTGGTTTCACAATTCGTTTGTTGTTCAGCAATCAGAGATTCACTTTGTGTTCAGTGATGAAAAAAATATCCACCATTGTTGAGAAGGATTTTTTCCCAGGTCATTACGGGCAAGAAAAACAAATCCAGAGCAAGCCCCAGACTTGGAAGTAGTGGGAATATGTAAACCCTTCATGTCTGGATTTCCTTCTACACCAGTAAGACAAACAAGTGGATGGAAAAAATCTCAAGACTGCCACTGGATTTTCCTGGAACGGCATGCTGACCACAGTGCTAATAAAAGCTGCTACTGGGATGATGGCAAAGGAAGGGCTGGGCAGTAACAGGATGACAGAGCAATATCGCAGGAGATAGGATCCTGCTGAGTCTAGAAGTGCCTGATTTATTTATATTCAGTGAAACTGAAATATTCAGAAGGAGAATTCCTGCAAGCTGAGCTCTTTGTTTGCAGTATTCTCTGGGACATGTTGCTCCCCCCACAACTTGATGCCCATCCCCAATTAATTCAAGCAGCACAAATCCAATATGATATTCCTTTTCTTTCTCATCTGCCTCAGTTCCCAAAGTGGATGATGACAAACCCAGATAATTCATTACTTGTATCTTAATTTATATATTATGGAACACTTTATTAACCTATACACTTTGCTGCCTGCATGTCTTTTAATGGGTTTATAAGGGAATTATTCATTTATCCTCTGCACGTGAAATAATACCTTCATCATTCACCTGCGACATCATAAGATATTAATTATGGAGCTTTCACTTAATAGTGAAACACTAATTGTGAAGGTAAATAATATTCTCATGTTGGAGAGCAGCTCCTCTCAAACCCCATTGGCATTTCCAGGAGTGGCAATGGTTCAGATCTCCTTTTGCATGCACAAGCTGCTTATTTCTATGACATCCTGATTGCTGGGTTCACAGCCAATGCTGCATCCTTGTTGGGTCAAAACCCTTTGGCCACACCACAATATAATTGGAGAAGTAGAGATGGAGGATTTCTCATGATCTCCATATCCTATGGCTAGGGTTTGACCTCTAGAAGAAGATGCTCTTGCAGGTGAAGGTCAGTATAGCCTGGATGTGTAATTTGCCATTGCTCTGGCTGCCAGTGCTATCTCCCCACAGGGAAACTTTTTGGGAGGATCTATCAACATCCCTCGACTCAAGATGGGTATGTACAGGTGAGTTCCCAACAACTGAGAGAAATAAAAGGGCAGCTCACAGTGCAGGCTTAAAATAGCAT
>JAOXOE010000702.1:18402785-18433570 GCA_028565055.1 Phoeniculus purpureus | reverse complement strand
CCGCATTGTCTTGGGGGTGGGGAACAGCCCGGGGCGGGGGCGGGGTGATAAGTCCAGGCCTGGAGGGGAAATCTAGCAGCTGGGCAAACCAGCAGCCCCGAGGGGTTTGCTCTGTAGAGTCTGTGCTGTGGTATCTGCAGGGTGGGTTTTACCAGGCTTCTGAAGAGGGCTGGGCTGACCACCCTCTGAGGGTCCCGTGTCCCAGCCCTCAACCCCATCATTGGGACAAACAGTGAAGAGGCTGAAGAAAAGCTGGACTTGCTTTCTCTTTCCCTAGCCCCAAACAGGACAGAGCCAGAGCCCAGCTGCCCCAGCTCCGGGTGGGGGTGTCCCAGCACCCCACTGCACCCATGCTCTCCCCGACAGCGGCCGTGGGGCAGGGAAGACCCAGGGCGCTGGGGGGCGAGTCCCGGTGCAGCATTTCTGCAAGGGCTGGGGAGGAGATCCCAGGGGGAATCTGTCCCTCCGTCCCGCTGTCACCTGCCCCGAGCTCTGTCTCTCCTCCAGGCTGCGGTTTGCGAGGGACGGGGGTGGGGAGGGGCGGGGGGGATGCTGTAATAAGGAACACATTGGGATGGAAATAACTTAATTCTGTCACAAACACCAGCTTAATGTATGCCCTTAAACTTGAAGCCGTATATGTTTCCCTGCAACATCCGCCCGTATCGGGAGAATCTGCTCCAGCTAGACACTCTGGTGCCTCATGCCCTGCGCCCGCGCTGCTTCGCAGCAGCCATCATCATGTTTTAATGAGCCATTTTTTCCTATTTATCTCATGTCACCGTTTCCTCAGCAGTGCCATACCCCGTCCTGTCCAGTAAAACCCATTATCTCTATTAGGCTGCCGATAGCACATCGGTGGGATCACTGCCTCCCTAATTGCACCAGCACACTACTCCTCCCTCTCCTCCTCCTCCCGCTGATAGATTACCCTGGGCTAACAGCCCCTGCACCTATTCCCCAGCGCCCTACTACCAGCCAATCCCCAGCAATCGGGGCTCTGCTTTCTGTAATAAATCCTGACCTATCAATATCTAATAGGCCTTAATAATCAACAGCTATAGCCGCTGTCTGCTCCAGGACGCCTCACCCAGCCCGGCGTGTTTTATCTGCCTATAATTAGCAGCAGTCAAACCCCGTTAGCGTGACAGGGTGCGATGGGCCAGGCTGTGCGGGAACGATAACGGGTTTTAACGCACATCCAAATGCGATTTCATCGCCCAGCCTGACTCCTTCGATAATGCACATGGGTGTAAAAACAGTCCAGCTGGCCTGGGAATGTGTGGGAAACAGGAATATTGGGGCAGGCAGTTCTGGAGCACAGTGTTGCTGCTGCATGTTTGATAGCAAAGAAGCTGTCGAGGGGTAAACCCTGGGAATGGGGGGTTGCAGAGGATGTCGCTGGGAAACACCCCCAGCCAACATGTCTGGATAAAGCTACTGGAGAAAGGAACTGGTTGAAGGAATGGGGTTGAAGGAACTGGGTGAAGTTCCAGTAAAGTGAATGGGTAAAATAACTGTGCTCATTCCCGCCAGCTGTGGATGGGGAGGAAAAGAAGGTGCACCCAAACAAGGCAGTAAGGCTATAAAGTTAATGAGGGAACCATGTAATTTTGTTGCAGTTTGAGCCTTTATAAGCCCCACCTCAGGAGCCAGGCTTTCGGGGTAATACAGTGAGCACCATAAAAAGGATGTTTAATGTAGCTGAGGGCCAAGGCAAACATCGTATAATTGTAGTGAGTGGCTCGTTGAGTAAAACAATCGCTCTTAAAGGATGAAATACAGCATAGGACTATGCTGGCTCTGGCTTTACGTTGCTTCTACAACAGTTTCTTCATTTCACTTTCAAATATGTCTCACAGGAGGTTGGTTACAAACTTCTCTCAGCATGGAAACAAGATGTGACTGGATCTGCTTGATCGAATCAATGAGAATAAATGACCAGATGTATCGGGTCATGAGCCTCACCAAATCTGTTTGATTTTCGAACATTTTATGCCAACGGGGATGGCATTGGCGAGGCATGCCCACCTGGGATATCCACCCCGGCTGCATCCACCCAGAGATTTGGCCAGGGGATCTCCAAGAGATGCTGCAGTCTCCCTGGTGCCTTCCAGTCTCCCTTGGTCCCACCAAGCTCCTGATGGGACACAAATTTCCTCTGCTAAGTTTCCTTTCCCTTTGGTAGCTTCACTGCAGGAAGGCAATGCTCTGCTGGTGGCCATGGCCATGTTTCTGTCATGCAACTTACCCAAAGGTCCCCCAGCTACCCTCTTCACCACACACTGCCATAGCAAGAACCATGATGTTGATCAGCTTTCTTGGAATATTCTGCACTAAAAGGTGATGAGGATGCTACACAGTGAAGAAAGGTACTGAGCCTTTTTTGTGCCAAACAGGACATGATACCACCGGCAGAGAACTGGTTGTTTGTCCATGTTCTTGGGACAAAATCAACACCTGGTCTCACAGAATCATAGACTCATTAAGGTTGGAAGAGACCTCCAAAATCATCAAGACCAAATAACAACCAAACACTACTACATCTACTAAATCGTAAAATACATTTGAGCCAAAATAGTCTAAATTTTGGTAGAAAAGATTAATTTCAAGCACAAAAGACACCTCCTTGGTTCCTACTTCTGGGGCCTTTTTAAACAGGGAATAAAGATGTGCTCCTCTGTGTTCCGTATGAGCACATAGTGAGAAATCTCATCAGCCACAATAGTTTAGAAGACAGGCATCATGAGATATCTCACATGTAAATGGACACATCATCTGAGCAAGGCACCATCTATCAATATCAGTTTGAGATGCAGCAGATGATCTGATGGGATTATGTAGATCACAACTAGCTATGGGTGACTGGAAGTGGGTAACCCTAGCAACCTCAGGTACATTGGTGCAGCCATGAATCAAATGTCGGCGTGGTGAGCTATGCACAAAAGAGAGGAATATTTCTTTGAAATATTCATAACAGCCTGCAGTGTATTATTTTATAAATCTCTGTCTATTATGCATTTTGGAAGCCACATTTACAAAAAAACCCCAACCACCCAACAAAACACATTAGCATTTATAGCCCCCACGCTCACATAACGCAAATACAGCCAACATATAACACAAACACCAATGGCAACAGTGTTGGGTTCCTCTTCATCATGGTGGAAAGGATATCTCCCAGACACTCCAGCTAGAAGGATGCACAGAGGATGGGTTGTTGCCATAGGTTTGTAATGGGACCTTCTATCATCAAAGAGGATAAAGCCGAAACGTACACACTCTATTTAAAATGTAATGCCAGAAAGGTAGGAAAAACTGGATGTGTCCCTTAAAAACTGATGGAATCAAGAAAATGTATGGTTTGGGGTTTTTTTTAATCCAGCTCTATGTTAAGCATTTTAGATGACCATAAGGTATTTTAAATATATGCTGTGTCGTACTTGAACAACAAATAATTACATATGTAGTTGCAAAAACTTTCCATATGTCTCCAGATACCCAAGATGCTCATGCATGCTTCATCTTTAGGCTCCTCCACATCAAAGCACTGAAGTTTGCAAAGTCTCCTGGGGTTTCCCTCATGGAAAACCCTCCCTTCATCCTGATGTTTGTTGGACATTTTAGTTCTCAGCCCACAAAATCATTTTTAATAATTATCACAGAATCACAGAACATTGGGTATTGGAAGGCACCTTGAAAGAGCATCTAGTCCAATCATCCTGCCACAGCAGGATCACCTAGATCAAGTCGCACACGAACACATCCAGGCAGGTTTTAAACTTAATGGACATTAAGCTGACATGGAACAGCTGCAATCACCCACCCAAGGATAAGTTGTGAGGACAAGGGTGAGCAAAAGGCAAGACAAGGCTGGGATTGTGGGTTCCCCATGGGACAGTTCCCCTGTGCAGGATGCTCAAGGACCTCCAAGCTGCCTTCTCCACCTCAGTGCTGCCAGTGGATGAGCTTTTGTTTATTTTGTGGGAGACAAAGTTTTTCTTAAAACTCAAATGCTAGAAGTGAAGACCATAATTCAGAATCTCATTTTCCTTTAAAAATAGTTCCTAGTTCTTGTGGTCAACAACAGAAAAATAAATATTTGCCTCTTGGGCTTTGGTTTCTTTTAGCTTTCCTGGTCCTGAATGCTGAAGAAATAGGATTACAGCTCATAGACCTTCCCAGCATCACATGCCATGGGGTGGTCTCTGATTTCAGATCTGGGAACCACCCATTTATTTATGTTACGATGTTTTCACCCACCCTCATGCTCAGCAGTCTGGCAAGCTCTGTGCTCTATTTATTTTACTTTTTTTTCCCCAACAGCTATTAGAGAATTAATGTTTCCGTAAAACGTGTCTCATCCTCATTAAACACTTTCAGGTCATGCAGAAAGGCTTCAGCAGTTAAACCACACTGAGACTTACAGCGGCAGATCTGAGGCAGCAACCCTGTGCATTCAAAGCTGCCTTCTCTGATGGCTCTCCTGGACGAGCTAGATTAATTGTTGGGGACCTACAGCACATGCTCCAGTGAAAATAAATTGCTTTTATTTCTATTACCCCACCAGTGGCTGTGTAACTTAATTTCATTAGCTAGAACCTGTTGAGAGTGTTCAGCTTTCCATAGCGGGACGCACTCGAAATGAAAAGACACTTCCGCTTCTCAATTAACAGAATCGCTCCCTTTTCAAGCGAAATGAATGTTATTGAAACCAATTAGCATAGACTGGAAAATCTCTCATTAATGAGGGGAGTGTGGGTGAGTAAACAGCAATGAAAAGATGAAATTAGAGAAGAGCCTCTTCTTGTTGGCCTGAATAATTACATGCTTAGTTGCCTAATTGTCTGGTGAAAAGCCTCGCCGTGCTCGGAACAGATTGCCGTGTTCATTAGGCTGCAAAAGGCCACCTGCTGCTGCGGCTCATTTTCCTGCCGCCTCGGTACACGTGTCACTCCCTGGGGACCCATCGTTGGACACAACACTAGCTGCGAAAAGCAAATGAGCTTGCCAATATGCTGCAATATTGTGTCCTTTATGCCAAGATACAGAAGCTTAATATGTCAAATATAATGAATAAAACCAACAGCACTAACGAAGTTTATGAGCAAAGTGACCTTCGAGCATGTCCCGGCGCAGGGAAGTGCGGGACGCGCCGATGCCACTCCTTCTGTGCAGTGCAGATGTTCCTCCTGGGCCTGCACTGCTCCAAATTACGTAGCACAAAAGATGAATTACGACCGCTACGGCCCAAGCGATTCCTCAGACAATGGCGTCACGAAAGCCCACGATGTTAACTGTTCAAATTGGAAACAAATGCGAAGTGCTGAAGCACTCGGAGGGGCTCGTGGGCTCCAGCATTGTTCCTATTTACTCCGCTGTGGCAATAAACATCAAAGGGCGGAGGCCTCTCTGCGCCAGCCCTGCTTCAGATCACTTCATGTCCTATAATTGCTATTTTTATAGCTCTTTTAAGCCCAACTGTATTGTGCAGCACTGTTTGCCCTGAGTGCAGAGCTGGGGGTTGCCAGGCCTCTGAGGACTCCTGCAAGCCCCAGCACGTGCATCATAGGGTCCCACCTCTAAAGAGCTAGGTGGAGGGATAGATGCTGCTGGAAATAAGGAACTCGTGAGATGTTCTACATTGATGAGACATTGTGGCCAAGTGGCCACAGAGGGGACCTGCCCCAGCCAGGCCATGAGGACCTGCCCTCTTGCAGTGTAGCATCCCTCTTCCCAAGCTAAGAGACCTGCTTTCTGCACTGTGAGCTCATAAAATACAACAAAATAACCAGGAAAAGGATGCTAAATGCACTGCTGGGCTTGGAAATGCTGACCCTGGTTCAAGAAGATGTGGACGCTAAGTATGGTGCTTAAGAAAATGATTCAGCTCAGCATGTGCATCCATCCCTCAGGGTCACCGTGTGCAGATCCAGTTGCTGAAATCTCTTTCAGAATGAAGGAAATCCCATCATCTGGATGTTAGTGTGGCTGAGAAGCAGAACTCTGCCCAATAGCCTCCATTCAGCTCTTTTTTTTTCCTGTTGGTCTGAGCGGAGGAATACAAGACAAAGACACTAAATAAAGTGAACACAAGACAAAGACACTAAATAAAATAAGAAAGTTGTGAATAGTCCGTGAATGTAGGAGTGACTGTGATACTCAAGCTCTACACACCGCCAGCACAGGTCTCCAAGCATTTGTGCATTTTCTTTTGTAAGTGAAGAGGTTTATAGTTCAGCAAAACCCAACTCAAACCCAACCACTCCCACAGTGAGCTCTGAAGCTGGAACTAGCTCCATGAGCAGCTGCAGCATCCCAAGGCTGAACCCTCCACTCAATTTTCTCAGCATCTCCAAACACAGCTTTCTTCTCACTGGCTCAACATTCAAATTCTCCATGCAGAGGATTTAAGCCACTCGAAGTGGTGGCACATACTGTCACATCAAACAAAATGACACCCACTGTTGCCCCCACTGAGCCGCCAAGTTTAACAGTACACAGGTCAAACACAAAAGTTCCGGTTGCCATCAAAGGTCTCTGGTGACAGTGGCAAGGAAACATGCCACCGCTTCTTCTTCGCCAGATTTTTGATTTTTTTTTTTGAGAGTGTTGAATGAGTCCTTCATTAATTTGAAGAATGGAAAGATGTGATTGAGAAATGGGTTTATCCTCTTAAAAATCAGGAATGTGGTTCCTTATGATGGAGCCCACTTTGGTAGTGCAAGGCAGCCTAGTGAACTCCGCACATGTCTTCACACCTCATACCCCTCCCCAGTGTTCATCCCACAAACAAAGCATTTTTTAAGTTTGTCCTAGAAAACTCGTCTCTTCCTCTCAGGCAGTCGGTGTGACGTGTGTTATTTAATGTGATAAACTGCAGCACATGTATTTCATCTAAATTATACATGATGCCATTAGCCTGCTGAACTCTCTAAGTGTGCAATCAGCCCTTGATATGGGGAACAAGGGCACAGAAGGAAAACAAATGGGTCCTTTCCACCAGAACATGCACCATGCAGTGATTCCTCTGGAAACTGGATGCAAAATTACCATCAGAAGGCTTCAGTCTGCCATTATCAGCTCTGTGG
The DNA here is from genome assembly GCA_028565055.1 of Phoeniculus purpureus. NCBI lineage: Eukaryota > Metazoa > Chordata > Aves > Bucerotiformes > Phoeniculidae > Phoeniculus > Phoeniculus purpureus. The sequence goes on along the minus strand of JAOXOE010000702.1, from coordinate 18,426,479 downwards.
TTTGGAGCCCACAGGCTGGTTAATCATCTTCACTTGGGAAATTCTTGGAGTAAATGAGCCAAATCAGTGAGAGTTTCTCTATATTTTTTTTGTTTTCCGTTGCTGACTCCATGTGTCGAATGTGGTTGACCAAGAACGAGTCTCCCCAGTCCCCATTAAAGACACTCCAGTTCCTGAGGCCACCTGCACACCCAAGCCACAGGTCTGCACAAACAGAGTGAGAGTTTCAAGTTATTCTGTATTATTTTTAGGGCTTTCTCAGGTTTTCTCCCAAGAAAACCCAACGTGATTACATTCTTTAGGCTGCTTTCCAACTGGCTAAATACAATTGACTAAATTAATTATGAAGATCAGTTTTACAACAGATTAGGATAATTCATTGGGTGGTGTGTTGTTTTCCTAAAAGTCTCACCTGATTGATGAAGAGAGGTGGCTATAAATGCTTTTTTGTGGCTGAGTAAGAGCAAATGCAAACTTAATCAGGTGTTCTGCTTTGGATTAAGCAAACTGTGTAACTTGGATAATACAAAGGTGTAATTAGCTGTGATGCCTGGGAAAAAATTTAAGTGATTAAGGGAAAAACACTCAGAGACATTTGTGCATAGTGGTTGGCGCAGGAGGCATCACCTCTGCTGAGCTTTGGGGTGAAGTGGATGCAGATAAGGCTGGACCTCAGGTTCTGACCATAGAGTTTTGCATCTCTTCTTTATTTCCCATGTGTAGATGAGCTGGCATCTTTAGAAATTCAGTCTTTATATCCGATACCTCTTGTGAGCAAAAATTTATTGTTAGTGACAAAGAAACAGTGGACAATGAAGAAATAATGACCCAAACTTAATTAAGTTCAAGGTAAGAGAAAACCCTTTGCAGCTCTGCCATAACAGGTTCAGATATTACATCTATCATAAAGGTGTAAGGCAAAGGATGCTAATTTGATCATTCCAATTCCTCCTAATGCAAAGAGTGAATTGCTTTTGGACTTCTGATGATTAATGTGGTTATTGATTATATAATCAATAAGGCCATGGTGTCTAATTATTGATAATCCTCCTCTAAATGAAAGACCAGACATAAGGAGTGACACTTACAGAGCTCAAAATATAAACTGATTCAGTGTGAAACCTGGTAATTGAAAGTCAAACTAATCCCACAAATTAAATCACAGCAATCCATAACATTTACCTGATAAAGCCTTTCGAAAGCTTTATTTAACTTCCAGTGCTCATTGGGAACTCTGGGACTGCCCCTGGAAAGGTGCCCAGTTTGGCAATAAGGTCTGGATTTGGGGCTGCCTTTTTATTAACACAAAAAACCAATTTCATATACTTAGGTATGATAATGTTGTTGCTTCAGAACATCTCATCTCACCTCATCTCACTCTCTCACTACACTTGAATTTATTTGGGATATTTAAAGAAACTGGTATCAGTCACATGTATATCACCTTTTCCAAAGTCTCACAGTCCTTTTATATTGTAGAATAGTGAGGGAAAGCAGCCTCTTTACTTTTCCTGGCAGCCCCTTCAAGATTTTTTAGGTACCTTAAATAAAACATGGAAGGTACCTTAAATAAAACATGGAAGATGTGGTCACATATTCTGGTGAGTAAACTCGTTAGACCAATTAAAAGTCACTGCTAATCAATCACCTGCTCTTTAGGCAGCTATTTAATCCCAACAGCATCCTCTGTGACTGTAATATTCACTAATTGAATTAGTAAATGCCTCTAATCAGATAATCTGAAAAATATTCCATTCCCCAGTCTCTGAAAATCTCTACGATTAGGGACAGTTCATGCAACAGTCAGAATTCTTCATTATTTTGATCCAGGTGGTAATTCTGTGGTAAAACCCCTTAGCACAGGCATCTCCCACTCCAAGATGGGGCTGTGCCAGGTGTACCATTTTCCTTTTGCTGCTTGCCACACCCCTAATTTCAAACAACCTTCACTTTGTTGCTTCTTTTTAAATCTGATCTTATGGTTTTGCCAAAAATCACAGTTAAGGGGCTTAAATAAAAGAAGGGTCCAGCCACCCTCCAGAATCCCCATTGGAGACCCCCTGGACCACTGACCAACCACAACACAATTTTCCTAACAGCCAAAACGCGTCACCGTGTGATATGGAGGGTGCTGCTGCTCAGACAAATCACACTGGACAACGACAAACATTTCCCCTAAAGCTCCCTGTCACATTGCACTGTGCTCCTACAGGTTTTCTTCTGCCTTTGTAAGAAGTGCCATGGGCACTTTTGTATTTTTCACTTATTTAATCTTTATTCTAAAGTTTCCACCCACCCATCTCCTCAAACCACTCTGTCTAGGGGAGAGTCCCAGTGATTTTCCTCTGCAGTGATAGCATCCCTCAGTGCAGGGCAGAGACCTCTTACATGTATTAGACCCAATTTAAGTCCGTCTCAAAGTTTTAAGGCCAAGCTAAAGCATTTTAAAGGGCTTTTCTATTGCCCAAGGGAGCTATTTTCCTGAGTGGTTAATTGATGATGGAAGAGCTGAATGGAGCTCCAGAAACTTTCTCCAGTTTCTAAATAACAGGAAGAGATCATAAGCCTCTGCCTCTGTGCTTTATCCTCTCTAATGGTAATTTGTAAATACTGCACCAATGTTCATCCAAATCCTTAGCACTCAGCTGTGAAGACAGTGAGAAATAAAAAAATAATAAAACCAGAAGATCTCTCAGTGTTTATGGGGAAGCAGGAACATGGTGAAGATATATCACAGCTTTGAACAGCGCAGAGAGGTGATGGGCACCTGCCATGGATGTCCAATCAAGCATCATTAATAGAATCATAGAATCTCATGACTGGTTTTGACTGGAAGGGACCTCAGAGATCAAACAGTCTCAACCCCTTGCCATGGGCAGGGACGCCAAGCATGCTTCCCAGAGCTCCATCCAACCTGGCCTTGAACACTTTCAGGGATGAAGCAGCCACAACCTCCCAGGGCAACCTGTTCCAGTGCCTCAGCACCCTCACAGGGAGGAATTTCTTCCTCAGATCTCATCTAACTTGCCCCTTTTTTTTAGCTTGAAGATGTCTCCCTTGCCCTAGCACTGGAATATTTATTTATTCACAATGTTCTGCTGCGTCTTGATCTACACTTCCAGCTATCCCAGTTCCGTGAACCCAAACTGCCAAATTTTTTAATCTTGGTGGAAATAAAGGAAAATGAGAGAAACTAAACAAAATAATAAGTTTTTAAAAAAGAAAAGGTTTTTCTATTTTAAAAAAGCATTGGAGAGACATTTTGAAAAATAACAGTCATTGCGGATTTGTGTTAAATACAACAGAATAGTCCTGGAAGCACAGCAGTGATTGGGTTCTAAGAATTACCCCGTGTTTAATAGGGGAATAAATCAGGTGTGAAAGATCCCTCACACCAGGCTGACCTATTTTACATACAGAAACCTCATCATTTGCCTTTATTGAATAGATCCAGACAGTCGAATGTTATTTATGTTTTTAATTTGTCTGCACTGCTAAATACCTCCTCACTCGGCATGGGGACAGAGAGCCAGATGCCAGAGCCTTGTCCCCACCAGGGGCTGGTTTCTCTGGGAGGTTTGTCCACATCTTTGGTCTTCCCAAGTGCCCACCATGCCCAGGCTGGAGCACTGCCAGGGAGCTGGCAAAAGCAGCTGAAAGGGCAAGTCCTAAGCCTCTAATCCTCTGTGCAACCTCAGATTTGGCACATTGATTTTTTTTTTTTAATGTTGAATGTGCCAGAAGCAGTTCGACAAGAGACCACTAGTGGTGGGTGTTGGTGCTGTGGGGGAATCCCACAGCACAGGAACAGGTTGCCTAGAGAGGTGGTGAAGGCCCCATCTCTGGAGACATTCAAGACCAGGTTTGATGGGGCTCTGGGCAATCTGTTCTAGTTAGAGGCTAGATAACCTTTGGAGGTCGCTTCCAATGCAGCACGTTTCATGATTCTGTGATTCTACGAACCCTGACTGCCATGGCAGCAAAGAATTGTCTGAAGACAACAACCCAGCTCCACACTTTTAACCAAGGCTTGGCCAACATAAAAAGGGCTGGGAGTGTGGACAAGCAATGCACCTGTAGAGAGGGGCTTGGTGCTTTTTGTGAAGGCAAGGAGAGACCCATGAGAGCCTCTGACTCAGCCACTGCAGGGGACAAAAAGAATCAATCTATGCTGTGGAGATTTTAATAAGTGGAGGTTTGACATAGTGCATCATAAGCCATCAGCGCTGATGAGCAGCTCTTCATCATGACTGTCACGTCAGTGGAGATGGAGCTGCTGGTAGGGATGGCAGCCCCGGCCCCAGCTGGTTACTTTGCTCCTGAGGACCCATTTTGACCTGAGCCCAAAGCCCACCAGTGGCTGGGACAGCCGAGCAAGCTGTCAGATGTGCAATTTAGCCCTTGTGGTTATGGAAACATGTAATAAAGTGTTTGCAGCCCACCATGAAAGCCCCAGCTTCAAGTCTATTCTGAACCCTCAGGCACAGTGCCATTACACCCTGAGCACTGCTGAAAATAGAGCCCCTGGGAACAAAAATAAAGTAATTGGTGCTGTTTAAGTATCATCTATGAAGTTGTTCTGTAACACCATGGAGTGGTGGATTAAGGATTTTGAAGTGTCCTGTTGGATGCTGGGCTGGGAGGAGGCTGTTTGCATCATGGGCTGAGGAACCTTGGAGCATCCTTCAAAGGTTCCTTGGCAGGGCTATTGCCCCAGATCCACCAGGCTGGGACCCAAGGTGTGCTGGGGCATCACTGGTCTGTGGAACGGGAATCTGCAGGATGCTAAAGTGCTGGAGTTTGGGGTCAGTTGTGCTTTTTCCCTTTTCAGCAAGAGCAGTACTAAGATAAAGGACAGTGGGAGATACTTGGTAAAATGTCCGAGGCGGCAGCACTCTGTCGTCCTCAGGCACCCCACACACCCAACAAGCCCTCTAATCACATTATATGTTCAGGACGAGACCAACAATCAGATTTCCCTGCGAAAGCCCCTTTGGCAGAGCGACACCATCTCCCCTTGGCGCAAACGTCGGCTGCCGGCACGAGCGGCGGCATTGTCAGCCGTGACAGGCTGATTGAATCTGCAGGAGGCTGACTGGCTCTGACCACTGCGCCGAGTCATTAACCTTGACTCGCGTAATTGAATTCAAGGTTGATTGCCTGTGACCCTCCTCGCTGAGGTCCTCCACATGTACATATTCATTATGAGCCACCCCGCTAAATGGATTGCACAGGGAGAGCTGTAGCAATCAGCCTGCTTGGTATGCAGAGGGCGAGGAGGGCACTAATTGCATGTTAGAGCTGAGGATTAGATTATGAAAAGAGTGAGAAAATGAAGATAGATCCCTCTGACACTGTCAGATTAAGGGCAGCCATGTGCAGGAATATGACATTGAAATTTACGGTGCCATTAAGGGAAAGGAGATTTGAAAGGGAGAGTTGGATGTAATTTTTAAGGGTTTTTTTTTAAATTTCTGTATATTTACCATTTAATACTAAAAAGTTGATAAATGCATTTGTTAAATCTCTAACACTGATGCAGTAATTTAACACTGGAGTGTTCTTTATCTGTTTCTAGACTAAAGGTTTGCCAGCCCCCATGGCACCTGCCTGATCTTTAACCCTACCAGTTTTCCAACCTGAGCCACCACCATGACCATGGACCATGGGCCCAGGACAATCCTAGCAGAATCCTACAGAGATGCTACCAAAGCTCATGTTGTTGATGGCTGAGTCCCTCCAAAGCCTTGCCTTGGCTTGATGAGAGCCAACAGAGCTGTCCCCAAGAAGGGGAAGCCCCCTGCATGATTCCTGCCTGGCCCCCAGAAGGAAAAGAATGAGGGAAAGTGGTCACAAGACACCCATGGGGTCATGTCATTGCTCTTGTCATAGCTGGGCACGATTTCCCCATGTTCTCCTGCAACTCAATCAGATGTGAGTTTTTTGGGGGTTGTTTTTATAAAATGAAAGTTGAGCACAAAAACATTTTGCCCATGGGGAATTCAGATTCTCAATGCGCTTTTAATAACTGTTTGTAAAACATTTAGGAAAATCTATGGCAACACGTTTAGGGAAAAAAAATCAAATCAAATTATTCTTGCCTGAAGATGTTCTTCTGGTATCTAAACTTTATGAATCATCCTGTATGGCTTAGTAATATTGTGGAACAGAATGGAAGTCCGAGTTTAATCTATGTAATATTTTTAAATAGAGATGCTAAACTTAGCCACAGGCTTCAAACCTATTAAGAATTTTGTACCCAATCCTATGCAGGCAGTAGGGCTAAGCTGATGTTCTTGTTAGGACTAACTTCAATACCCCAGGTCCATGCTACCCCTGTAAGGCTGCTGCCCATTTTAAAATCTGGCTTGAAATCTGCCATTAAAATAATATTTGACATAAAGTATTTCTGGAGGTGGAAGCTGAACATCTAAGTCCTGATTCAAACATTTTCCAAACATTGCAGTGGTTAAATAGTTCCCTCTTGGGAAGCTTTTCCCCTCTTGTTCCCTAATTGTTTCATGTGTCAGGGTAGGCTGTGAGAAGGTATCGGTGGAAAGACCAGGCAGAAAGCACCCATGTGCTTCATGCACTGATACAACCTACAAATGATGGGATCTGGTGCAAAACTGGGGGTCTTCCTTGCATTGATTCTAGGTTTTATGCAAGCACAGCCTCCTTTCGCATTGCAAACAAACCCTGGAGCTTTTGGGATCTCTGGGCTTCCCTTCCAGAAGGAGCAGAGCTCTTCAGCTGGGCTGAAGCTGACACGTGCCATTAATTCTATTGAATTCCCAACGTCCGCAGCCTGTGCTGTGCTAATAACAATGGGATCAGAGGCAGCAAAATCCATCCAAACCCCTAAACCTCATGAATTGCCAATGTTTTGGGTTTCTAATATGTTGAGGACATAGTTGACAAGAATAACTTGGCAGTTCCAATCAGAGGGCTCTGTCCTGGAAGGAGGGTTCCTAACTAAATGATATGTCAGTACCACTGCTGGATGGGTATGACCAGAATTTTTATCTCCCACTCATTAAATTACCACCATATACGACTTTACAGGCACTGAAAGTCACGAAAAATCATTCCTGACTGACAATTTGGGATTGCTGGGGAGTGCAGGTTACCAACAGCTGACTCAAGTTGAATAAGACGGACAAATTAGTCCCCCTGCTCCCCAGACAAGCCCCAAATAAAATTAAGTGTGGGTTTCTCCCATGCTGGAGGATGGCAGAACCTGCGGTAAGAAAAAAAAAAAATAGTAATTTCTTCATGGGGGGGTGGAAATTCAGTTTATAAAGTATTCTGGTATAAGAGCAGCCCATTACACTGTGGAGTTACAGACATGAAATAAGACAGCTAAAACACATTTGTCTCCCCAAATTGCTTTGATTTGTTTCAATTTATGAATGAGCTGCAGAGAGTAAGGGAAGTGCCCAAGGAATGTAAATGAAGCGGCTTTGCCACGGTCTATGAAAAAGGCCTCTAGACATCTGATGAAGAAAATGAGGAAACCTGGTTTGTTGGCATTTTGTAAATCTGAAAAATAACCAAAGACAAATAGTCCAACTCACTACTGCTGAAATTTCATTTACTCACCAGCCACATTAATGAGGCACTGCAGAGGGACTTCTAATTAGATCCACTTTATTCCTGTCACTGAAATTAATTTATTTGCTTCAGCTTCTAGAACCAGTTTGATATTTTCCTGATTTTTCAGCTAGATGGCTAGAAAAGCTGGAACTGGCTCTGAGATTTCCATCAGGCTGCCTCATGGTTGGAAGAATAGGGTTTGGTGCAGGTTTTGTCCAAAGCTGAAAGGTCTTTGGAGCAACATGGTGATAACCATGAAGATAGGGAATGGTGTAGACCCTGGCCCTGTTGTCCCCAGAGTCCCCTTTTAGGACTAGGCTCTAAGTAAGCAATAAAACAGCAATATTGTGCCACGTGGGCAGTTCCTGCCTCATGCATATTCAAAGAAGGAAGAAGCTGTATGTATAATTCATTACCCATTACAATTGCATTAGACTATTTATACTAGTATTTCGGTAGCTGTTTAAATTAAGGGTTACAAATAGCTCATTTGTTTCCTGCTGCTCTGGCAAGATGGTTTCTGCTCCTCGAAGAGCTGCCCCAGCAAAGCATGAGGAACAAAATTGAGGGGACTCATTGAAGTCTGCAAACTTTATGTCCTGTCCAGCAGACAGCTGAAGTCCAAAGAACCCTGCCCCAACCCCACAGCTCCCACTGCTAGGGCAATCTGCCACTCACCCACAGTTAATAGAGCCCCAAGGTTTCCAAACCCCAGAGTCCAGCAGAGAAGCTTCGTTTGGACACTTGGAATTCAAAAAACACCAGGATCATGTCATTGATGTGGCTTGAAAGCAGCCTCTTCACACCCTTGTGGACTTCAGAGAAACATGGGAAAGTCTTGACTGGTAAATAATTGGCAACTAACAACTAAAATCCAGGTCTTGATACATATATCAGGGCTCTTGGTGCCTTTCCACATATTTATTCACATTTATTAATATGAATAATATATTAACCATTGAACAGTCTGGACTTCATCCAAACCACTCTGCTGTAAGTGCTGTTCTAAGACTTACTGAAGATATTTACTTCTCTGAGCAGCAGGCAACATTGGTATTGGTTTCGAGTTTATTATTGTTTTACTAAATAGTTATGAGAGCATCAAGAGAGGGATCTGAAGATTTTTCAAAACAATTTGAAAGATGGTCCATAAAGTGCTTTACATCTTCAGGGGTGTAAAAGGTGAATTATTGTTCATTAATAATTGAAAGGAAACTCTCCTAAATGCATGTTTTAAAGGTATTCCCAGCTAACCATGGGCTCCTGTCCTCTGCTCTCAGCACCAGGGCATCACGTCAGGATGAATCACGTCGAAAGAGCTGCAGTCATGTCTGTGTAATATGAACCAGAGCTGCCAAGGAAAGATCTGCTCCCTGAGGGAGACCTGGTGGGTACTGACAGATGCTCTTTGTTCATTACCATGGACCCAGGTCAAAAGCAGTGATGGATCTGCTCTAGGCATGACTTAAAACTCAATTGCTTAAAGTTTACCAAAAACTACTCAGATTCACAAATACTGGGGCATTAACAGCTGTGGACTGTCCTGTGCCATCCAGAGCTTGGGGAGCTCACAGCACTAGGAGATGGCTTCATTGAAAATGAATCAAACTGGGATAGCAAAACCTCTCTGAATCTGCAAAGTCAGGAGATACCTGATGCTCTTCCCATGGTTTTTTTCAGCCACCATTGATAACGGATGTGAAGAGCCCACAGATTTGCTCAAACATCCCAGAGAGCTGTTGTTCCGAACACCTCCTTGCCTCCTGCTGCTCTATCACTCCTGGCTAACATGTTGTGATCCCGCTGTCAGTACAGAACCATAGAACAGGTTGCAAGGGATCTTAAAGATCATCTAGTTCCACCCCCCAATCAACACCTTCTACCAGAGCAGGTTGTCCAGAGCCCCATCCAACCTGGCCTTCAACACTGCCAGGGATGGAGCACCCACAATCTCCCTGGGAAACCTATTCCGTGCCTTCACACCTTCACAGGGAGGAATTTCTTCCCCAGATCTCATCTAAATCTCCCTTCTTTCAGTCTAAAGCCATTGCCCTTTGTCCTACCAGTACACACCCTTGTAAACACTTACAACTCTTTCCATACAGTGGCTCCCATTCTCACTGCAACCTCCACAAAGTAGCCAAAGCGAATGTACGAGCCGTACGTGCAAGCACCCCATGAGAGTCATATATTAAGTGGATGACCATAAACACTATCTCAAAACAGCATTTGTGGCATGTTTTGCAGTGCACTTAGCTGGGCTGGGGATGAAACACAGGTTAATACACTGCCTAACAGGCCCCAACTGCACAGCTCAGCCTTGCTTCTCAATTATTTTAACCCATGTCTACCCAGTGCAGCTGTGGCTTGTTGGACCACCTCAGAAGAGCCTGCAAAGAGATTTGGCACCACAGAACTTCAGTTCATATTAACGTCCTCTGCATGGCTGTACAGAATATCCTTCATGTGTAAAAGTAAATATCCTACATTTTCCTAAAGTTCAACCAGGCTGGTGCCATGTGAGTCCTGTCTTGCTCCAGGTGATGCATGATAGGTCCTTCTACCTGCTCATGGTGAGACTTGGGTCATGCACCAAGCTCAGACAAGGGGCTGCAAGGCAGGGCAAGCAACATGAGCAAATGTGGCTTCTAATACAAACAGGGTCCCTACATCTTGGAGGTGTCACCCTCAGCTATTTTCCACATTCGACAAAATCAGAGTAAATCAGTTGTGGGTCTTTACACTCCTGAGCAGGTGGGTGAGGTGGTGCCACCCTTCAGACAACTTGGCAAAGTGTGCCCACATCACCTCCTTTTCACTGCAGGAGTGATTTTCCTATTCAGTTCATCCCATTTTTGCTGGAAAGAGGCAGCCCAAAGCCAGGTTGATGTCTCATTCATATGGAATTACACTCCACTGTCTCTGCTTCCTGCTCTCTACCAACTTCAGCAAGTTCATAGATGTTTCAGACTATGGCCCACTTTGGGCAAGCAGACAGTTCTCATTTCTAAGTCCCAAATTCATGTTAGAGTTTCATTGACGCTTTCCTCAACATGTTTCTTGCCCAGCAGGTTTTCCAGGAATCAGTAATTTACCTCTCACCTACAGATTTTCAGTTTCTGTGTTTTCAAGCTGTTGAATAAACACTGTCTACCTCTTCCCATATCCCATGGACTTGGCCAGTGGCACCACGCTGGGAGGGGAACAGTCCCACCACAGCGGGGTTAACATAAGCTGCTCGCTCTGTTTTGAACATCCTCTTCCAGACATCTACTAACGGGACTTAAAACAGTCGCAGCCTCATTGGCAGGAGTGTAATGATCGCTGAGCAGTGGAGAGACCCATTATCCATCATCTATACTTCTCCTCTGTCTAATGATAATGATTTCTTAGTTCAACAGTAGTGCAGAGGGACCTGGATGCTTTGTGCGCGACTGTAGTTTAATATCCTGATCAAGACAAATACAGATTGCAGACAGGCTGCAGGGCCATGGACCCACCGCCGCGTCAGGACAAAGCTACCACTGAGGGGTTCCCTCGGAAACACGCTGCAAGATCTTAAGGAAAGCTGAGAAGTGCTGGTGTTTGTTGCTGCAGGGAAGAGAATCACTCCACTCCCTGCCCAGTGCAGGGCTATTGAGAGGCAGATTTGTGTGCAAAGAATCAAATCAACAGGGAAAGAAAATAAGACAAAGCTCCTGAAAATGTGTTTGTGTCTTCCTGTTTCTTTTTTCTCCTACAATTATTCCCCAACCCCCAGCCATTACTGACTGAATGTGGCCTTTGTGATCTGATTCAGTTTTAAACACTTAAGGTATTGGTTTAATGAGTGAAACATGGAGCTATAACGCAAAACTTTGCTTTGTATTTAAATTATTAAAAATATGGTAGGAAAATGGGTTCTGCTTCACTTGGGCTCAGGCTGGGACTGATGGGGTTGGTGCAAGCATGAGTTTTCCTTCAATGGGCGTTTGTGTGAGGAACCCACTTCCCACGTTGGCCATGACTGGTACCATGGTGATGCTGAGATGTCAAGGGGATGTTTTCCTGTCCCAGTACCTGCACCAGGAGCTGCCCTTGCAATGGTGAGGAGAAGATGAAAGCACCTCTCTGCATCTCCCCGACACCATGAGGAACTTCAAATCCAATAAATGATGCTCAAAAGAGAGCAAAGAGTGAGAGCAGCATTGCTGCTGAAAACAAAGCCCCAAAGATAAGTATTTCTTCTGCTTGGACCTCCTCAAGGCAAACAGGCACATGGGTAGCATGTTAAAGAGAATGGAGTTCGGGGAGACAAATGTCCAGGCAGCTTTTCTGTAATACCCACTTGAAAGGAAGCTTAGTGCCACGAGGCTTTCATCTCAATATTCCTGAGGCCGGATTTGAAAGTGCTTAAGGTTAAATATTACTCACTCTTGGAAAGAACATCTCCATCTGTCTCATAAAAAAATAGCTTTCAGTCTTGGAGGTGCTCAGGGAAACTTACCCATAAACATGGTCATTAGAGACTCCAGAGGGGGAAAAAATCCTGTAGGCTTTGCCCAGGAAGTAATTAGACTTTCAAATTCAGAAACATTTAATCCCACAAAGCCTCATACACAAAATATAATCTTTTTTTCCTGGGGGGCTGAGTTGGTGAGTACCCTGCCTGACCAGGCGCTACACAGTTGGGTCCCCCTTGCTCACATCTGGGAGTCTCAAAGTGTGGGGTGAGGAAGAAAGTTTCAGAAAACCCATCTTGCCCTGAAGGACCCCAGGATAATGCCCCTAATGTGGTCCATGAAGCCTCCAGGAGCTCCTGACTGGCTGAAGAGCTGCTGCTGCAGTGTCTCAGAGACGCCTAGAGACACTGGGGCTGCTAGATGCCCAATTCACTCTTGAAAACTGGATTTAAGCAGCTGTTTTTGAACATTTGTGGTAAAAGAGAGACCCGAAATAGCATTGTGTGATTTGGGGTGAAGTGCCTCGAGGCCTGGTGATAATAATTGTAGCACTCTTTAAAAAGAAAAATGACTTTTTTTTTTTCCAAGGCAGTGAAAGCAGCTGACAACCTCCCCAGGGAGCTCCTGAAGCTTTCGAGAGGAGAAAGTTGTCTTTTCATAGGCTGAAAAATGACAGCACTCAGCAGCCTCCAACGTGCCTCATGGAGTCCTGGATCAAACGTGCTGTGACAGTGTCAATGTCATGATCAACATGCAGTGTCACCAAAGAGAGGGACCAGCCAGCCAAGAGAAATCCATTGTTTGCTTCCATAGTATGATGGCCTAGAGAAAGTTCTGTGTGAGAGAGAGCCTCTTCATTCATCCTCTGTAGGGGAAAGGAGGTGGGTCCTGCCAACTGGGTGAGGACTGTGGCTTGCTCCTCCTCTTAGGTGCGAGAGATGTGATGTTCAAACCATCCTAAGGGTAAATCAAGGCCAGAAGATGAGGTTTGAAGTTTCCTGGTGCTGCTGCTGGCTAGTCTGTTAGAATAAAACTAATCTCAAGAATAAAATGCTACTTACTGTGTCCTTAAGTGGACTGTGAAAGGCCCATGATTCTGTAGGATCTCCTTCAGCTTGTGGCTCTTCCCAAGCCACCACCCTAGCCTCTCCTGTTGCACTCAGCCCAGCCAGGCCCCAAGATGACATAAGGTATCTTCTTTAAACCCCACAGAACTCCAGCTTTATTGGATGGGAAGAGGATGCTGTGCTGATCACTATGTGTTGACCGCTGGTGGCCACACAGAGCTAATAAGAAAGTCTGGCTTTTAAAGTATTGATCGCAGCTATTTGATTACACTAGGGAAAAGGTCGAACAGAAAATGCCAATAATGGCACAAAACTTGAAAGCAAATTAATGCTTTTCCATCGTCACCGGTCGTCCTCCAGCCCACGTGGAAGAGCAAGAGGAAGCACAGCGTTACTCTGAGATGTCTCAGCTGTGTCTTCTCCTTTCTACTGCATGTGAAATAGGGAAATGTGTTTTATTGCTACCAGCAGGGGTTTGTCTTGTTTTAATACAAACCTGTGCTCTGGTCTGGTGTGTTCAGAGGTCACAGCACTGGAATGTGGGTGTTAGGACAGTCAAAGGGCTCCCCAGTTGCATGCAGACAAGGAAAAGTTGTGTCAGGAATTCCAAACTGGGACTTGGATTCAAAATACTAGGCATAGATCTGAAATAATGGCTCTGCTCTTGTGGTTTGAAGTTAATCAGGAAGTTAGAAAATAAAACTACTGTAAAGTCAGAGACAAACACCATGGCTGTCCTGTGAAAGAAGGATTGTTATTGAGGTTTGGATTTCCTTCTGGACCTGACTGTCAACAGATGCTCACCTGTACAGGCTTTGTAACATGGCTGAAAAATAAATAGAGTAAGGAAGACCAATAAGAGATCTCATAGAAACATACAAAAGGGAGCAAATCAATACCAATAAACTGCTTCACATGGTGATTAATTAATAGCAATTCATTTTGAAAAGAAGAGGATATTGACCTAAATTGACAGAGGCGTCTAACCTTTGAGCAATTCAGAGAAAATGTCTTTAAAACAGTGATTAAGTTGTAGAAAGAAATAAAAAGGCTTCACTGCCTCCAGGATGAGCTGAACCCAGCTTGGGAATGATGGTAGGAAAGCCTTTAATTGGACACCGAAGCTTGATAAGGTAAATTGATTAGCTTGGCTCTGCCTGACAGGACTTAAACAGTCATCTCACTTCTGAGCATGTCCTTGTATCAGGATGGCCAAACCCCTATACATACTTTAAAAAGTGATGGAAGCTTCGCAATCTCACCTCTCTCAAGGTCATGGGCTTTCCAAAACTTCCTTATCCATCAGAAATAGAGTAATCAAGTCTTACCATCCAGTGTGGGCCCTACTGTTGGGAAATGGATTTATGCTTTATAGAAGCTATTCCTACACATTCCCTCACTACAAGGAGGCTCAGGGCATTGATAGAATCCTATACTGGTTTGGGGTGGAAGGGACCTCAGAGATCATCCAGGCCCAACCCCCTGCCATGGGCAAGGGTACCTCTCATCAGACCAGGTTGCCCAGAGCCCCATCCAACTTGGCCTTCAACACTGCCAGGGATGGAGCAGCCACAACCTCCCTGGGCAACCTGTTCAGTGTCTCAGCACTCTCACAGGGATGAATTTCTTCCTCAGATCTCATCTAACTATCCCCTTTTTTAGCTTGAAACCATCCCTTTTTGTTCTACCACTAGAGTCCCTTGTAAAAAGTTCCTCTTCATCTTCCCTGGAGCCCCTTCAGGTACAAGCCTTTCCTCCTGGCCCAAGCACATCAGTTGTCTTCTTCACGAGAGAAATGCTCCAGAGCCAGCCTACACCAGAGTCAAATCCGAATTAAGTTAGGAGTGAATTAAATTAATTGTGGACTGGTATTACAGACACAAAGACTGAGCTCTACTAGCTGACAGTTAGACAGTCATCATAGGGCTGAGTGTGGTGGTGGTCTTGGGCAAACTGGCACCACAGACATGAGTCAGTCTGATTCTTTCGATTTCTCATGTTCATGAGAACGTAAATTAATTAATAAAACACTTCTGGAAATGACAGAGTGGCATCTGGTAGCCCTTTGTGGCAGGAGCAGGGAGACACAACAGCACAAAAGGCCAAAATTGTATTTTGAAAATCTTAATTTCTTATCCCCTTTCTTCCCTGGAGTTTTGAAGTCCTGGCAGATCATTTGAATAATGTCCTAACCGTAATCAAACTAAATAAATTTCCCAATCTTCATAAAATACATCCCATATAATGATCCTCCGTCATAACAGGATGCCTGGCAATTCCTCCTGCTGGGAGCTCCCCTCCAAGCAGAAACCCCAGCTGCTGATTTTCCAAGGAACAGATGATTACATCTTTTTTTTTTTTTAAATTTTTCTCTACCTTTATGCCAGACTGAAACTATGATTTAGGGGTTGGAGGAAGCAGTTAATCACAGTCATATTGTCTGGGATGCAGTATGTCAGCTTGAGTGTTATCTGATCGCTCTGTGGTTTTGGGAAAATAATATTGTTTCCCAAAATGTGCAGTTTATAGTTGGTTTTCGCAGGTCCAGAGAGCTCATGACCTCCAGAACAGGCACTGGGCAAATCTCTACAAACAGAGCTGTTTACTGACAGTATTTGCTAACAGACAATTACAAGCTAATTCATATAAAACTTGGCAAATAAAGGAATTCCAGATACATTCTTGACTCATTCAGAAATAGTCAAATTTCAGTGGATGAAAATATCATCCAGCTACAGGGAGCTGAGCCCTGTTTTGGAAAACAACTAGTGGGGATTGGAGACAGCTGTAAAACAATAGGAACTCGTGAAAAGCCTGGTGGAAGGAGGGTAAGAAGGAGAGGAGGGAGGGAGGGAGTAAAGGAGGGAGGGAGGGAGTAAAGGAGGGAGGGAGGGAGGATGCTCCTTCCTGACTGCTCCCAGGCTGTGACCCTGCATCAGGCAGGGCATATTGACCAAGAGGTGCCCATGAGGTACAGAACTGCCCTAGCCCACCAACGTCCTTATTCTAGATGAAATAAAGGCGTTTTGATTGGCAGACACTGAGCAAGGATTCCATGGCGTGATCTGATTTCTCTGTCTGAGCTGAGAGGCTGAAGACAGCTCTGTCCACAATGCTCACAGGGCAAATTACTGTTGAAACTAAAGACCTAAAATGACCTTGTAGAAAGAAAAAGAATGTTATGGAATGAGAATAAGGAAACTGCAACCACCCCAAATGGGCCTATTGTTAACAGCTGGCACCATTATAAATTTCTCAACTGGTAACTGATTTAAAGATTCTTTTTCTACAGATTTGTTTTGCTTTGCGTACATCTAACTCAAAGGGAATGTCACTCCCGCAGCCCTCTACAGCATTTACATTTGCCGTCAAGACCAACCACTAAACTTTTATTTGAGCAACAAAAACAACTGAAGAAAGCAGATTTTAAAAAGAAATGAAGATCCCCTGGTGGGTTTTTCAGCCCACAGGGGCAGAACCATACTTATGAGTGGAAACTGGTGAACCAAACCTGTTCCTGGCGTTGAAGCAGAGAGTGAGAAAAGAAAACCAAGTGCACTGCTCTGAAAACTTAGCTGAGGTTTCTAGATTTCTCTTGGTATTATTGCTCTATAACACCACTTTGTAACACCGTGGCCATTTCAGACACAATTTAATCTGCTCCTGGCTCCTCAAGAACATTGACTTTTCCCCCAATTCCTCACACAAGCTGGTTTGGGGATGCTTTTTGGCATATTCCTAGGTGAGGATATGCTGCACCTCACAGGAACCAGCAAGGAGGCTTCTTCTCCTTGTTTGCAAGCACAGGGTCCCCACAGGTCATGATCTAGCATTAGGCACTCCCCAACAAGCAACTTCCGACATGGTGGAGTCTGTGACTTAGAAAAAAAATTTTAAAAAATAAAAAAACTCATACAAATGAAACAACAGACTATTTTAAAATAAGACTATTTTAAATGTCAGTTTTTCTTAGTTTTAAATATGAATCTAATTCAGTTTTAAGTGTTAAAGCCTGATTATCACCCAGTTTACACTGAAATGGTGACAGCCCTCCCTCCCACTGAGGTCCTGGATGGACTGCAGATGCTCAGCCCTGCTCTGCATGAGGACCGATGGGTTCACCAGCCTTGATGAACTCACAAAGCCAACCAGAACCAGCCTCACCTCCCCCAGACCAGGGAGGTGTCTAGTGTAAAGTGCTGGAGTCCATTGATGGGTCACCCACTTGATCCCAGTTGAAGATGTGGCCATGCAAGAACAAGGCTGCAGGTCATCGAGTTGCTCCTGCCCACCCTGAATTCCATGGCCCTTCATACCATGTGAATTCTGCTGACTCCCAGGAACGCTCAGGAACATCTCTCTGATATGAGCTCTGTGTATTTTTGGTCAAGACTTGCAGCACAGAGAGTTTAATATTTTACTAGCTGTAACATGCATGTTATTACATGGTTAAGAACAAGATAAGAAACACATGTGCAGATATTAACTGCTGCAGAAGTTAAATTCCATCAATGACCACAGAAATATTTATGTATATAGCTGGCAATGAGAAGCTGAACTGTAATTATGGCTTTGCAGAAGTGCGAGTGCAACAATATCATAGCATTTGCAATAAAAAGAACACTAATTCCCCAAACAACAGCACCCAGTTAATGTGCATTTGACAATACAGGGACACCTCACTTCATAAAGCTCAGACAATGTGTCCAGGATCCCTTTTTAAAATCATCTAACTCATGCAGAAAAATGCAATAAAATTGCATTTGTTTTTCCAAAGGCACAGGACTGCATAGTGTCAGAAAGGCAGGAGGGAAAAGACTCCAGCACAGAGAGGTTTGATCGCCAGGGGCTTCAATGATCTCTTACCCTCCATGGCTTGAGTCACATTGGTCTTTTCTGTAGTGCTAGGAAAGTGTAAAGCTCTTCTGGGATTATCCTTGAGTGAGGTGTTCACAACACCTCTCCCATTGCCTAACAGATGATCCCAAAGCCATTTCACAAAAATCCAGGTGTCAACTGTGTGTTCTTCTCCAAGGACCTGGGACCAGAGCTACCTGCATTTCTACAGTGAAGATGCCTAAACCGTACATCTGATAGTCCAGATGCTATTAGAAAGTCTTCCAAAAGCACTGTTTCAATAAAGAATTTATTTTCCGATGCCTGGACAAGAGGTATGGCAGCAAAATGAAGACTAACTAAAGCAAACTAATGCCTGAGCTCTACTAACGAGCTCAAAACAAATACTTTGGTATGTCGGTCTCCAGCAATGGGTGATGACTTTTTATTGATTAGGTTGAACAGGATTGCTCTCTAATTATGTGAGCCAATGGCGCTCAGAAAATGTTAGAGAAAACTTGCAATCAGAGCTACACTGGAGGTTATTACAGGATCTTCTTAGCACTGGAGGCTAGGATTTCCCTTTTAATCAATCATAATAATTTCTTTTCAAGGTCTAATTGAGCGTACTGCACTTCATTCCACACACTGGTTTGCTGCAGTTGGGTGTCAGAGGATTATCACGACTCTGTAGACCACCAGAGCTGCTCCGCAAGTTATAAGGGGCTACATTTCTAATGTCCTGGCCTTCGTCTTGAAAGGTGTTACCATACCTGTGTGAGGGAAGAGCATTTTTATAAGAAGAACCTAAACAATTATATATATGTGTAGGTAGGCTAAGCTGTCACATCTTCAGTGAAGATAATGAATTTGTCCAAGTGCCTAAAATATTCATGCAGACATTGGAATGCAAGCTTATGGCATAACAGCATTTGCACAATAATTCAATCTAATTGTGTAGGCGAGCTGTAAAACTGCTCTATCTCTGATGGTTTACTGTGTAGGGTAAAAAAAAAAGGGATGATGTTAAACCTTTTTTGCTGACATGTAATGTTTCAGGTTTTTTAAAATATTGTGTAAAGACTGAGATTTATTTCCTAAGATGTTTCATTAATGGTTGTGGCAGGCAGCTGGCCTGAGGTTTGACACACAATAAAATCCATGTCAAGAATATTAAAGATAGTGCAAAAGATAACTATGAATTTACATTCAAACAGGCTTTTGACAAAGCCATTGCAACAGGCTCCTAATCAGGTCTTGAGACCCAGCCTGCCCTCTCTTTAAACCCGTGATCTTGAAAAGGAGCTTTAAATTGGAAATTATTACACATTAAAACCTCAACATGGGCCAGATCGAAGCGGATCGATATCTTGCCGAGCACAATAAATCAGCCTGCTGCTCTGCGGTTACTGTTTGCTGAACATATTTAAATTTTCTTGTAACAAATTAATTCCAACATTTTCTCTTGATTGAATTAGGGCAAGTGTTGGAGCTGTCACAAGTATTTCACTGCTTCAGGGAGACAAATTGCTCGTCTGGACATGGGTAACAAGCCAAAGTGTTGAGTCCCTGATAATCTTTCCACTAATTCTCCATTACAGCAAAATGAAGCCATAAATCACCGTGACAGCTGATCGATGCAAACATTGTTTCCGCCATGATTGCCAACGCTCCCCGTGGACTCACTGTCCGCTTACAATTCGCCGAAATTACTCCCCGGGCAGCCTCCCTGGGAGCTCAGCGAGACTCATACCAAAGGCACTCCCGTCGCAGAAGTAACCATCTCATTTCAGGTCGCAGCCCATTCACCAAATAGCAAATATTAATCAAAAACACCCCTATTTAGCCACTGGCCAGGTCATCTTTTAAAGCTAAAAAGTGTTCTTCCCATAATTGTTCTTTCAGCAAATTAAAAAAAAAAGAAATTTAAAAACTCCTGTTTTATAAAATGTATTTGCAGAAATGTGACAGCATTAGGGTCCAGTCCTGTCGCTTTCTCCTAACTAACTAGTGGCAACTTGGATGAAATTACTTGACCCTTTATTGAGTTCTGTTAATGTCTTCTAAAAAAGGAATTAAAGCTCCCTGCGGCGTGCCCGATGGTGGCTCTCCATGCACACTTAATTCCAGGAGAGATGTATTAAGTAGTTCTGCACAGAACTAATTCACACACCAGGCTGGCTGCACCCACCATCCTCCTGCATAATGCTGTGGCATTACCAGCTCCGACCAGTCTCTGGCCACCCAAAAAACCAGTGAATAAGAGGCAAAGCCTGGAAAACTGTCTGCGTGGGTTAACAGCCCAAATCCATGGGCAAATCCTAACTGAGGCAGGAACTGATGCTCCAAAAGGGGGAGGGTTATTTGGGTACTGCTTCATTGCTGATCAGGGAT
Organism: Phoeniculus purpureus; assembly: GCA_028565055.1. Lineage (NCBI taxonomy): Eukaryota > Metazoa > Chordata > Aves > Bucerotiformes > Phoeniculidae > Phoeniculus > Phoeniculus purpureus. Next base: position 18,406,144 of record JAOXOE010000702.1, on the reverse strand, counting down.
GTAGTGAGGAGGAAAGATGGGGTAAGTGCTCATAAGAAAAACCCCAATTCCCATGCAACAAGCTGAGATAATGTAATAAAAAGGATAACAATAATGTAGGAGTTGTTCCAGGAAAGCTGTAGGTTACTGCACTGGTTGCTTTTCCCAACTCTGCATGCCTGGAAAGGTAAAATATGACAGAAAGCATCATGGGGACCCCCAACCCTGGGACCACTTGACATGGGGTGATGCTGAGTGACCTCCCACAGCGTGGTCGAGTGTGGTTGTGGCACTGGATGGCACAAATCAAAGTGGTCATAGCCAGTGGGGCAAGCTTACTGTCCCCAAATCATTTGTGGGAAAGGAAAGCTTTCCTTTTGCTAAGTATAGTAATACAGGAAAAATTAGAAAGTGGGAAATGAGCCCTATTTCCTAACAAAAACATCATGTGCTTCAACCTGTCGGCATTGCAGTCCCACTGTTTCACATCAACACACAAAAGCGCAAACCCAACCGGTGTGACAAGAAATTACAGGGGGTGCAGTTTGCAATCACCTACATGCAAAAAGAGCCTCTTCCAAGAAGTTCATCTGGAGCTAAAATTCATCCCATGAGCACCTACAATGGCCACAGCCCTCAGGTCTCTCCCCACACAACCATGCCATGGAACTGGGGAGTTCATTGCAGTATTGGATGCGAAGGGTAAAATGGTTAAAACACATCCATCAATGTCCCTCTCCAAGAAGTTCTCAACCGATCACAAGTTGAGATCAATGAGGGATCGTTAGGGAGGAAAGAGAGATGCCGGAGGTGACCAGAGACAGATAAAAGAATAACAAATCCCTATGCTGGCTGGGATATGATGGATCATATAATTTAAGAACACCTTTAAACAATTTTTTAAAAGCCACTTCTGCATCTTTCTATTATTTGAGATTTTTAAAGGCTACAAATTTCACTTTGGAAATGCTTATTTTTATTGATATACACTTAATTGAGACTCACTTAGTTGAGACTAATTGAAATTCCACCACCAGGGCCATAGTAGTAAATTAAAAAGGAAGGCAAAGATCAGACCAGAGGTTTTCTCAGTGTTGCTAAACTTCAGCTTGTTTTGCTGCTCCAAACCAGAGCTTTGGCAATAAAAAAATCTTGTGCTTCTGCAATAATTATGCATTTTCATACATTGTTTCTAAGAAAGAGGAAACAAGCCTAGAGAAAAGCCAGTCAAAGCCATTAAGATGTTTTCACTGAGGCACCGCACGTAAATCTGATTTATGTTGGTTTAAATAGTTAAGAAATCCCCGAAATAACTTCATTCATTATTTTATTGCCTGACTAATGGCAGCGTAACTGATTTGCAGCTCAAGTTGTACTGAACACTAAATTAAAATAATAGCTTTTTGTAAAAAAATGAGCTGTGTGGGTTCAATTATGTGTTTAAAACTGAAACAAACACCAAAACTTCAATAAATACATTTTCTTCCAAGAAATGACACACTGTGGGTTTTCGGTTATTGTTGGGTTTGATGTTTTTGCCTCTAAGGAGGTCAGCAATATGGAAACATAAAGGCCAATTTAATTTGTGCATCTGTGGCTGCCAAGTATTTTAATTCCGACAGCTGTGACTGAAGAGTTAATATTTTACTTGTCAAAATCCAAAAGAAGGCCAGTGAATCACTCTAATTCTCATTAAGAGGCTTCCCCCCAGTAGCACCCTAATTCAAAATAATGAAAGTCGAGACTGAGTGCGATTCTAATACCAGTTGAGACCTATCTTTTAATATTTCTCTAGTGATGGATTAGGGATCGGGGAAATTCATCTCAGATCATAGAGCCTAATTTAATAAGGGATCATTCCAAGAGTATTGCATTTTATAATAATGTCATTTAATGTGTCGTCTTCCATTTTTACTGTCCCATATGTATGCTTACACGATGGTGCCATAGGGATAAACTTTTAAAGAGCCAGCATCATTTTTTTGTCCTGGATTCTTCTTAACGAGGAAGTTTATCAATGATACGGTCTATTAGCGAGCCATTATAATTGTGGAGTAGTTAAAAGAATCCATGGAAGCCAAGAGAGAAGTTCAACAAAGGACAGCATCAAGCTTTGAAGTGAAGGGAAACGAAGAACATTTAAAAGTAGGTTAAAATCCAATTGTAGTGCCTAATACAATAGTGCCGTAACACGAAAGATGTGGTAGCCTAGCAGCTCAAAACACACCATAATAAAATAATTTCTCCCTGTAACAACATTGAATGTACAATGATTTCCACTTGCTGGCTTAGTGTGTTCCTGCAATTAGTTTAGTAGACCTAATTGCTTGTTTGGGGGGTTTGTGACTTTTTCCAATGTTCTTCTCCCCACACAGTACAGTGACTTGCCACTCAATTACATATATAAATGGATCAGACTTTACTATTGGGTATTAATATTCGAATGGTATTTAATAATGTTATTCATATTTCTTGGCATTGCACTGAAGATGGAAACCTCAGTGGTTCCTGCTCCAACACCTAAGTTACTCAAGGTCAAGAAATAACCCAAGCACCTAAACGTCAATATTTTGTTATTGGTTATAAGTTGCTGAGCTGCAGCCTGAGCTTTGCGTAATCACACTTCCATCTCACAAGGCCTTTAGGAAAAATGGTGCTATAATGAGAATTTTTGTTCCAAACACATTCACATGATTAACTCTTTATTTTCAGCAACTTTACTGTAAAGCTGGACAGAATTGCATCAGACACAGGCAGCCTAAACAGGAATCAGTTGAGCAATAACCTGCTGCAAATAATAATCTAATTACAGGAGGTATTCTGCCACTGAAATATGTAATTTGAAGGGGAACACAATTAATACAAAATGAGGGGGGTTGTATTTTCTCTTTTTTCCCCACCACGCATTTTCATGGTTTTGTTTGCTTTAGAATATTTAACATGGTATTTCATGCCCTTTTTTCATCATAGAACTCAATTTATTCTTCTTGACTGTTGAAAATATTCTTCCTTGATAGTTCTTTTTTAATTTTCTTCTTTTTATTTTAAGCTTCCATTTGCCTGCTGACTGTTTTGATTCTCTTCTATTTCCTCCTCCTTCCATTTTATTATCTTCTCCTTTATTTCATGCTTTCTCAGGTTTAAATTTTGAGTCACAGAATCACAGAACATTAGGGATTGGAAGGGACCTCAAAAGATCATCTAGTCCAATCCCCCCAGCACAGCAGGATCACCTAGATCAAGTCACACAGGAGCATGTCCAGTGGGTTTTAAACATCTCCAGAGAAGGAGACTCCACAAGCTCCCTGGGCAGCCCCTTCCAGTGCTCTGTTACCCTCACTGGGAAGAAGTTCCTTCTGATATTTATATGGAACCTCCTA
>JAOXOE010000702.1:18385112-18402685 GCA_028565055.1 Phoeniculus purpureus | reverse complement strand
ACCCCAGGGACAACCAACCCCGCATGCTTGGCTACCTGCACCCTGGCTTCTGATAGTCCCAGCCTCTGGCTCAGCTCCTCCCGCATGAAGGCGTCCGGGTAGTGGGTCTCGTCGAAAAGCCGCTCCAGCTCGTTCAGCTGCTCCAGGGTGAAATTGGTCCGGCTCCTTCTCTGCTTGATTTTCGTCTGTCCTTCGTCCTCCATGGCCTTCGCATCCTCCTTGCGATCCTTAAGCTCTGGGGACACTGGGCACCGCACAGGCAAGCTCAGACCGGCGGCTCCCCGGAATGAGGGTAATAGGGTGGGGTAGATGGGAGTGGTGCTCATCTTTTCGCGTCGCGGAAGAACTGCTTAGAAGCATCCCCCCCGGGGGCCTTTACTAGGCCCATTCGCCTCGGCCGTGCCTTTCCGGGCTGCCGTTCAGACTCCGGTAACGGCAACGGCGGGGAACGGAGCCGGCGGGGCCGCATCCCTGTACCGAGACCTCCGCGCCGGGGCTCCAGCTCAGGAGGGTGGGGGAAGCAGCAACAGGTCCCGGTCCGCTCCGCCGGTCCCCACAGATTTTGATTTCGTTGTTTCATTTTCTACCCCAGTTGCCGGTTCCACTCACGCCCCGTTCGTTAACACAAATTTGTTTATTAGTATTTTCTAATTAATATTGGGATACTCCCGGTTGCGCTCGTCCGAACAATACAAGGGGCGGCAGGGAACCGTAGATCCCCGCGCAAAGATGAGGCCGAGCCCCAGCTGATGGGCGCGGAGATATCCGCGCTGCTGCTTCCCCCGTTCTCGCCGCTACGGGTGGAAAAAGACCCAAACAAACCAAAACCAAAATAACAAACCAAACCCACGAATAATTTCTGAAGAAATCGGGAACCGCGTGGTGAAGCGCCGGGGGCAACGCGGGGCAACGATCGGGCCCTCCCGGCCCGGGATGTAACCGGGGACCGGCTGCGTTCTGAGCGAGTTACGCACTTCTTTCAATATTTTAATCTAAACTTCCCATAATCGGGAAAACGTGGGAAGCTGCCTCAGTCAGTCTCTACCGGCTATCGCCAGGTCCCGAACCCGATGCAGGAATAGGGGGAAAAGAGGTTGAGAAGAAGGGGATGAGGGGGGAAAAAGAGGATGGGAAGAAGCGGGGGTGGGGAAGAGCATGGGAAGAAGTAGGAAAGAAAGGATACGAAGAAGGGGGAAAAGAGGACGGCAAGAAGGGGGATCTCTCCCGCTCCGTTACTGCCATTACCGTCGCTGAGCTTTGGTGTGGCTGCTTCAGTACTTCTTTCGGCTGCGACAGCGGCGTCGGATTCCCTCGATGGGGACCTCCCGGTGCCCGCTCGTTGCTCCCCGGGGCTTCCCGTTTCGTCTCGGCTCGCTTCGGCCGCGGTTCCTCCGCTCTCCCTCTGTCCACCTCCTCCTCGCAGGGGCCCGCTCTCCAGCACCTCACGGTAGGTAATGAGCTCCTTCTTCTCCTTCGTTTTGGGATCAAACGACTTGGAGACGAACGCCGTGAGCTCCTCCATGACGGCGGCGGCTCAGGGGCGAGCAGCCCCCGCTGCCCGGGCGGGCATCCACTGTGCCGTGCCGTGCCGTGCCGCGCCGCCCGACGTGTGGGAGCTGCCGTGCTCTGACAGAGCCACTGTGATCCAAGTGCCACTATTTATACTTTGCAGAGCCTGCCCCTTGTTCCCAAAGAATTACCTCCCCTCGGAGCAGCCCCACGCAGCCCCTTTTACTTCCCCTTCACAGCCCTTTCCCCTGCTGCGGGGCATAGAGCGCCCAGAGCACCACCACACCGCCTGCGCCTTGTCCCGTGCTGCGCACTAATTAATTTAATTAGCGGTGGGCCCGTTGCACCCGGTCCCGGGCGAGCGCGGTACGGTAGCGGGGCCGGAGCTGCGGGGGAGTGGCTAAAGGGGAGGGATATGTCGGGGGTTGGAGAGGGGGGGAAACGCGCAAACTCTGCACCCGCGCACCGCCCCACCGGGGTCGTGTGTCTGTTCTCTCTGTGCTTCTCCCCTCGCCCCACCCCACCAGCAATAGGAACTGCCCAACGGGGAGCCGTGGGAGCGTGGAACCAGTCCCCCGAGGGATCCGGTAAAGTTCCTCCGTGGACACACCAAACCCAACAAATAAATTAGCGGGTAATTAACAGCGACAAATCCAGGCGCATCATTGTGGGTCTTCTGGTGCGAGCAGAGCGAATCGCGCTGTTTACTGCTAATATGGGTTGTTTGGTTTCGGTGGGTTTTTCCTCTTTGTTGCTCAAGTCCCATTAAAAAGTGCTTCGCCGACAGCAGTCGCCCTCGTTCACACCTTTGCTCCGATTCGCACTATTCTAAATTGAATACCCGCTCGGATATCGATTTCTCACTCGATCTCTGAAAAAACCCCCAGAATACTTTTACATACAAGTGCGCTTGTTTGTTTATTTAGTTATGGGTACAGGACTAGGGTTTAGGGGTGTTGAGGGGAATTAGCACTTCTTCAGATCCCGTTGAGCCTGCCTCACTCCACATAGATTTACGGTTAGTCCGCCTCAGGATCAGAAGTGGGTTCCTGAAGCCGCGGAACGGGTCCCCTCAGGGGCGGGGGAGTGGGGTGGAATTTTCAGACCTCGGGGTCCCGACAGGAGAGGCAAGATGCTCCTCGGCGGCCCTTCCTCCCGTAGGTTTCGTTTATCCTCTCACAACGCTCCGCAGTTTCCATGGAGGGGAGCGTGGAAACTCCTGTTAAACTGAATTCGATAAAAACCCGAATTTCTTAGTCCCGTCTCTCCCTTCCCCCAGACACAGCCCGGTCTCGGTGTTTGGGGGAGTGGTGGCGGTACCGGGAACCCCCGACCCCGTTAAGCACTTTGGGCTGAGCCCCCTGCGCCCGCCCAGCCAGTGTGCCCCCACTCCCCGCAACTGCACCACGTGGGGACCCCGGGACCGAGACCTGCGGCCACACGTTGGGGGCGTGCGGTTCGTCCCGGGAGCAGTGAGAGCGCAGCAACCTCGATTTCTCGGCGCTCTGCAGCGCTGCCTGGCCGCGTAGATGTTCTCGGTGGTGGTTTGGTGCTGCCTGGCCGCTCACAGCAAGGCGCTGAGCTCAAACCGCTAGTTGCGGCCCGGTGCTGCCTCCATTCTCGTCCCGGTCCGGCCGCTAAGGCAAGGTACGTGATGGGGCCCGGAGCCAAGTCCAGCCCCGCAGGCTGCCTAGACTCGCTCTGCGGCCTGTGGCTGCCGTTGCTTCCCGATACCGGGGCCCAGCCCGGTCCGGCCTGCCCGGTAGTGCTACGCGGCCTGGCGGCCCACGAACCACTTATGCGGGGCTTCAGGATCTGCTTCTGCGGCTCTGGGTGTGGGAGGCTGCAGGGGTTTCTCCTCTCGTTCGGTTTCCCTGCGGCTGTCGCTGCCGTGGAGCGCAGGACGAGCTGTGTGGAGTGTCGTAACCCTGGTTCTAAAAGTGTCCGTCTCTTCCAGAAGGAACCTCTGACTGTGTGTACGAGGGGCAGCAGCGCACAGAAAGGCAAAGGGAAACGGAGCCGAGCCTGGGTTCTGTTTGGCCCACCTCCACTGGAAACTGACTAGGAGCCGCGCCCTTCCTACGCTGTTTCAGGTTAGTTTTCTCTTACGGGGTCCGAGCACGGCCCAGCTCCTCTGTCTGTGAGTGTTGTCGCTGCTGCTGACACCAGCCCTTGGAATCCACTTAAAATTGTAACTTGTAGGGCAATAAGAGAAAAATATTTGGGTAGAATATGACCTTTCCAGTGCTATCTGTGAAAATTTGGAGAAAGAAGAGGGTGTGCAGTTGGTGTTCTAATTTTATATTTCAGCTAAATACAATTCTAGGTGCTACTTTTTTTTTAGCTATAAAATAATAATTTTAAAAAACTGTTTTATCTGTTGCAATGATCTGGGACAAATTTTAAACACGTTACTTTTAGCAGTTTAGCATGTTTCTGTACCCTGAGAGCGAGGAAGCTGTTTAGAATTTGATTGGAAAGAAGTACAGAAGCTGCATAATGCAGTTCAGATGAACTTAATTGGTTCCCATTAACATAATTTCTGTTTAAGCTTATTCTTAAAGGTGGTTAATTTGGAGAAATGCTGGCTGATTAATTCCCTTAAACTTACTCAAGTTAATCTAAATGGGAAACGATTATGTATGTGTTTTACTGCCTTCCAATGTGGAATATATAGTTATGTGGTGGAGGGTCAGCTTGAAGAGTTATTGAGGAAAAGATGGTTTATGGAGGGGGGTCTCTTAGCACATGTGAACCATACTCGGGTTTGAGGCCTTGGTTTAATTCTGCACTTTGCTGTTGGTATCCTGGATGACCACAGATGTGCAACTTCTTGTTAAGTCTAGTTTAATTTATTCATTTATTTGATTATTCCTTAATTCAGCTTCAAGTCTTGTGATTGAATAATGTTATCATAAACAACTTGCTCATTTTGAGGCAAACTTTTCAAGTTCAGAGCGAATGATTTTGAAAAATACTCCTGATGTAATTGCCAAAGAGGAAGTTTTTCATGGAACCAGTTCTAGTGTCTGAGCATTCTTATTCCTGTGGGAGAAGCTCTGAGAAAATCACTGAATGCCTATGGGTCTTTGATCTCTAGGCTTTCTTCTGACCCATTATGGTAGATGTGATTCACATGTTCCTCCTGTGGCCATCTAGAAATATGGCTGAGGGAAAGAGGCACTATTGGAGATAAGTGTATGAAATCAACTGCAGCAGTTTAGGTTGCTGGCCTCATGAAAACAGCTGTCCTGTTGTCTTCTCCAATAAAATATCTTTCTCTAATGAGAGTAGTTTCTATGAGTTGTAGAGCAGGGACAGTTTCCATATAACTACAAGCTTGGTGGTGGTAGGTAGAATCTTTGATTTGTGCTGCCTGAGGGGATTTCTACCCCCTGCCTGTATGCGGGTTTCCATTTTTTGCCATGAGTAACATTGCTGATTCCTGCTTACTGTCTACAAAGCATGTTAGTCAATAACTTAGAATAAATTGTTACTCCAGTTAGCCTTGTTTTCTGTCTGAAGTTGAGCACCATCCCACCCTGACACAGTGATTCTCTCCTGTAGATGGACTTGCACAGTTCAGCAGGAGGGTAGGGGAGGTGTTTGTGGTGTATCTTCCATCAGTGCCCTTGTAATCTGTCAGAATTTCTTGAAGAACCTTGTTTGTGCTACATGAACAGTGCAGGTGCTTAGTGGTCATTGCAAGTTTAATCAGCATTTCTTAGTACCTAGCAAACATCATCTGTTTGGAATTGATGCCAAACAACTCTGCAGGTTGTTTCACCTTTATTGCTTATGGCTGCTGATGTTAAGATTGTGGTGTTTAATTGTTCACTGTCTGCTGAAGGCTGTTAGTATTTTCCAGTAACCTACTAGATTAAGCTGGGAGGGGTGAAAGCCAGGGCAGTTGCCTGAGCTGGGTCCTAGTGCAGAAACCTCAAACTCAGTGTAAAGGGGGAAGTTTGAGTATGGGGGCTCTTTCTCTTCCTGTTTCTCTTCATCCCTGGAGGAACTTGTTTGTCATCTTCCTGAGGAACTGCTTGCCTGTGTATTGTGACTGCTAAACATTCACTGGGCTTAGCATAACCTTTATACTTGGTACTAACATTAGTTTTGCTGTTTTATTTAATCCAGTTTTGTGGCTAACTACAGTTTAGCCCTGGATATGGGCTAAACATAGACACTTCAGTAAGTACAGTAATAATTTGAAACTCATGCTTAAAAATGAGTTTCACACTTGAAATAATTCTAACATCTGTGAAACAAGTTTGAACAAGGCCTGATCTATGGGCTTACACTTCTTACTACATTTTAAAGTGAACCTGATTCCCTTTGAAGGGATTTTTCTGGAGAAGCCTGTTTTGTTTCCATTGTCCTCTCTGTTTCTTTACATTTTTAAATGCAGGATGGAGGTCAGGTGCATGTGAAAGCTCAATAGCACTGTTTGTAACTTTGCCCTACGTGAATAGTTGGTTTGCATTTTTTGATGGTGTTTCTCCAGGCAGTATGAAGTAGCTGATTAATTTGATGTTGTCTTCCAGCTCAGGCTTCTGCATGTTTCCATGTGTCTTTAGATACAGGTAACTTTAGATACATGTTTCCATGCTGTATCTTTAGACAGCATCCTCTTAATTCTCAGTGTTGTTTGCTGTCTGAGTGGAGTAGTTTGATCTAAATTCCAAGCAGGTGAGAGAATGTGCTAAGAGTGTGTGAAGTTGAGGAGGGAAGGTTGAGGCCGGGTGGTGGAAAAGAATAAGCCTTGCTGATGTGTAGGTCAGGAGACTCTCCATGAATGTTTGGAATATAACTCAGGTTCTAAGTGTGTTGGGTGAGATGAGCTTTAAAGGTCACATCCTACTGTTGTATGATTTGCTGCTAGTGCTTGTTGTCTTCTCTCAGAATTGCTCCAGAGTCAGGAGAAGGCCCTCTCATGTCTTGCCAAGAACAAAGAGCTATATCTTCCACAGCTCTTACACACTAAGTTCTTGGTAGGAGCCTATCTCTTGCAAACACACATGGCTTAACACTTCTGCCTTCGAAGTCTGGGTAAAGAGTCTTGAAAATGGGGTTCTGCAGAGCTATGAGGGTGAACTCTCTCATGTCACTCTGTTCATTCCATGGCACAAGTCTTTGGGTGGATCTACAGATTTTGGCTTGCTTCACCAAGTTATGTGCCCAAATGGCAGAAGGCTGATGGCAATGAAGTTCAACACCAGACAATATACATGTTGAAGTGTTATGTTCTGGTTCATAATGATTTCCACATCTTGGCAGAAGTGTCTTTTGTGCTCTTTGTTTCTCTGTTCTTTCATTCATCTTGCTGTCAGTAGCAGCGGTCTGTGAGCTTTTAGCTCAAAATCGGTGCCTTGTAGTTTCATCTTTCTGAGCAGCTCTGCTTATTTTGAGCTTGAGATTTAGATTCATGTTCATTTGAAGTGTGTTGTATCAGTATGTATTTGAAGAGCTTTATTTCATTATTCAATAACTTAGTACCTCAGAGCTCTGTGGGGGGGTGGAAATCAAATGACTGTATGAGGTGTTGTGTTGATACAAATTGGCATTTTGGTACAGAACTGTAAATTAAAGTCAGAATTCCTTAAATCAGATATAATAGCCTGGAAAGTACTGCCTGGATCTCTTTTGAAATCTGTTGCCAAGCAGGCCAACAGTATCCTGGCTCGTGTCAGCACTGGTGTGGCCAGCAGGGCCAGGTCAGGGATTGTCCTGGGTACTGTGGAGGCTCAACCTGGAATCCTGGGGTCAGTTTGGGGCCCCTCACTTGCTGCCAGAAGAACAGTGAGGGGCTGGAGGATATCCAGAGAAGGGCAATGGATCTGGGAAAGGATCTGGAACACAAGTGCTCTGCAGAGCGGCTGAGGGAACTGGGGAGGCTTAACTGGAGAAAAGGATGCTCAGGGAAGACCTCGTCACTCTGAACAACTCTCTGAAAGGAAGTTGGAGCAAAGTGGGGGTTGGTCTCTTCTCCCAAGAACAGGACAAGAGGAAGTGGTGTCAAGTTGTTCCAGGGGAGGTTTAGGTTGGCCATGAGATACTATTTCGTCCCTGAAAGGGGAAGGAATGATCTAATTTAATCTATAAATAACTATTTAACCAAAATTATCTATTAATATGTCTTTTAAATTGGTTTTACAATATGTTTGTTTGAATATTTAATATGTGTAATACCATAGACATGAGATTTCCTTACACATCAGAATTTTCGGTTTTTATGTAGTTTAAAAATGGGACGTCGGTCCTCAGACACGGAAGAGGAGAACAGAAGCAGAAGGAAAAAGAAACACCGCAGGCGTTCGTCTTCAAGTAGCTCCTCAGACAGCAGAACATACAGCCGTAAAAAATCTGGAAGGAAATCGAGGTCAAGGTCGCAGTCTCGAGATCTCCAGTCTCGTTCACATTCTTACGAGAAAAGGTGCATTTGTAGTAACTTACAAATTGAGCTCTTTTACACAATGGTAGGAGGCTACAAGTGTTTTTGAATCCAATGTGTAGCTGGTTCTATGCTGGAATTTTATTGTGAAGTTCACTCTGAATCTTGGAAGTTGTGTCAGTATTTTCACTCTAGATTTAAAGGACAAACCCAAACCACCATCACCACTAAAAAAACCCCAGACAGATTCCCTTCCTCCAAGAACACAAACCCACTGTACACAAATCCAAAGGTAGCTTTGTTACGCCAGAGAAACCCCAGACATCTAAAATGAGGGGCAGATTGGTTGGTTGTGGGGTGTTTTCTTATTTATTTCCGCCTTCCCCTTTTTTCTGCTCCTGCTTAGTATCTCCATACAGCCCTTAGGGGACACCATGAGATGACACAGGCTTTGATGCCAACAACATGCTGATGACATGCAGCTTTATGAATCTCCTTAGTCCAGTGCAGGCACGGCTATGTCTCAGATAAAACCAGAGCTCAGAGGGAGATTAGAGTCTGGATGAAGACCAGTTGACTTAAATTGAATCCAGAAAAGACAAAAGCGTCTCTGCTTTTAGGATCTGCCTGACACCTTTGCTTCACCCTTAGTTAGGGCATTTTCTCCTGGCAGCGAAGTCACTGTGACACGCTGGGGTCCTGCTAGATTTATCCCTGACCCTTAAGAATCAAAAGCAGCAGCAGTCTCTAAGATTACTGTCCTTCATCTTTGTTTAGCAGGGATGTCACATTCCATTTTCAGATGAAGACCTGCTCTGTACTTGTTAACCTTTATATCTTTCCCAGTTTGGACTAGTGTGGCAATGTACTTGTATGTAACACAGTGACCGTTTCATTTTTATTTCAGTATCCATTTCATCTTTCTATGGAAGAATTTTTTTTTTGAATAAATGAAATGGGGATGGGAAAGGGAAGAAATTTTGTGACTCTACGCAGGAGAAATCTCCCAAGCCCAAATGGAATAAATTAACACTGACTATTTGATTACTAATAATATTAGAGGGGAGGGAAAAAAGGGAGAAGGAGGGATCTGTCTGCATCATAACAAAGATTGCATTTGAAAAGGTAACAAATGTGTGAGGTTATCTACAGGAGATACTTTTAGGTGTGCACCATTTAAAATACATTGTGGTGATTATACTGTAGGTAGAATGACTGGAAATGCAGAAGTTAAGCATTTTATGAATTTCACGTGTAGTTGGACTTGTAGTCCTTATCCTGAAAGTTTTATTTTTGTGTAAATGATTCTGACAATGCGGGCTCTCAGTGTTTTGAGGACATGAGTTCCAGTGAGCTACTCGTGGGACTCAACACCACTGAGAATTGGGTGGTCTTCCTGCCTTTGCCTGTAAGACAGTGTGATTTTTAGGCCAGTCAGTTAACTTCTGCTGTTCCATCTACCCTTCTTCTGTCTTGGGATGAGTATTTTGCACTTCAAGCTCTTTAGGGCAGGCATTGCCCACCTGTATGTGAACTACTTTGTGCAGTTGTGGTATTTGAGGCTTCTACAATGTAACGTGAAACTTCACAGGTTTGTTTATTCCTTTTAAGTGATTTTTTGCTTTGTACCTGTTTTTTGGGTTCTTTTCCTTTCTAAGCACCTAATGGCATGGTGTTGTTTCAGACGCAGACACAGATCGAGCAGTTCTTCTTCCTATGGTTCTAGAAGAAAACGCAGCCGAAGCCGATCAAGGGGCAGAGGCAAATCTTACAGATCTCAAAGATCAAGATCAAAAAGTAGAACCAGAAGGTAAGCCTCATTCTCTTGCGGGAAAAGAGTTAATATTGCTACTCTAAAAACATCCATTTTAATCTCCACCTACTTACTGGATTTGGAATAGCCTAGAAATACTGGTTGCAAGTGACTGTCTAACTACATGTCACTTGAAACTTCTGCTCGTTTGAAATCTCTGGGCAGTGCTTTTGGCATACTAAATCTTTAAATCACGCTGCTGGAAGAGCTGGTTTTGTGGGTAAGTTTTTTTTTTTTTGTGTATGTAAGTTTATATAAATTTACGTTATAACATGAATAAAAGCAGTCTCTAACTGTGATATCTGAGATAATTTAGTGGGTTTATCTAGATTACTGACTTCTATAAGTCCTACACTTAATGCTAGCTCTGCAAAATTCAGACCAAACCGTTACTTTCTCATCTGTATTTACCTTGGAAAGAGACGAGTATTTAGTTATGCAAACTTAATATTTGAAGACATCTATGGGTGCCAAAATGTTTCATAAATTAGCTTGTGACAAGAAAATATTTTCTATAATAAATGTAATTTTAAATATTTAAATCAAATGTTGCAAATTGTATTATAAAATCAGTTTCATACTTCTGCAATTAAAAGAAGCTCAGTTTTTATTCCTGTATGTCTCTTTCCATTAAAAAGTTTAAATAACGTTTATCCATGGATATCAGAGTTACTGTTCCCATTTTCTGTTGAGTTTCCATGAATGATTGAGTGAATCCAGCAGATCTTTCTGTGAGTTGTAGACCCCAGGTAAGGAATGTCCTGTGAATACCCACTGCTCAATAAAAAAATCGGTCCTAAAACAATGAAATGTCAAAAGATTAAAGTGGAAATGAAGGATGCTATACACTGAACATTAGGGAATACGATCATCTCGTTTAAAGGTCTCCATTTTATTGCAGTAAGTGTAAATTGCAGCTCTTGTTAGATGTAATCTTCTGGTCATCTTTTCCAAGGTGTTTACTGATGGAAATTGGCATTGCAATATATGGAAATCAGGTGCCTAAAAGCTTTAAACCTATGAAAACTGCTTATATCATATATAAATATCATATATAAAATATGTTCCATACAAATGTACTGGCCTCTCAGTGCTATCGCTATGAAGGAATAGCTGTGCGTCTCTTCAAATCGTGTTACTGCTCGCAGACATGGTTCTTGAGGGAAAATATTTATAACTAACATCCTAAATTGGAACAGAGGAGTCTTTCAGCATGTTAAAAGCATAAAACTATTAAAAGCATAAAATTAAACCCAACAGGACACACTGAATCCTGTATTGTCATTTTTTCCAAGTCTGCTCTCTGCTGTTGCGTTACACTGAGCAGCCATGGAATAATCTTATTTCTGGGGAAGAGTTAAATAGGCTGTCGGAAGCCGCTCCTAGCAGAGCTAAATAGTTCTTTTCTTTGCTGTCCCAAAATCTGTTGGGTGGCAAGTCCTAGTCACACAAAGCAAGGTGGCTCTTACTTATCTCATAACTGAGCTGTGGAAGCCCTGGTAGGTGGTAACAGAAGTAGAATTTTTAAAAAAGCAGTTGGAGAATTAAGAAGGTTCAAAGCTGTTTAAATGTGATGAGACTGTTTGGAAATGTGTTTGTAGTGCTGAAGTGGAATTTTCATAAGAATTTGGCATATAATTAGGGTTTTTTTTTTTGGGTATGGCAATTTAAAAAATTAAAAATTTAAAAGGTAAGTCCTGAAGCAAACACTTTGGTAAACCAGCTAACGAAATGATCCAAAGTGCCTCTGGTGCCCTTGTTCATCTCTAGTGCCCTTGTTCATCTCCAAATTCTGAACCACCCATGTCAGAGGTTAAAACTACCAGCCTACCTTCAACCAGCTCTAGGAGATGCAGATCATCTCTGGGCTCCTTGTACTTGAAACATTACTGTGATACCTTCAGAGTAGCACTTTGAGGACTCAATTTATTTATTTATTTCTGAATGGGACTTACAGTAGGAAACTGGGTCCATATTGGATGTTAAAATCCATTATGTGGGATCTTCTAAATCACTGGATTTGGATTTTTTTGGCATAAGTCATGCAGATGGCGCAAATTCCACATCACATAATGTCTTTTTCCCTAGCGATCTGCCCATTAAATTGGCGGGGGGACAGTTCAGGTAAAAGTATATACAATTATTTAATTGTATATACTTTAATTTTTAATTAAAAAAGTATATACAATTATTTAATTGTATATACTTTTTTAATTAATTTTTTTGTAATTAATTTTTTCCTTAACTAATTTAATATAGGCATTTTGTTTGATTTTGTTTTCAAGGTTTCTAATGTGTAAAATGTTGAAACCAAGCTTTAATTTGAAAAGTTATATTTGTTTATAAAACCTATTTTAAAAAATATTTTGATTAGGTTTTTACAGCCCAGCATGGGTTTTTTTGTACTTTATTTTAGAAGGAATGAAAACTTGTGTGTATCACTATTTTAGTTTAGATGCTTTTTTTTCTTTAGAGTCAAAAAAGTGGGGCTTACTGGTAATGCTATAAATTTAAAGCTGTCCTACAGCGAGATAGTACGATGCAAATACGACTTAATAAGATCACAAACTGAATTTCAGCAAAACAACCAAGATTTACATTAAATTAGGAATTTTAAAACCGATTTAGTTTGTTTTACTGAGCATTTGCTTAATAACATTTTGCCTCCTTGCAATCTTTTTAAAGCCAATAATTCGTCTGCGAAACGCGGGCACATCCTCGGCAGAAAAATTGAAAGCAACAGCTCACTTTCCCAAACCACACATGCAGTGATAGCAAGAAATATTTTAGCTTGGTGAAATTTAATAAATCATCCCATTTCCTAATTTGATCACATTAGATGCTGATGTGGAAGAAGCATTTCAAATAGCGTCTCCTCATTAATATACATCAGTCTGGGGAATAGGACAGAATACTTATGCAGAGATGTCACAGTTACTGTTTCTTAGTTTACTAAGTGGAACAGGTTGATGTGATAGCGGGTGCTATTTGTCAATGTCTTTGCTAAAATGGTTTGGGTCGAGTTATGGAGTCCAGAAAGACGGCGGCTGATAAATCAAAAGTGGATTGAGTGGACAGGAGGCAGTGATTGATATTGTGACAGGATATGAAGAAAGGAATCTTGATACGAGCATGCATGATATTGAATATGAGGAAGAAAATGGCCCTGGAGTATGGATATTATTCAAGGAAATGAGAATAATAATATCATCTTGAAATTATTGCTGGCTGAAGATTAGGATAGTTCTTATTAGAATATTATGCTTCTCTGGAACAGAGAAACTTGGATTTCATATAATTTCTAGGTGGATAAAGTCTTGTTAATATTTTCAAGAGTTTTTGCTGTGATTGTTCTGCAACTTAGTGTATGAAAAGACTTGATTTGCATCAGCCCTCACAAGGCAAATCTTTTAATTTGTGTCGCTTGAAATAGAATTAACCAAAATACGTTAAACTTTATTCCTTGATTTCATACAATTCCATGATTATAGAGTATTTCCCTGTAGTTGTTTTTATGCAAGTTTCTTTTTTATTGCCTGCCAAGAGTTTTTTGGGCTTTTTTCCCTTAACGTTAAGCTGGAAAATGCTGTCTTTGAATATCTGTAACACTATTCAACTTAACAACCACAGTGGGTACATCAATACATACCTACAGGGAAAAAAAAAACCCAGTGTGGAAATAGTCCTGTACATAGAGCTGCTGCTTTTGGACTAGAGGAAACGAAGTGCTTGATCAGTGGATTGGGATTTTTTTTCCAGCATGTGTGTGGTTATGTGGTCATTTTGCCTTTCTTCACCATTCTTCCCCCTGATTTAATATGGTAATTTGTTAATTCTGTTGCAGTCAAGAAGCAGGGCAACCTACTTCTTATGAGTGGCTTTGGGATAGACTTGGGTTTTGGTAGGAAAAAACAGTTTGTCGACTGAGCTCCTGCAATCTTGGCAGTGTAAAGTAGAATTAACTTCCATCAAACCCTCAGAGCTTGCCATAATTCTTTGTGTTTAGCATTTGTTAATTTGTAATATTTAAAAATAGGGTCCTCTAGGTGTGTGGGGAAGTGCAATGGGAAAAGAGTGATCAAATAATAGTAAACCTTCACTGTTTTCTGTAACAGTGCTGGTATACATCCCAAAGCTGTATACTTCACAGCTGTAGTGATCTCTAAGGGTTCTGCAGTTTGTGTTGCCTGGTCTATGACACACAGAGATGATGGAGTTACAAGAGAATTCCCCACCACGCCTTCCTAGGTGCGTTTCCAATGCTGCTTATCCAAACACACCCACAGGACTCAACAACTCTTTCTGTAAGTTAGGAATTTTCACTGTGGGGTTCAATGTGTTCTCCAAAAGGACTGGCGAGGGTCAGTCTTTATGTGTTTTTGGTCTTTGGGCATTTCATTTTTTAACATAATCTTAAAAATGACTTCAGACGATTGTTAGAAAATACTTCAGCAGAGGTGGTTCACAGTGAACTGTTGTTTGTAAGGCTTTTCACGCAGGGGCTTTATTAACCAAACTGGGAGTTTATGGAGGAGCAGGAGGAGGTAGAAGAGACATTAATTACAAAGAAGAATGGAATGGTTCAAGTAGTTGATAAAAGTAATAATACAAATAAGATTTATTAAAATGCAGTTGGTAGAGTTAGAAAACTGATATTTTATAACATCATGAGGAAAGACTGAATCTAGCTGATGTGAATTAGCAGCTGAAGCTAAGGTTGGTTTCAGTTACAGAGCAGGTCTTACCTATGGGAATAAATATTACTGTAAGTGATATTTTGCTGTCTTGGAGAAGTGTTTTGGGGAAGAGAAGGAGATTTTTCTCAATTGACCATCCTACAGATATCAGACAATGAGTTTTATTGTCTGATGGGAATGAGCCAGAAGAGAAGTTTGAGTTACAATAGCAGTTTTGGATTGGAGCAATGAGTAGGCTGCAGGAGGAGAGGGTACAAACATGGCTGTTTCCATGTACTCGCTATAAGAAACAAGAGATGACAACTGTGAAGAACAAGGTTGGGAACATCCAGTCACATGGTGCCAAAAAGCCACTGTAAGAATTTGTAAAAATTCTTTGGAAATGTATTCAAGAATTTTCCAAAGGGAAGGTCCTATAAGAAACTAAGTGGTGCAATTGTATGAGAATGTTTTATCTGAAATGTTTCATTACTTATTTGGGTCTTTTTCCTGGTAGTAGCTACTGGAGTTACTGTTCTTGTAGTTATAATCTGCTGTCTGGGATATTTTTTTCTTGAATTAACAAATTCATGTAAGTGGCTGTGCAGACTCAAGTAATTAGGTAAGAGATTGGTGTAAGTGTTACATATTTGTCTCTGTGCTGGTGAGGAAGGGGAGGTTTTGGACTTTTCGGTCCATTGCAATGCAGATTTAATTCCAATAGTGTAGTTTTGCTTTCATTAAACCTTAACTAAAGGCTTGGGGCAGGGAAGACCTAGTGAAATTCAGATTAGCAGGCTTGCTTGTGCGATCTTTAGCTTTTCTGTGGATGGTAACCTCAGGTCATAGTTCTTTTCCCCCTAGTAAATCAAAACCTGCAGTTTTTATTTGGGATCTTGTTGCATTACAAGTTGTATCACCAATAATCTCTGCAAATAAATTATTTGTTTTTAGCTGTAAACCTGACTGTTTTTCAAAAGGAACTTAACAGTTTGTCTACATGACTGCTGGAAAAAAGGCAGAGGTGAAGCAGAACCACTGAAGATATCCTAGAGCAATAACCCACCAACGAGCATGTTGCTGACATCTAATTGACCACTTTGGGAAATTAAACTTCATAAGGCAATGCTGAGGGCCCTTAAGTTATCAATAAGGCCAAATAGCTGCTAGTGACAGTTGCTTTGATGCCTTTCATTGGTATTAAAAAAAAAAGCCTTAAAAAGATACGAATGCATAAGTGTGTTCATTTAGAGCTAAGGATTGAGACTAATTACTTGTAAACTTTTCTTCTAAAACAGCCCAGGTGTTGTGTACACAGAAGGGTTTTAAGTGGAGCTGCTTCTTTTTCTAAACCCTTTTGTTTCTCCCTTGGGAAAGGGTATATTTGCAGGTTGCTGATATTCGGGTTGGATTTTTTTTTTTAAGTTTCATTTTTCTGTTAGGGAACAGGTACTCAAGAAGACAAGAAGAATGTATGATTCCCCTTAGTGGAGTATCGCCTGTTTGAAACAGTAAAAAACATATTTTTACTCGGGTTTTTTTATCCTCTTTTGTCTGCTCCCAAAGCTCTTGCTGTGAAATAGAATCTGTTCTTTTTATTTTGCTGCAGAGCTTGTGTTTCAGGAGGCAGCAATTCAAAGTGCCATAGAGTAGATGTCTTAAAGATCCACCAGTAACACAAGATCATTGCTGTTTGCCCTGTTAGTTCCTACAGTGAGATCACCAATGAGCAACACAAAATTGTAGAATTTTGTTGAAACACTTTTCTGTTTATTCCCATTTCTAATTCTAATAGGAGTGTCTAGTTTAAAAGGTAAAATATTTCTGCCAAAAAAGACTATTTGCTGTAGCTTTTCTATGGGACTTGTTAGACTGTAAAAAAACATGGAAGCAAGATCAACCCCCTGTAGCAGTTGAGTACAAAGGGCTGTCAACATCATGTAGTTCAAAATTTAAACTGAATTTTATGAAACATACCAAAATCAATCAGAGCTAAGATGTCCAGTCCAACCCCAGTTCAGCTTCCTTGTTCAGCATAGATTTCTTGATGAATTACTGATTCTTTCACAGCTCTGCAAGTTTACTTTGTGTATGAGTAATTTGGTTGCTGTAGTCCTCTGTTTCCTCTGTGTGTTACTCTTGATGTGGTTAATTTGAGTGCCATGAGGTCAGCAGTATTTGATGGATGCTGTGCATGGTTCTCTACTTTTTTCAGGCTACGGGTTAACTATGTTGGTAGAAAAGTGAGTTACCAGTGATAGAAGATCCATAATATCTTGCTTCTGTGGTGGAAGTTGGTCTGGAACTTGGCAGGAGTCAGGACATGGAGACTGCTGTGCTTCTGAGCTGTTCTTCTTAAGGTACTACAGGTCTTTGCTCCTAGCTGGGCTCCAAGCCACACCAAATCCGTCTTTGAGGCACAGGTGATAGGTGCTGACTGTGATTACATCAGAGGACATTTTCTCTATCAGAGATGATTACTCTTCTATATCAATACATTCATATGCACTGATATGCACTCATTCTGTTTTGGTGAGGAGCAAGGAATGGGTGACATGCCCTCACATGGAGAATGGGTTGGGGGGGAAAAAAGGCGTCAAGCCTGGGGTTAAGCTAAGAACTGGTGAGAGGCAGTTTTAAGCATGGAGAAAGGCTGCACATCTCCAAGAGGTGCAATAGCAAGAATGTGGGTAGATAATAATTTTTCATCTGGTCCTAATATTGGTAAAAACTTCTATTTGTTTTTGCATAGTGTAGCTGGAGAGAAATTTATTTAAATACAACATACGTTTTGGATGAAATAAAACATTGGAAGTTAGGGAGTTAATCTCTGTACCTTAATATTAACTTGAACTTGGATATTGTGATTGTAATTCTGTATTTGGAAATACGTTTTCAGCGAATTTTTATATTAAAACCTCCAAAAGATGGTGAAACTCAATATGGACTTAATCTTTAAATAATATTTAGTATAATACAAATGACAATATTATTTATTTTAGAATTAATATGTTCTTCAGTTGCAGTCTGCATAGGATCGTATCACTTCCTAGTAAGGCAAACTGACAAATAACTACTCCGATAACTTTTTTAAGAGGGTGTGGGGTTTTTTTTGGTAATTCTGTACTACCAATTTATTCTAGAAATGAAGGCAGGGACAGTAGTCTGTTGTTTTGGGATTTTT
>JAOXOE010000702.1:18368229-18381121 GCA_028565055.1 Phoeniculus purpureus | reverse complement strand
CCCTGCCCTCCAGCGTGTCTGCTGCACCACACAGCTTGGTGTCGTCAGCAGACTTGCTGAGGGTGCACTCAATGCCTTTGTCCATGTCACTGATAAAGATGTTGAACAATTAAGTTGCCGTGTAGCTGTTGGGAAAAGAACTGTTGAAGGTTTCGAGGGACATGAGGTAATGTTTTATTTTTGGGGTTTGCTTAACTGCATCATTTTGGCAATATTTGGCAATAGTAATTTTGTAATACTATTCAATACAAATATTGGTGGAAGTAATACTGATTTGCATTTTAAAATCTTGTCTCTTCATGATGAAAAGTGTAGTATGATAAGCTCATAGGCTTCTTTCAGATCCTATGATGTGATCAGCATCATCAATTGATCAGAATTGTCATAATATGCTTTGAATTACGATATCATCTACTTTTATTTTATATTTAGTTTTTATAACAACACAGATTTTGTTGTTTCTCTTTATGCTATGTTTTATTTTACAATATTTTACACAGGTTCTGTGATGAAAACACTTTTTTGTCTTTAGTGAAGTTTTGATTCTCTCTTACCTGCCTTCTGTAGAGGTTTAATTAGTCATTAGAGCTGAGGCTTGGGAAAGATACAACAGAGTTATAGGTGAAAATTTCCAGTAAAGTAGATTTTTGCAGTCAATAAACCTGTCAGCCACTTATTCTTCATCAATCTCCATCAGATAAGCTCTTTGGTAAGGAAAACATACACAAAAAAAATTGTCCTTCCCTACGTTTACTTTTGCCTGTTTGAAATACAAAATGTTAAAGTAAGATACATCTAACTTGCCTGTAAATTCATAAATTGTCTTTATTTTAAATCATTGGTCATCACTGAATTAAAGGAAGAAGCTCCCATTTTTCTTAATTATGAGCAAAGAATAATGATTTTGTTTGTTACTAGTCAAGTAAAAGTAGGCACAGAGCTTTTCACACAAGTGTTATTTCCAAACCATCACTTGAGGCTTGTTCATCATGTGAATTGTGTCTGTCTAAGTAGTTCAAGTTAAATTAATTAATTGTTTCTGAGGACAAGCATAAGCTTTAATCTTGACTTTAAGCTTTAATCTTCTGAATGCCATTGCAACTTGCTGTGATGTTGAAGAGCAAGAGAAGTTGAGATGTGCTTTCTCTGTTGGTTCACTTTTGGACCTATGCAGGTACTTCTTACTGATTTGAGTGTCTCGTGCTGTACTTCTCTGGGTTGTGGCTTACAGGGTGGTTGTGAACTTTATGAGAACAGTTAGTATCCCATGGGGTAGGTTGATTTCAAGCATCTGGTTAGGTAATTTCATTCAGCTGTCCAGTATCTCTTTGTGGACGTAAGTTCATGTAAATATTGTAGCACCTTTCAGCTCAAACCGCGATCGGAGCCCAAATCTTAGATGTTTTACAATCGCAAAAAATACAAAACCATGGTCTTGTCAAAGTCAAGCACTTCCCCATAACTAAAGGGAACTCGGAGGCACCAGGGAAGTGAAAAATTCGGCCTTCAAATCTCTCATTTATTTTCCTTAACATTTGAACATCACGTTGGAGGTGTTGTCAAATTTACAACAAATAATTACCTGGAGAGCCATTCCATCTGGAAAATGAATCTGACCCTTTTCCCACTGCTATAGGATCCATCCAGATCTTCCAGGCATGGCAGATACAGAGTCACTTACATTGGCAGGATGCTGAACCCTATTTGTTGAGAGGGCTGAAAGTAAGCCAGGCCTTGGTTTTTTTTTTTAAAATAGATTCCAGCTGTATCAAGACCGGAGTAACTGCACGTGTGTGTAGTTTATGGATCATGTATGTGCAGCCAGTTATCACCTACATTTCTGTAAGAGTTTGTGTTTTTGTGCCTTTGTAGTCTAGAACTTCAACACTGCTAGAAGGACTTTGAGTGAGAAAGATGAGGTTTGGGGTACTAAGAGCATTATAACTTTTGTTTCCTTGTTATTTTATTTCCAAAAGGTTATTAGAATGACATTGCAGCCTTTTCTGCTCAGGCACAAGATGGCTGTGAGGCTGTAGGGTTAGACAAAAGTCCCATTTTGAGGCAATATCTAAGAAAAGGTGCAAGAGAGGTTCACTTAATGGAAAACCAGATGTGATCTTCAACTGACTATCCTAATTTAAGATGAAATCACAGCAACTAGACAAAGTTTGGAGTCTTAGAGAAATTAATGTTTCCTCCTGATAAAAGTGATGCCAGAAATGCTCAGCTTCTTTGGACCAGGTGTATCCAGGGCAGTTAATGACCTCTGTGTAAGCTAAGGGAGCAAAGTGAGGAGAGAATCTCCTCCTGCCCTCACCACTGGAGTAGTGGAAGAGTTTGCAATTCCATTAGGTGCGTGAGATCTGTTTAATCTATGAGTTCTATTTCTGGTTTTCAGATAAGATTTAGTAAAGTCTGTGAAGGTTTTTGTGGAAGTGGTTCCACAGCTGGGAGGCTTGTGGTTGGCTTCTCTTCTATCACTTGTTCCTTAGGCAAGGAGTTGTGCCCAGAGTCCACAAGTGCTGTTCTCTGAGCCAAGGACTGCTGATACAAAAGCTCTGTTTAAGGGAACTTTATGTATTTCTGGAGTCAATGCTGCTTCATCCAGTCATTGATCTCTCGTAGCACCTTGGTGTAATGTGGGTGTGTGGACCCAGAGACGCACTGGATCTAGAGTCACTCTGTAGGATAGTCAAGGCATTGTGGCAAGAAAGGTGCCTGGATCATCTTGGGAAGTGAGCAGAGGTGGGCTGGGAGGTCTGGAGAACTAGATTTGGACCAGACTTCTTGGGAATAAACAAGACTTAGTGTCTTCACCATCTGGTCTTCTGCTCAGCTGCATATATAGACTGTTAAATCCAAGTTTTCAGTAGTTATTTTTGTTACAGCTGAACTGGCTTTTTGAGGAGTATTTCCTCAAATACTTGGTTATGTACTGTAATTTATAGGTAGAGGATTGCTTATTGCTGAACTTGGTTGATGCCTGTGGCTGGCGAATCCATTTTCTCAGTTTTGTTCTTGATTGCCTTGGTCATTATTTCTAGCTCATCTTGCTTTTCTCTGGCACTGTGAATGATATTGTTACCGTCCTTAATTTCCCTTTATTTTGTCAACTGCTGGCTTGAAACAGCTTCTTTCTTCACTTAGCCCTGGCCTCATTTCAGACTGAAGAGCTGCCTCTGCCCAGTTCCAGTCTTGCTCACTGTATATTTAACAATAAATAAACCATATAACCATAGATATTGTCTATATTTAACTTCCTCAAAAATGCTCGCGTTTTAAAATTGCAAACTAATAGTGAGCTGAAATGCTTTATAGAGGCAGCCCAATTCTCATTAAATATATATATAGTATTAATAACTTCTGTGCTGAACAACTGCAATTAGTGTTTGAAATTATTTTACCTTCACCGAGAACTTGTATAATATTTTTTATTTTTTCTCCTGGAGTGACTTTGAGTTAAACAAGAAACTTTCTCTCAATCTACTTTGGAAGAGAACACGTCATTTTGCCGCAATTAGTTGTGCGTTTGTGCTGTGCCTTTATTACCTCCATGAACATCCAGGCTTGATGCAATGCAGTTGTGCCTCATTGTTCTTTCCCAGACTCCTGATTTATTGCTGGAGTATTAGAGAGACATGACTTTGGGTTTTGTTTGTGGCTCTTGAGCTAATAATAATAATCTAATAAGAGATGGATCAGCTAAGAGATGCTGAGAAGAATGCCAGGGAGGAAGGTGACATTTCAGGAACTTTCAGTGGTGTGGTGGTTTCTCTTTGCCAACAAAACCCCTTATTTTTTCACAGCTTTCCCATCCCTGAGAGCCCTTGGTTTTTGTTCCCTCGGTTTTGTGCTCTTGTTCCTCTTATCATTTAAGTGAGTCTATCCTGGTGAGTGCTCTCAAACCAAAGTAGTTTGAGAAGATTAGGCTGTGCCTATCCGATGCAGCTCAGTGCTTTAGTGCAATATAATTGGGGAAATACTAAACGACACTGACCTCATTTCCTTTAGAACAATGAAAATTAATAGTTTCACATTTTATTAGGCTGATATTCCAGATGTAGTGTACTTTTAATTAAGTGTAGTTTCCTTTTGGTTACGGTATGTGTATCTGCTTTTTGTCGCAAATTCTTTCTAGTTTTACAGTTTTCCACATGTTTTCTTTCACCATTTATGATTTTTTTTCCCTCAAAGCCAAGCTAGAAGGGATTTAAATCACTTTAGCATGCAGCAAAACAGTTCCCATTCAAACAATAAACGCCATTTTAAAAAGCCTTTAGATCTTCTGTCACTTCATAAATATAAATGTATAAAAACATGATGCAGTTGTAGTGCCCACCTGCTAATTAAATCCAGATTTCCTCAAACTTGTTTTAAAAAAATCTGCTTATTTGTTTCAACTTGGGCTCTGTTTGGAATACATATGGCCCTTGTGAAACTAATTATGCTTATGGAGCAGCTGTTAAATTTAGTGCAACTAATTTTATCCAATATTTTACATTTTAATTGATTACCTGTGAAGAAATTAGCAAATTAACACATATTGTGCAGGAACTGAATGGGCTTTTTATGGATACTTTGGGGTTTTTACAAGTGGACTAAAGTGTTGATGGAATAAAGTAGTTTCTTTAGGATTTTTGTTTAGGTAGGGGAAGTTATTGGTGAGCCTTGATTGTCTGGTGTGAGAATTTAGGGACCCTGAGTGATGCCAAGCATCTGTGTGTTCTGTAAGTTAGACATGAAAAGCAGATTGGAAAGTAATAGCTTTTCACAGAATTTTGGTAACATATGGGCTTATCTGGATCTAAGAACTCTTTGAAGATCTTTGAACTTGACTAAATGACTTAACCTTTGGCATGGTGGGTGGGTGTTTTGTGGGTGTTGCTTTGGGGGAAGGAGCTCTGCATACTGGCAGGCTACTCTCTGGCTCCACTTGATATTTTACGCCAGTAGTTCAATAATTCAAACACTTTGGGATTGTTTTAATATAAACAATTGGGATTGCTTTTAACAGTAATAAATAGAAAATCTTTATTCTTTGCTTGGTATGTGGAGTTTAAAACTTGTTTACTGATGAATTCTTGGTGCAGATGACTTCTTGCAGCTCCATTTCATAAAGTTATCTCTCTGTTCATTGTGCTATATATGTATATCGCAAGATGTATTTTAATAGGAATTCATAGTAACATACAGATGAAATTTGTTAATGCTACAAATGAAAATGTACCACAGCTTCTTATGCACCAATTACACAATTTTCACTTCATGAAGTGTTCAAGAGCCTCTTGTGTATTTTGGATTTAACAGAGACCTTCTGGAAGTTTGCATAAGGTTCTTCAAGCAAATATTTTACAATTTGGAGCTTATAGGCAAAGGGAAGAAACAGTAATTACATCAAAACACTTAGTGTAAAATGAAGGTGTGTTGTATTATTGAAGCTTTTCAGCACTTTGCAATACTCTGGTTTTTTTCCTTGTTCGTCTTGATCTTAATTTTTCAAGTTGCTTTGCTGTCCAGTATTGGAAACACAGTAATTGCCCCAGTTTAAAAATAATGAAAATCATCTAAATTTCACTAGCATTCAGGAATTTAAGGTAGCTTTAATGTTTCTCTTTTCTTTGTCTCACATCTGGAGTATTGTGTCCAGTTCTGGGGCCCTCAGTTCAAGAGGGATGTGTTGCTGCTGGAGGGAGTCCAGCGTAGAGCTACAAGGATGATGAAGGAAGTGGAGCACCTCCCTTATGGGGAGAGGCTGAGGGAGCTGGGTCTTTTTAGCTTGGAAGAGACTGAGGGGTGACCTCATTAGTGTCTATAAATATGTGAGGGGTGGGTGTCAGGAGGATGGAGCCAGACTCTTCTCAGTGTCATCTAGTGATAGCACGAGGGGCAGTGGGTTTAAGCTGGAACATAGGAGGTTCCATATAAATATCAGAAGGAACTTCTTCCCAGTGAGGGTGATGGAGCATTGGAACAGGCTTCCCAGGGGGATTGTGGAGTCTCCTTCACTGGAGACATTTAAGACCCACCTGGATGTGTTCTGTGTGACTTTGTCTAGCTTATCCTGGTGTGGCCTGGGGAATTGGACTAGATGATCTTTCAAGGTCTCTTACAATCCCTAATGATTCTATGATTCTATTTACTTCACTCCTACCCATGACCAGGGTTAGTAGATCTTTCTGTATTTGTGGAGGTGTGTTTCCTTTATCTTGTGCTTTATAAATGTTTGTAATCAACATTAATAAAAAAACACAATGAACTTAGCATGAAGAGTAAATATTTGCAAAGATCTTGGTAAAATGATGGAAAACCCAGGATAACTCATCTTTGGAGGAGGCTGAACTGGAGATCCATCACTGGTCAGTGTGGCTGGTGTTCCCCTGTTGTCTTGGAGCCCATTTTGCAACTGGTTTTCTGTCCTGTTCCTTGTAGAACAAAGCATTGCAGCCAGCTGGGGTTCTGCAGCTCATGGGTTGAATTTGCTGCTGTTTGCACCCGCAAAAGGCAGATGTGAAATCTAGTTCAGATTTGAGCCGAGAACAAAAGCTCTCCAGCAAAGAATACTGTAGATTCCTCAGTTATTCTTGTTTGAAGGACAGACCCTTAAGTAAGCAGGGGCCTGTTGTGCAGTGAAGGTCATTTGTGTTACTACAGGACTTTTACGTTTGTTTTGGTTTTTTTTTAAATGTTTTTGACTTTGTATCTTCCCTGTGGAGAATTGTTTATGCTGGAAAAATGCTTTAAGATTGAGTGCAGCTACTAACCCAATTGTCCTAAGCCCACTCCTAAACCATGTCCCTAAGCTCCAGATCTCTATGACTTTGAAGCACAGTTACTTTTGAATAGCGTATGTCTATAGGAAATCTGTGACTGATAGCAGTAGATGGTGCAAGAGAAGCCATTGAGGGAGTGAAATGTAAACTAGGGCTCTGACCCCCAGTGCTCGATGGCAGAAGTAGGTGTATTAACCCCGAAACACTGGACAAATCCCAGACGCAGTAACAACATTCTTCCCCAGTGTAATTTATAGCTTCATCTGGACAGAGTATTTTCTTTCTGCTTGTTTTATCGTTGAGTTTTATTAAACAGTTGTTGCCTTTCCAATGGATTGATCTTTTCTACGTGGTTTTGCTTTTAAGGGCCTTTGGTGTTTTGTGCTCCAAGAGGTGCTAAATGAATTTTTTTATACTGTGTTTTAAAAAAATTCCCTTCCCCCCAGTCCCTTCAGTACTTAATGAAACTTTTCAATGAGGTGCCAGCAGAACTTTTATGAAGACATAATAGAAACTAAAGCAAACTTGAACTGTTTTCCTTTGTGAACTTTGTCTATGCATACTCATACACCATGGAAAAGTTGTGCTGATCCATAATAAAGTATAAATTAAAATTTAGAGAATGACCTAAAATAAATTCAGGAATAATGAAAAAGGGGTTTTTGAATACATACAAGAACAGTATTTTTTAATTTAAGTATGTCCATAACCAGATCCATTTGTTGCAGAGGAATGGATAACATGATTGAGAACAGTGTCCTGGGACCATGTAGGAGCTTTATCCAAGAACCAAATAGGTGTAAACCCCTACAACCATGTGCATTCTTTTGCATTATGTGGCCTGTAGGGTTAGGCAGTTTATAGGTTTTCTGCAAAGTGTTTTAAAACTGAAGTTGATGTTAAGAAGCTGTGCGCAAGTGTCAGCTCTGCAAGGCTGACGAAGGAAGTTTGGGCATGTCACTTCTGGGTTTTGTAGGAAAATTGTTAATATTAATAAAGTGTTTAATATGTAAATATAAGTGTTTAGTAGCAGCTGTAAATTATTTGCCAAAATAAATTGCTCGGAACTTAAAAATTTAAAGTTTAATGTTTGAGACAAAAAAAAAGGTACTTCCTTTTCATTTCCAAGAGCTCCAATTATTACTTTGGTAATAGCAGTTTACTTTGTTAATGGATGAGTACTATGCAGTGTGGTTTAATTTATTTCACATTCTTCCTTCAGAGGAGAAGCAACTCGGTAAATGGGCACGGTTTTTGTCTAAAATTATTAAACTGCTAAATGAGTTGAAAATGTGTTTGGCTATGTAACAAATCTCTAACATACAGTGACCATGAAAAACGTACAGCTGCTAACCTATGATACTGTGCATTTTGTGTAGGTCACGCTCAAGACCCCGTCAGCGTTCTTATAGTCGAAGCAGTGAAAGATCTGGCCATAGGAGGACTCATAGCGGGTCTTGTGAAAGAGAGCGTCGTAAAGGCAGAGAGAAAGAAAAACTAAAAGAGAAGGGCAAAGGCAAAGAGATATGTGGCATGAAGCCTGGGTAAGTGAAGCAACAAACCATCTAACCCTAATGAAAACAGAACAATTCGGTGTTGTTTTTTTATAGTCTGTTTTATGATGTTTTGTATAAACTAAGTGGAAATGATTTTACATCTTTGAGTGGTGTGATTCTGGGTATTTTTAAATGCTGGAATGCGACAACAATTCAAACTAAACAATGGCTTAATTTACAATTCTTTGTTCCCCTTGATTTGCAAATATGCTAAATGGCTTTTTTCAATTGACTAATATAAATATTTTTCCAATACACAATAACCACAATTAAAGGAAAAAATGAGAACTATTGGAAAATCTGAAGAATATTTCCTATGGAAAGATGTTTTTCATTGTTCATTCCCCATTCTACGTAGTCTGAAGTGCACGTTGAGCTTTATTTGATGCTCAGGGTACAGTTTGAGCAGAAGAGTTTGTGGTGGATTGGTGATGCACTCCCTTCCTACACCTTGTTTCCACATGAAACCACTTGACTTTGTTTTCACACATTGTAGAAAAGACAAATTCTGTCATTCCTTCTGCCTTATACATCTTCATCTCCTGCAGCCTTTACTGCCATGTTGGTCTTTTCCCTGTTTCTGATCCTGGTTGCATAAAGGAAGATGCTGCTGTGTCACCTCAGTGATAATTTCTAGAGCAATAGCCTCAGCCCCCTCCATGGGGATATCTCACAGTTGCCTCCCTGGTTTTACAGCTTGATGCTAGTTACCGAGTCTCTCCAATATCATTACCTTCTCATGCATGGTTATAGCACTGATTAGATACATACTCAGATCATCTATTTGCATGGTTTTTTATTTGCAGTATGCTACTCACTGCTGGGACAAGAGTGGCATCTTCCATTCATTTAATGGGATACTTTCCTCATTTTATTTGCTAAATCATGTGGAATATTTGTTTTTCAGCAGTTAGTAGGGTTCAGAGTTAACAGGAACACTGAGATATCTGCAGTATGTCATATAAGTCACAAACTAGATTTCTTTTATGCATTTATTACAACATACTTTGGTAATTCTAGAAAACTTGAGAAGAAACCTGGCTGTTCCAGCTAAAACACTTTTGTTTTTGTTTTTGTTTTTTTTAACAGAAGGCAAAAAGTAGGGGAAGGCTCTGTGCTGAGCACAGAACTTTTGGTGTGTGAGAGACTTTCTGGACTTCATGTAGAAGCAGATCTTAAATCATGCTGGATATTTCGCAGTGCTCTATGAGCAGACTCCCTGACTCTGTGGCCTTTTATAACCAGGATCAATAGGAGATCGCTGCAGGCAGAACACAAGGAGTGCCCAGAATTACTTTTTTTTAGAAGCAAGCATTCTATCATTTAGATTTTGATAACTTATGAAGCTGCTTATGCTAAATTTGAAAACCAAATGACCTGTCTGGGTCATTTCCAAGGGAGTTAGGACAAAGAGTACAAATTGATAACAGATATGACATCAATCCATTTTCCCTCTGAGCTCAGGTACTGACTGGCAGGATTTGCACAGGGATTTCTTACTCAAAGCGTTATTACACTCCAAAATGAAGTGTATCGAGGGGGATGTTGATATCATCTCTGCTTCATAAACTTTTCTGAGGGAGGGAATGGCATATTTCTCAGTTTAATCAAATAACGACCAAGTCTATCTGGACAGAGAATATGGATCTGAGGAGCTTTTTCCCCTTACAGTTATTTGTCATTCTGAAGATGGAGACTGTATCAGCAGCATATTATTGTTTGGTAAAGGCTTTGCAAAGCAATATGTAGATATATGAATACACAGAGAAGACAAAGCTCTTTGCAATTTCTATTTCCAGTTACTGCAGTTACGTATCTATGGAATATTCTCTTGTGGAGCCCAGGAAGAACCTGCCTCTTCCCACCCTAAATGCAGACGTATAGGAGATAATAGTTAGGTCAGTTTCCCTTTGCCTTTTTTGTGCTCCAGGAAGATGAAGCCAAGTTAGATGTTTTATGGTTGTGCCTTCACATGAGGCTTCCTCAGGCCTCCCAAGCTCTCAGCTTTCTTTCTCCTTGTCATTTGTTTTCTTTACGGATGAAAATTATGGGAAAGACAAGACATCACTGGACAAAGGTGCTCACGTGTCTTTAGCTTGTAGGTGCATGGCAAGGAGGACTAGTGAACACTGAGCCTGTGTTACTCTTAGTTTTGTTTTCTGTAAGAGTAGGGAGATTCGGGGGTCTGTGAGTTCTGCCTTGATGCTCATTTCTGAGAAAATCACCAAGACAATTGTTTTCATTTCCTGTAACTCTGAAGGGCTTTTGTAATTGGCTGTGGTCAGCACAAGGTAGCAAGTTGGATTTGCTGATAATTTTTGAGGTATATGTTATAACTTAGGATGTTTTTGGCTTATAGAGAGGTCAGATGTCCTTTTGTGTCTTCAGCTGGAATCTTAAATCTTTTAGCTTGTCTCTGCAGCTGAGTGTCTCAGCGGATTGTGCACCCAATGCTGGTCCACAACCCCACAGCATTTGCTGTTTTGGCTGGGTGGGAGCTCATCCAGTTGACTTTATGCTGGAGTACACCAGGAAGCACTATTTGCTTCATTTTCAGTAGAGAGACAGTGAGCAGAGATGAGTGATGCCTCCTCAAAAACTGGGTTTGTTTGATGCCGTTGGATGTTTCTCCGAAAGGAGAAATAGGAGTGTTTTATTTTTCCTCCTGGTATGTTCTGCTGTAACTTACAGTGATGCTGCTGGTTTTTCAACTTCTCATTCATTTTTTTCTTTTTCTCTGAAGTATGAGAGAGAAGGTCTAAATGGACAGAAAAACCCATGTCAGGTGTAGATTTGAGTGTGAAATACTGTGGGGAATCTGTTGTAAATGACTCTTCAAGGGAATGAATTTCTGGATTTAGTGTCCAAGTCAGCACTGAAAGTAGCATTATACTACAAAACCTTTCTGGAACCTCCAAGAACAGGGAATCCTTAGAGGAAGAAACAGTCCTTGGACATCTTTGGAGCAGAACCTCGCAGGTACTGCAAGGGCCAGCTGTATTTGCAGTTTAAATTAAGGTGCCTTTGGGATATATTTATTGAATATAGCTACTTTAAAGCTCTAATGATCATCCTAGAGCAGATAGTGAGAAGGCGGAATATGAATTATCAGGTGCTGGTTGACTTTATGGTTTAACCTTGCATAAAAGAAGGAACTTCAGTTAGTCAGCACTGCAGGATATCTGATAGCAGTAGTCACAGATTTGGGATTTGACTGTCGCTCTGAAGTGGAGAATCAAAATGCAATTTTGGCACTATTAAGTAGCAAATGGATTAATTTGTGGCTTATGTAAACTCTAGTGATGATTTTCTGTGTTTGTAGATGTGAAGAAGGGGAGAGGCTTGTGTTTAGTTTATAAATTGAGGCAAATTGAGGTTCTTCCAAAGTAGATCTTGTCTTCACAGTAACATCTCAAGAGAGATTTCAAGAAGGAAAATTTCTGCTGCAGTAATCAAGTCATGGTCCTTTGGCATTCTCCATTTCAGAGAAGATTATTTAAGGTAGAGCATTGGCCTTCTAGAGTGTTGGATGTTCAGCTGTTCTGTGGAGACAGGCTATATCACAGTCAAAGCCAACTAGCTGAGCTCCTCTCTTCCTGCAATCTGAAATGTTTTAAGGGATATACGATTTGTTCCGCTGTTGTGGAGCAGGATTGTGGTAACAGCTGCTTTGAATTGGGTCTGGGAA
Organism: Phoeniculus purpureus; assembly: GCA_028565055.1. Lineage (NCBI taxonomy): Eukaryota > Metazoa > Chordata > Aves > Bucerotiformes > Phoeniculidae > Phoeniculus > Phoeniculus purpureus. The sequence continues at coordinate 18,369,107 of JAOXOE010000702.1, read as the reverse complement.
GCTCATTTAGAGCATCTGACAGTACTTGGTGGAAAAACACAGCATTAAGAGCCAACTATCAGCCTTTGAAATAGTTTTATACTCACTTAAAAGGTAAAGTAATACAAACTCTGGAGATGTTCAAGGCCCACCTGGATGTGTTCCTATGGGATCTGCTCTAGAGGAACCTGCTCTGCAGGGGGGTTGGACTAGATGATTTCCAGAAGTCCCTTCCAACCCCCATCAGTTTGTGATGCTATTGAAAGCATTCCAGCAGCACACCCTAAATATTCATGAACAAATGAGTGATCCATCTCTCAGATTATTTGGATTATTTCACAGCCAGAGAAGGATCTTTGCAAGACCAAGCCTGATGACAAGCAGGTAGCAAGAGATGTTCTTAAACTAGTTCATGTTTACTTTTTGTTATACCACTACAATATTTCCCCATTATTTTTTTGCCAAAGTGTTACATTAATTTTATTTACGCTTTTGTAAAAAAAAATCCCTTGTTTTAAACTAGCTTGCATACAAGTATCCATTGATCTGTATGGATTGTCATTCAGACACTAGTATCTCATAAGGATCTTGAATTCAGGTGGGGGGGAAAACTTACTAAAAACTTGTTAGCTTTCAATAACTGTTATGAGATTTGTGGGTTTCACCCTACCTTTCTTAGCAATGGGATTTTCACTTGCCTTTTAAAGTGTTTTTTGACAATTTTTAAGGGAATAAATGGAGACCATCTTCCTAGTTGGTCTGAAAAAAACAAGTGTTGAGCCATTAATAACCCCCCCTCAAATTAATATCTATAAATGTTTAAAGGGTGGGTGTCAGGAGGATGGAGCCAGGCTCTTCTCAATGTCATCTAGTGATAGGACAAGGGGCAATGGGTGTGA
>JAOXOE010000702.1:18347991-18363118 GCA_028565055.1 Phoeniculus purpureus | reverse complement strand
ATCCTGCTGTGGCAGGAGGATTGGACTAGATGATCTTTCAGGGTCCCTTCCAATCCCTAATGATTCTATGATTCTATTTCTTTTCACTACCAGACAACTGGAAAAACCCAACGTGGCTTGTAAATGGTAGAGCACAACTGTATGGGAGCCACAGAGAAGCCCCAAGTCCAGAGCATAAATGAAGGGGGTTTTTCCCCCAGAGTAACCATTTAATTTTCATTCACTTCTTGTGCTAAGTACGAAAATACGAATTTTGTGTTCAGAGTTCCCGAGTTCAGTCTGTCAGTCGGAGATGCTGGTTAAATGAGCTTCCCTGCTAAATTCCTGTTGAGGGAATTATGTTTCTCCACATTTGCAGCAGTAGGTTTTGGAAGGCACATGCAGGCAGTATCTTCAAAGACACACGCATTCTTCTAAGCTGTTTAAAATGTTCAAAACTCTCCGGTCCTTAAAACACCACGATTGTCTTTTTACAACTATATAATTTGCATTATCTTGGGGGTTTTAAATTGAAATAAGTACATAAATGCAGAGTATTCTTTGGGAGAGGATGTTGCAATTGCATACAAACATACACTCTGAATGTAAACAGAGTTCTTGGGGTCTTTTAATGGAGACACCTTGCACTTGGAGAGCAGCTGACTATTGTTTTTATGGCCTCTCTTAATCTGTGCGTGAGGAATCCACAAACTGAATGATACGGAGCTGTGAAAATCCAGTTAGTGTGAGCTGTAATCTCTTTACTGGGTTTAAGTAGTTAAGAGTGGCATTCAGACACCCTGCAGATACTGAACTGTAGAGATACAGTAATCACCTAACCATGGACTCCACAGTGGAATGAAAGCAGAGGAGTCCCCAGGAAGCTTTGAGGTGAAAACCAGAACAAACACAACAAATGCTGCCTCTTCTGAGCGAGGAAAAGAGAGGCAAGTGAAAAAACCAAACCCATCCAAAAGACATGTTATTGTGAAGTAAAATTTAATTTCACATCAAAACATTAAACTGTCTCAGCTTGAGGGTTTTTTTGGATAAAGACTGCTGCTTCTGCTGTGGACCTTATAAACCATTTATTTTTATTTTGAAAGGAAGGAGGAACATCTTTGTGTGAAGAAAGTATTTCTAATACCAATCTAACTTCAGACTTTCCTGTTGTTATTTAGAGTTATAAAATAATATGAAAATCTAAAGTAATTTAAGTTGTTGAATGAAGCAATGGAGTTTAGGAACATCAATATACCGTTAGCTTTTGGTAAAGAAATTCTTAAACGAATGCATCAACAGAAGTGAGTTGTATGGTACTATATAAAAAGGCAGAAGTTAAACCTGGGGTAGGTTTAGATGTGTGGTTGGTCAGAAAACTGGCAAGAGGTTAAATTTACTTCCAGGCTCTGGTTCTGTGCTGGGGAGGATGCTTTTAATAGTAGCAGTCACTTCCCCTTTGCTGTCAGTTCTCTTCATTTCCCCACACTCGACAAGTGTTACATTTGGAGATCTCTTTGGGCTTTTTGTTACTGTGTAAGTTTGACTGAGTAAAACAGGAAAAACTGTGAATCTGTTGATAAATAAAGAAGCAGCTACCAGAGGAGAGGACAAAGCCTAAACCATTAGGTGGTGCTGATCACTTGCAACTCAAACTGGAAGCACAGAAGTGTCACAAATGCAGTATATTCCTTGGTGATTGGCCTTCTGTTTGGTCTAGGCTGGTGAGGAAATCTTCATTTTAGGTTTAGTGGGACATGAGTTTCTACTTCAACCCCATTCCATTAGAATACTTCTCTATTGAAGTGGGAAGTTTCCAGGCCTTCCCAGGGAGAAAATTGCTTCACCCAGAGCTTCCATTTTGAGCATATTTGAGCCTGATTCCTAGAAGAGTTCACAATATAGGGGATGCACCTGCTCTTCATGTGCCGTCTATAAGTGCAGCATTGGATCCAGCTTGGAGTAAAACATCTTGGCATCCCTGCCCATGGCAGGGAACTTGGGGTAGATGATCTCTGAGGTCCCTTCCAACCTTTATAATTTACATTTCTATGTTATATTTAAATTTATAATTCTGTGATTAATGATCTGCAGCAGAATCCACCAACATGTCTAGTGTGGTATCTCCAGCTTGCACCACCATTTGTCGTGGCAATAACTTCAGCATCATCTTGGTTTACTCCCTTTTTTATATTCACAAATTTTGGCAACTCCAGTGGTAATGAAATTTTTCTGGAGGAAAAGCATTTCCATTCCGGGCACCAATTTTTACATTTTTTGGTACTGTTAAAAGATCCATAAAGGAAAAGATTTCAAAGGCTTTGACTTGACTGTCAGGGTAGAAATGGGAAGATCCAAATGAAAAGCGTTAGAAGTGCCGGTGATTCTCTTGGATTCTGACTTGCTCCTCATCTCCTCCTTCCAGCAGCTGAAGTTCTTGTAAGACAAGGCCCATTTAATGGTGAATTATGTTGGGAGTGATTTTCTTTTTTTGCTGGATTGAAGTTGAAAAAGCAAGTTCATTCTCTCCAAATGGATTAAAGAATTGATCAGGAAGGGCTGATTTTGCTGCTCAAACCAGAATCTTTTGAAGCTGCTTAATGGGATCATGCTGTGTCAAAGAGGGAGAGGGTTTTTCCCATTGATTCCTGTCAGGTGGGCATTGCTGTGGGCTTTGAAAAAAATATTAAAGAAATACACACAATGGATTTATAGGAAAGCATTTAGCAGAGTGTGATGGGAATGTTTCTTCTACAGCCAAGTCACAGTCTGTCTCTGCCATCTCCCTTTTGCCTTTTTATTTCCTCCTTTTCTTCTCATACATCACTAAAGTTCTTTGCTACCTAAAACTTCCCCAATTTTAGCAATTTGAGGTAATGTTGCAGCAATAGTCTATACTGGGAGTTAATTTGTGGCAAGTTCTCCTAAGTCAGGAGCATGAAGATGGAAGAGAAGGTAGTGGGAGACATTAAATCTTCTTTAAGAAGTTACGAAGTGTGTTAGAAGTTTTCTGTCGAGGAGGACAAAAGATTAAAATCCACCAATTAATTTGTTTAGAAAAATAAAACAAGCTTTAGAGCCCCAGAGCTTTTTCCATTCACTTTAAACGTTATATAATGAATCTGTCCTCTAGAGAAACAGCTGTACCAGTATTAACTGGAAGCATTGAGGGGGTTGTTTGCTTATTTTCAATAAAGTACAGATTAAAGCACTATTTATGAATTAAAAAAAAAGAAGCCCTCTTGAATGTTCCATATTGCAACATATTAAAAGCTGTAAAATGTGGGGGGTTTCTTCCAACTCTGTTTTTCCCTTTCTTTTAAGCAACTTAATTAATTTATTTCCATTTCTGTTTGAATAGATGTGCTAAATTTTTCCTTTTTTTAAACCTTCAGGCTATAACTCTGAATCAGTGATAGCTGTTTAGGGCTAGATGTTAAATGCTTAAAATTTTGTACATTTGTGGTTATTTTTGAAAACTGTATTCTGAGGAATGGAAATGCCTTATTTTTACTTTGCACTTCTCAACTTCCACCAGCAGTCTTCCATCAAAGTTTCCTTGGTTTTGAGAAATTTGCCATGAAATTAGAACTGATCTGATCCCAAGAGTTAAGCACCAAGAACTAAGACTGAGGGATGGGGTTGCACCATTGCAAACATCTCTGAGGGCCATCAGTGTATTCAATCCAAAGCAGATGTCTGCTACTGCTGATATATTTTTAATGGAGTTAGATATTGAGGTTATATAAAGTTAGCATCTAAAACCAGAAAAATATCCAAAACTATTAAAAGCAACAATCCCACATTCCTTGATACTGTCCCTATACATGACACTCCCCCTGGCATTTGGTCACCCAGCTGCAGATCATGTTGCTTATCTCATCTCATCCATCCTTCCCCAGAGTTCAGAATTTTACACAATTCAAAATGGAACTTTATGAAGCAGTTGAAGCTGTCTGTGCATTGCAGGAGGGAAGAATTAGTTGGGGGTGAGTTTTGTGCCAGAGTTGGAGTGTGTTTCAGAGATGCTTTAGCAGACACAGAGCACTGACCCAAGACAACTTTCAAATACAATGGATTTGTCTCAAGCGATGTGGTGAATAGTTGGTTTGGATCTGTGCTGAGCAGCCCTGGGTGCTGGTTCTCTGCTTCATGCTGACCCCCACTAACCTTCCCATAAGCTGGGTTGTTGGTCTGCAGTGATTCCTCCTCAGCTGGGGCTCTGGGGTGTTTGCTTGCTGCCATATGTGCCGAGGTGCCTGGGGAAACAAACCAGGTGGGAGCAGAGGATGAAACCCAAACATACCCAGGTGAGCAGGAGCAATGACGGTGAGGAGCCACACACTTTACCTCTCCTCAGGCATTTTTGGAGTATTTGTGAGGTTAATGGAATCTTTCCTGGAACAGTCCCTTTATAAGGGATGTTCCTGGAAGTTTTAGTAGAGAGAAACTCCATGTTAGTACATATGGTTGTATGTTAGCAAACTTTATATTAGCAAATGGAAAAAATTCCAAATTGTTTTAGGATTTTTTGTTTTAAGAAGACAAAGTTGTCCAATGAGAAACTACCAAACCGGCTAAAAAGGCACAGGAACAATTTTTCATGCCAATTTGTTTTCCCAGTATCAGATCATTTTTATCAACTGTTTTTAGCCCACCGATAGCAAACACAACATGTACATTTTCAGCAATATAATGAGAATTTTATGGAAGGAAGTTTAAATGAGATTGTCCATAACCAGATTTTTTCTCCCAAGTTCAAATAACACAGGTAGAAAAACTAATCATTGTCTTTCATTATTGGTCCTCCTGTTAATATATTTAATTGGTTATTTTTAGGCATAAAGCTCCCCACGCTTTGTTTTTAAAGAAGTAGTAACAGTCAGATTTAATTTTGCTTTAAGAAATGTATAGTACGTTGTACAAAATCCCATAAATTGTTAAATATTTATTTTTTTAATAGACAAAGAGAGATGAAAGGGGTCTGGATACCAAATCATGCTGAATGTATTCACAGATGGATAATATGTATGGGAATATTTTTTTTTATTATTGATGGGACTAGACGTTTTGTGAGCATCTGATCTAATTTGAGCGTGGCAGTTTTTACACATGATCCCAGTGATCCTTATTCCTGCCAGGAGAAATAAAGTGTTTAGTTTTATATGCAGCATCATGCTTTTTTTTCCTCCTCCTGGTCTGCCTTTAATCTGGGGCCGTATTTATGTAATGCAATAGAAATGTCGCTAACGCGATTATACTTTTATATCTTATTAGCTCAAATACTGAGCACAATAAAATGGAAAACTGTTTAAATTTTATGTTTAAGTGCTTGAGATAAGAGTTCTTGTAAATGAAATGTGATTACATTTCTGTAATAGATCTTCTCTGTCTGTCCCTACTTAGTTTAGCTATGTAATTCTATTGGGATTGCTGCTTCTTAGTTTGATTTTTTTTTTTTACATAATAAATATCCATGTAAAACACTCAGTGTTACACCCAAGTCAACAATGAAGACAAACTCAGTGGAAAACTCAGTGTTTCCTGTCTGAAAAAGAGAAAAACTTGTTCACTAGATAGTTTTCTTCACAATAAGCAATTTGAATTAAGCTTAATTCCCTAACATCACCTTGAATTTCCATCTGCGTAACCCCCATGTTCTTAAGCGTTTTGCATTTACCTAATGCTCTGGGCTATTTTCACTTAGCCTGAATGGAAAAACTGTGACTATCTTAAAACTGTAGATGATATGAATAACAATTGTTTGCTGATCTTTCCCTGTATCTCTCTGGATAACCTGCAGTCTGCAAAGGCTGAGGAAGTGGCAGATAGCTTTTGTCATCCCTTATCCAGGCTGTACACTTGTAAGGAAGAGCAGGGATAATCGCCTAAATCTAATTAGGGGTTAAAAGAGGCCATGACTGTGATGTGGCAGTGAGACACCTTACTGTATCAATCCTGTTTGCATTAGAAAAATAAGGTTGTCATATTGATTATTCAAATTAGCTTATATTGGCCATGGCTCAATGGCTCCTATCGCAGCTGAAGCACTCGAAGGTCCCAGCTTTGCAGAGAAGACCTATGCATTGAGCATATATTATGGGGTGGCTTGTTTGCTAATTCGAGGGCTTTGAAGCTAAGGCTTGAGAGAGTTTTCATTGTGAGAATTAAAGGTTTAAGTGACCATTGGAAAATGAAGTCAAGCTTTCACCTGTGATATTTGTGATGGCTGAAAGCTATTAAAGCAGCAGCCAATAAATTTGCTTTAGATCTTTGCTGGAAAAATCAGTATTGGAGTCAACAGATCGTGCAGTGTTGTTTGTGTGTTAATTGACTAGTTCAAAGTCAAACAGAGCTAAAAAGAGTAAAGTAATTGTGTTCAGATCAGTTTCACATTCTAGAGAGAGTGAATTCCCTCAGTTTACGACTTTGGGGTCTGTATTTTTAATTTTTTAAAAAAAGATACCTACCTGGTGCCAGGCTATTATAATCTTAAATATTTTTCAGCGCTTGGCTTTTTGTCCTTCAGCAATCACAGCTGCTGACATTCTGCAAGAGTATAGATGCTTTGCAGAGCGCTAATTCCTTGTTACTATAGTCATGAGGAATGACGTATGTGCCATACATAGAATGGGCGAAAGAAAAGCCTCTAAGAAGACATATTTTTTTGAGCTTTTATAGTATGCCAGGGCATATGTGCTAGGCAATGTCCTTTGCACAAAGATTGGACATTTATAGATAATTTTTTTTCCGTTGGTTTGTACAACTTCTGTCGTTGCAGATGTGTGAGAAGAGTCCACCTTAAATCAGGCAGAGCTGTCGGTTTTTTTCCTCATGATTTAAATAATTTGATATAGCATAGCTAGCAAAACTCTTTTCCCCCTCTACTGCATGTAGGTATTAAGGGTTTTAACTTGTTTCTTAAAATTTGTTGAGTTGATTGTCCTGGTTCCTTCCATTGCCTGCCATTGGTGCTGGTGTGAGTTACCCAACCCAATGCTAAATTTATAGGTTGACCTCACTGAATGAAACCACAGTGATAGAGGAAGGATAATGTATATATTATATATATATTTATGTTGTATATTGGTGCTATGTTGTTTGAGCGGCATCCTGATCTGTTTTGAACAACTGAAAATTACTATGTGCCAACATTCACATGATTTTCCAGAGTCTTACTGGAACAGAAAGTTGAGGAAGTGTCTTATCCTCCATGCCCTTGTGTAAAAGGCCACTGGGTCCTGACTGTTGTTACATGAATGTGGTTGATTGCTTGGACGGTTCCAGTTGCGCTTTGTGGGGATACTGGCTTCTGGCTCTTCTTTGCAAGGCACTAATTTTGGGTATCGCAGTTATAATATTGGGACAAAAGTGAAAACCTAGAAAAAGAACCAATTGACTGGATTTTTTTATGTTTCGCAGCATTACCAATATCCGATTTCTGTGGGCCAGTCCATCATCCTGTATTCTGAATTGATGTTGCCCGATTTGAATCTTTTTCAGAGCACAGATACTGCAGAGTTCTCTACTGTCATCTTCAAAGAACAGTTAGCAAAGTATCTATTTTCCTCTAATATTGGGACTTTGATATTTCTCAGTGAAATGAGACAAGTATGAACAGCTTTGTATTGAAGTCGAGGAAAATTCTTGGTTTTGGCAGCATCAGAGAGGGGCAAAATATTCTGCAAGTGAAGGCATGACTTTCTCTAGTGTCTGGTACTCTTTGGAAAGACCATAAAGGTTTAATTCACACACAAGGACTAGTTCTTGGGTGGTTAAGCTATGGACCTTAACTCATCTGCCTCACTGTGTGGTGTAAATTGACATTTTAATGTAAACCAGCACCATGTTTGGCTTGTTTTGGTGCATCGATCTGTGCCAGTTCAGGAAGCCCTTCCTGAGCAGCTGAGAAGTTGAAGTAGGCTTTGAGATGTGTAACTACAATTTGATGGTGTGGTTTGGAAATTGAGAGGGCTTGTGTGTTGTTCGCTGGGGTTTTTCTTGTAGGTTAGGAAATCCTTCCACCAGAAGTGCTTGCTCAGGTATGAACCAGATCTTGTGTGTTTCCAAGTCTTTCTCTAGTGCCTGGGGATCCTGTAGAGATCCCTGCTGTGGAAGGATGTGGCCAGTTATTTGTTCAGAAGTTATTTTTGTAGAGGGTTTCACTTCACCTCTAACATTTGCAGGTATCAGATGAAGTTCTGCTTTTAATCTTCAAGCTCCAAACTGCTTGAGATCCAAGTTTTCTGGAGCCTGCCATGTTTATGGTTCTCAGTATTTTCAGGAATCTCTTGGCTTCATGCTAGAAAAATAACCTTTGAGGGAAGTGTTGGCTATAGAATGAGACACGTTTTATATTTTTGTCTTCTAACTTTGCTCTGCCTGGTGGTAGGTCAGTAGTGTGCAGTACCAATTAGTTTCATTTTACTGAAGGAATGCCAGAATTTGAAAAGTCTAGCAAGGTTTCTGGTCTAGACCTTGGTTGGCCGCACTTCAGCAGTTTTCTGTGTCTTGCAAAGCCAGTGTTGCGTTCTGTTTTCAGCGGAGCCTTTCTCTGTGAAGTGCTGGGAAGGCCAAATAAAGCAAAATGAGTGATGTTTGTCTTTCATGGTAGTAAAAGGTTAAAAGTGCATTAATGGAAGGCAGCATTTTAGAGAGTAACATAATTAAGACCAATATGGAATGGTGAGAACTGAACAATTAAAGAACATTGAGGAAGTTTTGGTGGAACTCAGCCAGCATGAGGTGTTCAGACAGCTTTACTGAATTGGGGGTGGGGGTGTGTCTTCTAGGACGTAGAATTTAATCTGATTAACAAAAGTTGTGATTTACTTGAAGTTGCAGATCTCTTCTTGTCTGCTTAACTCACCAGAAGGAGATGCTGCAGAGGTTGCAAATGAGAATAATTTAATCATTTATGTTGGAAAAGACCTTCAAGATCATAGAGTCCAACCATTAAATCAACTATCCCAAGGCCACCGTTAAACCCTATCCCTAAGCTCCCAATCTCTGTGACTTTGGAACATGTCCAGGGATGGTGATTCAACCCCCATCTTGGGCAGCCTGTTCCAAGGCCTGATGACTCCTTCCATGAAAAAATATTTCATCATGTCCAACCTAAACTTACCCTGATGCTCCTTGAGACCGATTCCTCTTATCCTATCACTTCTTCCTTGTGAGAAGAGAGGACCCACACCTTTCTACACCCTCCTTTTAGGTAGTTGTAGACTACCTGCAGATAAGATCTCCCATCAGCCTCTGTTTCTTCAAAGTAAATAGTCCCAGCTCATGGGATTGTTTAGGTTGGAAAAGACCTTTAAGACCACTTTCAGCATGTTCATTTGAATTTAAAATGGGTGTAGTGACAGTAATCTCCAAAGTTTTTAAATACTTATGATATGTCTGAGGTTTGTTTATGTTACTCATGTAACATTGGCTTGTTCCTCATGTCAGAATTGTGTTTGAGAATCTTCTGAGGTACTTGTATTCCTCTCAGCATGTGCCGAGCTGCCTGGCACAGCTACTGTACAGAAACCACGGGACTCACAGAGGTGTTCTGTATGTTTTCCTCCAATTGTAAAGGGAATAGACCATTTAATTGTGAACTGCAGCCTGAAACTCAGGTCTCTTATGAGCAGAAATGCTATAAGTTGTGTTAGATGAAGTAGTTGAGAAAACAGAACTCGATATTCTGAGATCAAGTAGATCTGCTTTGTGCAGGAGAGGGAAGATTTAGCTTCTACAGGGATGAAAACCTGTGCTGGTCTAACATTTAAACATATTTTAAAAGTTCTGGAGTGTATTTTGAGTGTGACTCTATTCCTAAGGGAAATAAATTCAGACCAGATGAAAAAATGTTGAGGAATGAAAATGTAGCAACCAAATCAAACCGCAGGGACACAAAGAGAAATGAGGGGGAAAAGCATTTACAAATTGGGTTTTTATACCTCCCAACAGTGATGCCTAAAAAAAGCCCAAGGTTTCAGCCTACTAAAATTGGATCAAAGTGGTGGAACTTGAGTAAAGTGGCACTTTGTTGCTTTCAGCTGAATTGACCGAGGTTGCACATATTTTCCATGAGAATGGCAACACAAAACTACCTTTTTTTAGTGTTTGGCCTTAAAATTCCTGTGTCCTAGGACTGCTAGGTAATCCTGGTCTCTCACCTGAGCTCTAGATATCAGGCGGTTTTGAATGCTGGAAGCAGATACCTCCCATCACTGAATTAATTACTCTGCTGCTTATCTCTAGGGTAGCTTCTTGGCATGTATTTGATTTTCTTCCAAGTTTTAAGCAGTATTTGAGCTGTACCGCTGCTGGCTAGAGAGGAAGGACTCACATCTCAAATTTTTAGGGCAGAATCCTGGGTTTTTGGGACGGTATTCTTCTTACCTAAAGCCACATCATGCCATTCACTTCACTGTTGGTGTTCCAAGTGCAAGATCTTGTGCTACTTCAAAGTCCTCCTGAAGCAGGTGAAAAAACAGCTATATAAAATACATATAACTATGTGGATATATAAATACGTGTAAAAATTAAAAACTACATAAACAAAATATGTCTATAGTTGGGTATTGATGGAGTTACTTGTTGGCACTGATTATGGGGAACAGACTTGAGACTGGATCAACTTAACTCAGTTGAGATATTAACAATAGATACTCACTTTGTTCTGTGAACTGAGACCTATTGGTATTTAAGAAAAAAAAATAAGATGAAAGACTTACTGATTTGTTTCTGAAGTTACTACAGATAATTTAAATTGTCATTGTAGAATATTCAACAACAAAAATGTATGTCTGTACAATATTACCTGACCATGTAGCTTGTGGCTTACAATGGGAATTTGAAACAATGAGCAAAACCATGAAGTGGGGTTTATTTTCTCAGATACCGCTAGATAGTTGTGTGCCAACAAATAAGTTTTAAATACTTAATGTTGTTATTACTTATTATGTATTATTATTTATTAATTAGATTTCATTGTTATAATTGTTTTTATGATTTACTGTTATTGAAGTTTAAATATTCTATCCTTTTGGGAACATAGAACAGAAGAGTAGCAAAAACATTTACAAATATTAATAGAGACGAGTTCTAGATGATCTTGTTTCCTAGGCAAAGTGCTTTTAATTGGTCGTTTTATTGACCATTTAATGTGGAACCGGTTATTGTTTCCCCAAGCACAGTTTTCCTGAGCATTTACTATGTGCTTTTTTGTACAGTTTATAATGAATTTAGACAAAGATGGATCCATTCAAATGCGGTGTCATTTCCATGAGCTGCTGGTTCGTGAAGTATTTACAGAACATTATTGCAGAACTTGTTTTGTGTCATAGGTGGTTTAAAACCAACTAAGCTTGAGCTTTCTGTGTTTTCATTTGTTTTTTCTGTTGTTTTCATTTTGTATCAAGTGTCTGAGGGCCTGAAGGAATAGAAGAAGTGAACGGACACCAATGTATCCAAAGATCTCATTTTGGCTAAAAGCAAGAGCCGGCAGATAAATGCCCATAAAGGGAATGTTTTTTCCTTAAGCCCCATGGATTTATTTTTTTTTTATTTTTATTTTATTTTTTGCAACTTTTTTTTGGTGTGAGTTAGAAATGAAACCCATTCATCCAGTGCCCCAAAGAAGGGCCTTATTGAATGGAATAACAGTGTAATGTACCATTGAAGGAAGGATTGAAAGTGATTATCTTGTTAACTCTTGACAGTTACCGCCAGCTTGAAATAGAACTGGCAGGCTTGATTTGCAAATGAATTAGAGCTTTTTCATTTGGTGCCAGGATCATCTTTTTATATTCCGATATGACAGATGCTGCGTCCCATGCTTTTGTTTCTCTTCAGGTTTTATACTTGCAAATAAAAAACAAAAGGCAATGATAGTAATTTTATTTGCATCTTTTTTTTTTTGTTGTTATTTTTCTCTGGGAGTTTAGTCTTTTGTCTGGAAGTTTTTAATCTTCTATTTAATTTTTTCTTACTATTTTCTAAAAAAATGTCGCAGAAGTGTTGTTTCCCTCAGAATAAAATTTCATTAGGTTAAGTACAGTAGTAATTGGGGGACTGAGGAGGATTTAGAAGCTTTCAGAAAAATAGAAAATCACTTGCACTCAGGTTGGTTTAGTGCTTAGAAAATTCAAATTTTCTGAGACTTCTACAATTTAATATTCTTGAGTACGCAGTTGAGGAAAACCCATCACTTAAATATTTATCTATTAGCGATATGCTAATACAAATACATGAGTAATTAGTCGCAGCCTTTAATGCTGATAAACTGAGTTTATATTCTGCAGCCATCTCAGTCCAGATGGTGAGGTGGTAGGTATGATAATTATCGGGCACTCTTTCTATGTTCCTCATTAACCTGCAACACTCTTTACTACTCCAGAGAGCTTTTTTTACTCTAGTTGTGCTTACCAACACGACAACTTGCTCTGCTTTGTTTAATAGTCTGTGCCTTTACACTGCTGGGCTTTTTTTTATTTTGTTTTTTTTTCCCTGAAAAAACACCTCCCCAGTGCAGAACAGGACAACACCCACTCACCCTCCCACCTAAAACCCAGAGGAAGACCCAACAAAACCACACTTGCCTAGGAAAACCTGGAGAACTTGCATGTTTTGGTGTCTTTTGAACTTACCTGAGGAATGACTTGAACTGGCTACCAGGATAAAGAAATCTGCTTTGTATAATCGATGAGATTCCCATTTCTGACCTGAGCTTTTGGTAAAACAGAACTGGGAGTTTTTTTGGTAATTATTTTGACTTGTATTTATCTGAGAAATATGATTTTTTTTTTTGTAGGAAACATTTGAAAATATCGATTCTGTCAATAGTGAATTTTCCCCTCCTCCATTTGAGTACGTATTTTAGTTGTGTAAAATCTCAAGTTTTACTCTGAGTTAGATTCTCTTTTTTCCTTTTCTTTCCCTTCTTAAATATTCGATGAGGTCACTTGGGTACTGGTTTCTCCTCTCTCTAGGATGATGCATTATGGAAATTGTTTCACCTTGTGTCCTGTTTAAAGTCCCTGGTTTTAGCACAATTCAGTGTAGTCTGTTATATTCTACCCTATCCTTCAACAGTTCAAAGTTCTACTGCCTGTGGTTGTATGCAGGGGGTGACTTTTGATAAGTGACCTTCATATGTTCTTCTGAAATCTTTGTTGCATTTAAATTTCATAGTAATTGGCCAAACTTCTGACTGTGTTTTCCTATGTGGAATCAATGACTGGAGCAAGGGAGCCACCAAGCATAATGGCACAGCCTTCAGGATCAGCTCCATATAATTTCTGTCTGAGATTAAGAGCAAAGCAACATTCCTCACTTCTAAAATCTCATGGATGTTCTTGCTAGCAGAATATAGAATTCCCTGAGTGCTCACTCTTTTTGATGAGAGTATGTTCTGCTCAAAAGATTGGAAAGAGCAACAGAAAATGACTGGTTTATCTATAACTTATCTTAACTATTACAATATATTGGTTTTGTTGAATGCTTAGTGCTATCAGATCCTGCCCTGTGCTGCTTCTCACCTGTGACCTACCTCTCTGATGTTGCCGTTGCAGCACTAAGTTATCTTCCCCATTTTGTTGATTGTTTGCATCTCCAATAATGAAAAGAAACAAGGATTTTCGATATGAGGAGCCCACAGCTCTTAAAGTCATTACAACTCTCTCTGAGATACATCTAGTACTGACAGTCTCTGTGTAACATCAATAGTAGATCACAAATATTTTGGTTTTCTTTACTGGTACTATTGTTTTCTTGTATTATTTGGGTACTTCAAAAAAACCTGAGGATTTTTTCCCTCATCTTTATATACAGGAGGCAGGAGAAAATAATTTTCTTTTAGATTTATTTTTTCTCTCATTTATTCCCTTTGGTGTAACTTCCACTTATGGCTACAAAAATACAGCCCTACTTTTCGGGTTTTCCTTTGTATTGTTTCTTTTCAGTAACATTGAAGAGCATTTGGAATTCTCTTTCTGCACATTCCATAGACTTTGCCAACAGCCCTCCAGACCATCATTGTAGTACTGGAACAGCCTGTTGAGGGTTTACCTCTTCACCCTGGAGAACCAGCTCTGACCCCTCCAAAAAGGTGTTGAAGGAGAGGACAGGTTGAAGGCTTAGGTTTTTATGCACTCTTTGTCATGTCTTTCAAAGCCTACTGAAATAAGAATCTAGGGTTTGTAGTCTGATTTGGAAACCTCAGCCTGTAATTTTACAGCCAACACAACAAGACCAGCCCTATAAAACTTAGGGGAATATGATGAGGGGGAGATTGAGTTCCAAAAACTGCATTCAGGCCTAACTCTGAAGCTGAAGTTCAAACTAGCTTAGGGAAGAACTTCAAATATGTAGTGTCCTCTGAGCAGTCATCAAGCCAACGTGTAGTAATCATGTGCTCTTACTCCATTTGTTGCCAACCACTTATACTTATTTTTCTGGAATTGAACACAATGTGGCCATGACTATTTTACTCTTTATGTTCTGTGAGCTTGTAAGCTTAACGTTAACCAGAGAAGCTATTCCAGAATACGCCCAGGTTGAAATCAAGATTTCCAGCAAGCACTAGAGAATATTTTTAGTTTAATGTACTGACACTAGTAAGTAATTCCTACCTCAAGTAGTACCTACACTATGGGTTTAAGTAACCCAAAAGCTGCCTACACTTGATTAACTGAATGCCTGGCTTTTTCTTATAAGTCCCTCATCGCCATCATCCAGATTTGCTCAGCAAATTTCTTTTTCTCCTCCTCGCATTACCAAAAGCTGATGTTTGGGTTAGCCTGACTATTGCTCTTACCAGTTTTAATCCAGGTTCTTAAAGAGGTGTGTAAACAGTGTTTGACAACACAATGTCTTGACTGTAGTGGGGGAGCAATCCCAGAATAAAAACCCAAGAAAAACTCAAGAGTAAACCCAAATTTGCCTAATGAACCAAACAAATCCATGTGGTGCTTGGCAATGGTTTGAAAGGCAAATACGTGTTTTGTTAGGAGCTGTGTGGTGGGGTAAAGTTGACTAAAACATGAGCAGATCAAAAGATGTTCTTCTCCTCTACTCTCCACTAGTGAGACCACATCTGGAGTATTGTGTCCAGTTCTGGGCCCCTCAGTTCAAGAAGGACACGGAGCTGCTGGAG
>JAOXOE010000702.1:18283296-18347891 GCA_028565055.1 Phoeniculus purpureus | reverse complement strand
CGCCGGCTCCTGCTGCAACCTCCCGCCGGGCGCACGTCGCCGCGAGCAGCAGCGGCTGCCGAGCCGGGGCCATCAGCGCCGCCACCTACAGCACCGTGCCCAAGATCGCCTTCTACGCTGGGCTCAAGCGGCAGCACGAGGGCTACGAGGTGCTCAAGTTCGACGACGTGGTCACCAACCTGGGCAACCACTACGACCCCACCACCGGCAAGTTCACCTGCTCCATCCCCGGCATCTACTTCTTCACCTACCATGTGCTCATGCGGGGCGGCGACGGCACCAGCATGTGGGCCGACCTCTGCAAGAACAACCAGGTGGGCGCCGGGGTGAGAGGGCAGCGGGAGCCAGGGAGGAGGGGGTGGCAGAGGGCCGTAAGGGGAGCCCGGGGTACCGTGAGGACAGCGAGTGCCCGGGGGCGAACGGGCGCCCCAAGGGAGCGAGTGCCGTGCGGGGAGCGGGCGGAGCAGCGCGGGAAGGGCGGGAAGCCAGCGGCGGGCGGGGAGGGGGTGCCGGGGGCGCTGCTGGAGGCGGCGCGGTGGCGGGGCGGGGGAGCGGAGTCCGGGCTGAAGGGGGCCGGAGGGAGGCCGGGTGGGCTTGAAGGGAGCTGAGCGGAGCTGCCACCCGCCGCTCCGCGGCCGGCGGGATATTGCGGGCAGCGGCGGTGCCGAGCGCTCCCCAAGGGAAGACAAACTCCCTGGGCAGGACAGGGCGGGAGCCGGGCCGGCGGGTGAGCGCGGGAGAGGCGAATCCTGCGTGGGGACAGGTGCGGCGTGAGGCGGGACAGCGGCGGCGGGACCGAGCAGGGCTCTCGCGCATCGGGCGCCGATTCGGACACGCGGAGCCCCGGGCGCTGCCGCGGGGAGGCGGGTGACCGGCGCCCGGAGAAGGCACCGACGGACGGGCCGTGTGGTCGCGGCTGACAGGGCGTCTGGCACAGCTCGGCGTAGCCCCGGCCCCGGCGGTCCCCGCTGCGGCGGGAGGGCGAACAGCCAGCTGCTCAACAGGTTCATTCCCTGCCCGAGCCGTTCCCGGGCTGTTCGCCCCGCGGCCAGGCGGGGGGTTGATCTGTCCCACGCGAGTTCAAAATGGTGGGCCATGTCCGGGCATGTCCCTGCCCCGGGCAGCAGCGGGGCTCGGCGGAGCCCGGAGCCGCCCCACGGCCTTGGAAGCTCAGCGCCGGCCGCCAGTAAATTAACGTGGTGCCGGCACTTCACCTTTTGTTTATGGCTTCTCAGAAGTACTTGGCAAACACAGTAGCGAGGACCTCGGCGGCGATTAATTAAACTAGGAAATGCCGACCATAAAGAGTAGCTCGACAGCGAAACCAGGACCAGTCAAACTAAAGTACATCCTAATACATTCGCCTCGATCCCCTCATACAAAGGCAGCATCGCCCGCCTCGACAATGCCATTTTCTTCGCAATTAGCACGTTAATCTGGTTTTGATTCCTGTTTGCAATGTTTTGAAGGGTTGGTTTTCCCAATCCTTGAAAAATAAATACCTTCCAATACTTGTAAAACAGTAATCCGTTATCAATATTAAATCGAGCCTGAAGTCTAACTGTCCCCAGACATCACCGCTTCCAGTGCCAGGCAGGAGAAAAATTAAACTCGCAGTGATTCAAAGAGAAAAGAAAAAGGCAGGAGTTCTGTGTGCATCTTACCGCGTACCTATGTAAAGATTGAGGTAAACATCTGCATACAAACTGTTTGTGAATGATGCGCAGTTTAATGCAACAACAGTTTGGATTATGGCTTATACTGGAAGCACACATAACGTGATGGCAGTCCAGTCAATGCCTTATTTGTAAGCACAGAAATTTTGCACATGACTCACTGAAAGGAGCCTGGCCAAGACGGCATAAATTCATTGCTAACAATGAAAAACCCCAAACCATTGGGAAGTGTATGAGTTACAGAAAAACATTCATTCCTAAGCAGTTCACAGGAGAGATCTCAAGGTCTCCACTGTTAACACACTGTTTTCTGTAATGGTTATAAAGGTGGAACAGGGAAGCTCTGAGATCCCATAGCTTAGCTGGTGTGTGTGTGTGTGCAACCTGAGAGCAGCAACGTCACAAAAGATGAGGTGAGCAGTCATGCAGGTTATGAAATGTACAGTCTGTTAGGGGTTTACTTTGAAGATACATTTACTCTCTTGCAGCAGTACACTGAGAATTCATTTGAGATTGTTCTCCCAGGCTCTAAAAAGAAACTGCTCTGGCTAACGAAACAGGGAGGTAAAACCTCTGAGATTAGCACACTGGAGTTTACAGGACATTTGTTTATACGTAGGGCAGTAAGACCTACACTTTGGTTTCTAGACTTTCAATGCTAGAATCCTTTTTTCTTCACCCAGAATGCACTATATAAAAAGTTGAAACTGAAATATCTGTTGCTGTTGTGGTCAGGGTCCATATTTGGCTGCATCAGCGTAGTCACTAAGACAATTTGAAAGCTCCTTAACTATCCACAGGAGAAAAAACAACCCATACTTTAGACAAATCCACAAAGCAGCATTTCACTATGATTCAAATGGGAATTTAGGAAGTAAGTTAAACGATCTTGTTTCTCATTATGCAAGATTCTCTGTGTAAGTTTTTCTAACTCATCTCCAGTCTTTATTCCTTCCCATTTGCCCTTTTCATTTACACTCTCAGCAACAGTATCAGCCCTGTTGTTTCTTTGGAGGGAGTTTCCAGAGCTAACAACCCAGATCCTTCAACTCCACCATGCCAGTCATTAATCTAAAGGAAATATCCCCTGCTTGGAATAATTATTGTTTAAACACTAGCAAAATAGTTTGCCTCTGTAAACCTCAGGGTCAAGAGGTCCCAAAATAGTTGTGGTTTATCATCACACCATGCTACCAATTTGCAGAATGCCACACCACTAAAAGCCCTTTAGTGAAGCCTTTCCCACTCTTCTCACAGGACATACAAGGAATTTCCACCTATTGCGATTTTTATGCTGCATAGTGCACCCTGCATGGTGAAAGAACCCCCCTCCTTTTTAACATTTCAATATTAATGTGATTTTGTATCACATGAAAATTTAATTTGAAAATTTATCATTTAAACTTTGAAAGGAGTTCATGGGAATTTGTGACTTACGGCCTGCTTTTCCTATTCAGAACAGATAAAATCTCCCACACAGTGCTCCAGGTCATGCATTATTTCTCAGTTCAGATTTGCAGTACCACTAAATCACTTACTGCTCTATAACTAGGCTCAAACAAAGACAAGCAACAAGCAGACGATGTGTTACACAGAAATAAATCACATAAAACTAAGTTTAAATATTTTACCAAACAAGGTCAAATTACATATAAATGATTTGGAGACTTACAACGGCACAGGTTATTCACTGCTAGAACGCAGCATGCATCTTGAAATCAGAGATTACTTCCAGTTCGTTAGCTGTGTCAAATTTAATCAGCAGCAGAACAGCAAGGGAGAAGTGTGTGTGGGGGGGAAGTATGTTTAAGTGAAAGTTGCAAATGAAAACCTCTATTAGCAAACTGAGACCTGCCTGTGGTTTTTCAGATGTGCCTCTCTTACAACACACAGAAATTAAATGTGTGCTTACTGAAATGTGTCAGTTTTTCCAAACCAGCACGAAGAGACTCACCTGCTTGTGTGGAGCATGCACCTGTGTGCGTGTGTGTTTTGTACTCTTTTTGCATGATCCTACTAGTACGACAGTAAATCACCCCTGGAAAAAGCCCAGCCTGCTTTCAGTAGGTCCTCAATGTGGATCCTCACCAATGTCAATCACTTGTCCCGCTGAATCAAAAGTTACACCACTGTAAAATCTGGCATAGGACTGGATTCTGTCCTCCAAATGCCACTATGATTGCACTTACATTTGAAAAGGTGCCAAACATCTACAGAAGTGCAGGCAGTTGTATATTAATCCGATAACTGAGGAGGGAGCATGTTATTGCTTCAGTGTCAGATGTTGCACTGTAGGAAAAAACCTGCATAGCCATAACCACAGGGAAAATCGACGACGTATGCTGCCAGACATGTAAAGGGGCAACTCATGCATGCTGGACACAATACAGCAGTTATGCTTCAATTTCACCACACAGGAAAAACTACCTGACTTTTCCTAACCACTCATTATGTATTTCATGTAGGTTCGAGCTAGTGCGATTGCTCAGGATGCTGATCAGAACTACGACTATGCCAGTAACAGTGTGGTTCTTCATCTGGAGCCAGGAGACGAAGTTTACATTAAATTAGATGGAGGAAAAGCACACGGAGGGAACAACAACAAATACAGCACATTTTCTGGATTTATTATTTATGCCGACTGATAACAAGTAAAAGGACCCACCAAACCAGTCCAAAAACGAAGCTCGCTCTTCTAAGCAATGGATTTCTGTGGGAAAAGTCAAGAAAAAAGCACCCCAGTCAAGAGCCACCACCGAACACCTCAGTAGTGGGGGAAAAAAAGTCGAATGCTACCTGATTCACATCTGTACCACACAAAGAAACCTTATGTTAAAGAATTACGAGTTAAACAGATGTGCAATCCACTTCCGCCAAAGCAAATACTTCCTCATTGTTAGTGTCCATGTGAATGAAGTCCTATATAGATCAAATTTTTATAGAGCAAAAACCCACCTAAGGACACTGAGTTATTCCCTCAGTGTATATGATACTTTGATGTGTTATGATCTTGCTGCTTTATCCATACTTCGGCTTTGGTTCTTGTGACTAACATGCTAACGATGATGCTTGGAGTCCACTCATAGTGTGGTGAGGAATGATTTTACAATAAAAGGAAGAGATTATCAAAATATACTTTCTCTCTCCAAAGGAATTGTTTGCCTTGTGCTTTTCTTAACCTTCCACTTAAAACTAGAAACTAATCAGCTTGAAGCCTTAACTTAATGTTCCTGCTTTGTAGGTTTACAAAGACTTTTAACATAAAATCAATCCTGTGGAGCTGTTTCAATTCTACCTTCCCCTTAGCTGAGTTGCAAAAGAAAAAGCAGGGTAGAAGAAACACTTTTTTTTTCCTGAAAAAAATATAACCGTTGCCAAACTGCTTTACTGGGCCAAATCCCTGATTCCACCAAATACGATGGCAAAACTCCCGCTGACGTTAGCGGGAAAAGGATTTGGCTTTTAATTTGTGAATGCATAAATGCATCTTAGACAGTTATTACAGGCCCATTCTCAATGGTTCGTTGTGTAAATATTTAGCAAGCCTGGCATACATGTCCTCAGACTGAGGTAGAGTGTTTCTTTGCAGCAACTAGTCTTTCATTAGTCTTTCGGCACTTAGTCTGTATTTGGGTACTATTTTTAACAAAACAGTTATGACTTAACATACCGCAGAGGTTCTGCCAGAGCTTTGTAGGAATACACTGGGTCAAACCCTTATTTCTCTCTAAGTGACCCATGTCACTAAAGTCAGCGGGGTTATTCCCACAAAGGAAGGGAGAGAGACCTGACACGTAAGAAGATGTTGTCACCAAGCCGTTTTCTGTGGTAGCTGGTTACCCATCTGTCGTAAGGCGTGCCTATGAAATGGACACCAACAAGCATATTACCAAAAATGATAACAAATATGCAAAGAAAGAAGCAGATATTTACTTGCAAAAAGAGAAGTGTGGATTAACACCTATTTTTGTCATTCATATAGATATATATATAAAGTTTCAAAGAAGTTTAATCCATACAAAGGATTAATGGCTTAGAGAATTAAACTAAACACAGGTAGTATGAGTTATGTAGTTATAAAAATGCTTTAAAAAATCAGTCATACCAGTAATGTCCACAGAGTATTTTTATTCAGAAAAAGGATTTATTATTTGCTTTGGTTTGGGGAGGGGATGCTGTCTATTTTTCTCAGGTTAGATCTCACAGATTCCATTCTAAACCTAAACTTCAGCAAGACAATTAGCCAGGTCCTTAGCACAGCTGGTTATATTATTTATTTTTAACTGGCAAAATGGAGGTACCATTTCTATAAATTGTTAAAGAGTAGCAGAGGCTGGCCCATCATCAATATTTCATGTACAAATACTTCATGTATTCCATGTACACTTGCCACAAGCAACCTTGTCTAATGTGCTAAGGGTACAAACTCAGATTTATCTGCACTAAAGTGTCAAAATTGCCACTGTGACAAAAAAGCTTTTCAGTGCTGGCTGCTCAGTAGAAGCCTGATGAAGATTTTACGGATTTCTCTACAAAACCTCTCATTGGAACGAGTGAAGATTTTCTTAAACAGAACATGTTACCATTTCTGTTTCAAGCTGTCCAATTCAGAAGAAATGCCAAGTTAGTCTAAGCTGACTGAGAGGATCACCAGTATAACTCATCTAGGATTTACTGAGGGACATTGTGCTGCCAGCTGCTTGTGTATCGTCTCACCAGAATGGTTAATGCTTTCACTTTACGACAAAGTGTCAACCTATATCCGTATATTGTAGTGATTACTCCTGGGTTGTTTTTTTCCAATGAGGTAATGTATTTTAATAACAGATGTGTAAATGACTTCATGTCTGTTTGTTCCACTGTTGCTTTTATCGGGTAGTGCACTCACAACAGCAGCATAGCTGGAGATTTTCTACATAGTGACGTACCAAGCTAGAGATATTTTACAACTAGCAATGCTTGTTTACTGAGGTATTTATTGGAAGAGATCAATACTGCAAGATGCATATGGTCAAACCTGAAGACGCTTTGGAAATCAGGGTGCCACTGATACTGGATAAGACCTTTTTTGGGATAGATCACTCGCCCTGGTTAAAAGTTAGACAAGAGCAAAGAACACACATTGTGTGAAGGACACATGTAAAGCAAACATTTCTTCTTTTTTCATCATATCTTGATATACTGATTTGTAAAGACTTCTATCACAATCTTTGTTATAACTAGCACAACTCATTAAAACTGTATTATGTAATATATTCTGACTTCTGGTGTCACATCCTTACAAAAAGAAGCTGGTCTGCGTGGAGTTTCACACGACTCCAGAACTTCAGAGTAAAATGCAAATGTGATTTAAGACAGACATTCATAAAAATACTGCACATAGGTTTAGAGGTCATCAAATTGCTTTGTTTGGAAATAGTTTTGACTTTTTTTTTTTTTTACACTTTCCTTTAAAAATAAGTAAACTGTAGAACTAGGATGGAGCAGTGTGTTATTAGACTTATTTGATACTCTTTTTGCTTTGTGTTGCCGGTGGAAGCTATTAAAATCTCAGATCTTTTCCCAAACATTATTTGAGGAATGTAAGGACAATTAGAAGATTGTCAATAATACATAAAAAGGATTGAAATCACCCCTGGAGAAGGGGAATTTAATCGAAAACAGCAATTTCTTTCAGAGTCCAGACGATGCATTTTCAAAGACACTGTCGGGGGACATCTAACAACAGTGTCAGATCACTCTGGAGAAACAATTATTTTAAAATTTCAAAGATTTTGCAGGTAGGCTGGTATCCAGTAACCCACTCATGAACAGACTTCTAGAAGGGAGAAAATGCAGGGAGGAAACACAATGTTGTTGTTCTGATGAAAAAGTTATAATTAGTTTGCTCACGTCCAGTTTGCTCCTTCAGAAAACTGTAAGGCACTAGATAGAACAAAGCTTTTAAGTGACTGCTCTCTCCTGAAACAAATTTGAGTTTTTCCCCGCTTCCCTATAAAACAGGAATATTTGTTAATCCTATTTGAAAGTCAACCACCTCTTTGGATTTTCTAGGAGTATTTTGTCAATTTTATCTTGGGATATGCCTTTAAACAGCATTCTAGGAACTATGTTTTTAAGGATATGTGAATATCCATGACCTCCGTATTTCATCAACCTATTCTTAGTGTGCACATCATGAGCGATCAGAATTCTGTCTTCATAGCCTTCATCAATCAGCACAGAAATCCTGCAAAAGTAAAAAGCACAGTTGTCAGTGAGAGGTTCTACAACAGCAACAGAACTGAGCAGGATTTACGTTCTTTTACATTTCTGCGCCGCTGGACTGTATCATAACCCAAGGTGCTTACTTTTAGCTACTTGGAAGATCAATTCCTTGTATTTAATTGAAATTAAAACATGAATTTTATTAAATGAAAACACTCCACTTCTATAGAACACGACTACACACCTCAAAGTGGAGAAGGCAAACTCTTTCCAGTTGGTGCATGACCTTGCACTGCCATTAAGTCCACAGAGGAGTTTGAGACCTTCAGCATCACCCAGCACTGGACACAAGTTTTATATAGATGAGTAAGTAGTAATTTCCTATCCCAAATCCTTTTCAGGTTAGTTCCTTTCTGCTGACTCAAGGCTAGTCCCATTACCTTTGTTAACAAGTGGACTGGGTGTGGGCACGTCCTTTCAGAAGCCTGGCTCAACTACACAAATGCTTCCACATCCTCAGTGAATTCCCCTTTAGCCAACCAGGTTAATAAAAATTGTCTCATAGACAGCTGCCATCTAAACTCGTTTCATTAAAGAAGATGGTAAGACCAGCATGGCACAGTGCTAGCATATGCCACCAAATCTGGAGTTAATGTGACAGCTCAGCTAAACAGACTTGGCAAGTCAGCTCAGAAGAGAAGCAATCCGTCTGGTCACTAGTCCCTTATAGCAAGTCTGCTTACAAGTACTTCCACATTTCACTCCGGTAACTTTAATCCTGTGTTCAGCTCATTTTTCAGAATGTATTTGCTCGTGTCTCAAACTCCTGCATTGCATGATTGTTGTTTCCCACTCAGCTTCAGTCTAGTTTGGCAGTAGGCTGCAGCACCGAAGTGCAGAGAGATGGACAGGCCAGACCTGGAAAGTGCTCATGCCAGTCCTGGAAGTGCTTACTTGTCAGGACGGCACCCAATTCCATGACTTGCCAGGACTGTGAAATTCTAATTCTTACCTTCCTGACTGCTTTGATCAGCAAGAAAGCAAAAACTAGTTTTATAAGTAACCACAGTAAATCTGAAAGCCACTACTGTCGGTTTTTATTACAATTAGTTATGAGGAGATACAAGTAGCAGGATCAAATCGATACGGGCAGCAGGAAGAAGATAAGTAAGAAAGGACGTGGCAAAATCTGAGCATCTTTCACAATCCCACCATAAATAGTGTCATATATTGCACACCACTATCTGCACTATGGTACTACAACATCACAAGCATCTCTTCCAGCCTGAAATACAGCGAGATCGTAAGCCAACCAGAGAATAAGAGCAATGACACTGGAAGTACTAAGTAAGGACAAAGCTCTCTGATGACCAAACATCATCTCAGAACCATCTCCTTCCAAAGGCGGCACAGGAGAGGGCAGGAGGCAGAGAGGAGGGGAGCACCTTCACCCATTCTCAAAGTGACAACTGTGGATTTATTACAATAGTTTAAAATACTGAGTGCAAGACTGAGAGCCCTGCTGAGAGAGAAAAACAATTTCTAGTGTGAAAAGCAGCAGCGAACACTTGGCAGTAAGTGGAACAGTAACCACAGCACCTTCTTAAGAGGAGAACAGTCTGAAAACAGAAGTTTTGAGCTTAATCTGACTACAAGGAAGAAGGAATCTATGTTTGAAATGCAGTTTTGGCTCCAAAGTTACTTCACTACTGATCAGGAATCATAAAAATCTTCCTCATTAAGGAGAAAAGAACTGTTTGTGACTCTTGACAAGATAAAACACTGAGGCAGGCTGGCACCCCACCCCTCAACTGCCACTTGACTGCACACAAACACTGGACAAAATGCACAAGGGGTCACACCTCCAGACAGAGTTGAAGAAGATGCCTATTCCCAGCTGATCCTACCTGTCTCAGCCAGTTTCTGCAAGAAACACATCTCCTTGGCAATACCTTGTGTTAGCACAGCACAACAGATTTGCTGTGCAGCTGAGCTGAGACTGGATGTGCTGATGAAAAACTGGGAAGAGGTGTCCTGTCAATGGGGCCAATATTTTTGCATTGTGAGTGTGATGAGCATGCAAGTTCTGAGGAGACAGTACTGGTTTTCAGACCAGAAGCACAGGATTCAATCCACTCAAGACAACCACTGAGTTTTGCTGAGTTGGTACATTTGTGTGGAGAAGAAATGGGTTCAGAGGATGCTCAGTTGCAGCACTAGCTTTTCCAATACCGTGTTTAAAACAGATGTCAAACCCTAACGTAAATCCAGTCTCTCCAGACATTTATTTTTACAGTCTAAATAGATGCAGTAGATGATAAAATTAAACCAGATCAGTTTGGAATTAGGACTGAGAATGAAGTTTAAAAGGGTCTTGGTCTTCTCAAGTAACTTTCTATAGCACCATGGTCTTTCTCTGCAGACAGAAGAAATCACACATGCTGCACTAAAGACATGACAGCAACAAAAAAAGGTCATTACTATAGTAGGAAAAAAAAGTTACGTTTTGAAGAACAAGCAGAATCACTCTGTGCCGCCCTTAAAAACACCACCAGTAACACTCATCTGTCAATGGCAATGCTGTATCTTAAACCAAGTGGAAGCAGATACCTTGCAATCCTTTCATTGTCGCTTGGCATGTCGATATCGGGATGGAATTGGTAATGAATAAATTCTGTACCAAACAGGTCATACTCCAAATAGCATCCAAGCTTAGCAAATTCCAGAAGTTTCTTTGTATCAAAGATGGACCTGTAGAACATATGTAACACCAATTCAGCATCACCACAGGAAGAACGAAAATGCCATGAGAACAGGTATTTTGCAACTTCCTATGTGCAAGGAACAAAGCCAGTAATCCAAGATCTAATTCATGTTTTTAAACAGGACTTCTCATGACACATGCAGCTTAGGCTGATACACAATACTGTCTCTCTCACATTCATCTGGAACATCATGCATTTTAAAAAAAAAAATTTAAACAAAACCCATCTTCCCTGAGGAAATTATGAAAATATTAAGGATGATCTTTAAATGACAACAGGTAAGTAAGTTACTTTTGATAACGCTAACTCTCTCAAAAGCCAATCTAACAAAGATGGAATTTAAGGAAGAGGTGAATTCATAGTGGCATTGTTTTAAAAAAGACAATGGATTAGTTACACAAGACAGATTTACTTTCCCAAAAGTGTTACAGGAGACAGCTACATCCAGGGCTTTGTTCATCCATCACACACCAGTAATACATGACTTTATCTTTAGTTTCTATTCTGTACAGTGATGTTTCTAGAGTGTCATCAGAACAGCAATACATCATTGTTTGCACTGGGATCTGGCCAGACTGTCTTAAGGAAACACTAAAATACATAATGAGACTCTGAGTACCTGGGACAGGGGCTTTGCAGCAGATCTGAAGAGTGAAATAACAAGGCTGCTAAACCTCATCACTCATTTGGGAAAGAATGGCAACTGAATTAAGAGCTCTCTGGAATATGTTTTTTCTCTAAAACACTTTTAGCATGAATATAGGCTACCCAAAGGAAAAGAACACACTCAAATGACACATTCTGATTGTAACTATAGAACATATTTTTTAATGTAAGGGAAAAAACCCGAGTTTCCACAAGAACCAAAAGGGCAGTAGTTTAGTTTTATTGTTGTTGTAGATATTGATGTCACTAACTAGTTTCACTGTATACAACTGCATCATGGTCTCTTGCTGTGGAAATGGCTGACGTCACAATTTCAATGTTATGACTGAGCAGGATCAAGGAGGAAGAACATTTTGGGTTGAGAGAAAACCCTTGTTCAAACACACCTGCCATCAGAAGGTGTCTAAGACCTACTGTAATTAATAAAAATTATTTTGAAAATATGCTACAGTTGACAGAGATTGAACATTTACCATCAAATGGGTTTTCAAAGTGCAGAGAAAAGAAGGGTTTATTTTAGACCCAGCCCTGCTCAATTCACAAGGAGATGGTAGCAAAAGGAGTATTCAATCCTGTGCAGGTGGCAAAAACCCATCCAACGATATATCTCAAAATTGCAGTAAGAGCAATGCCTTTAAAAAACTATTTGTTAGCGTTAGGCTTTTGTAAGCTCTGTCCCAACAGAAAGCTGGAAAGCTTAATTTCATTAGCCATTGGTTCTCTTTGTAAGCCACATGGATGCAGCATCAATTTCCAGCTTGAACTGCTAACATCAGAGCTGGAATTAGGTGTTTGAGCAACACGTGTGCCTGAGCAGCCTTGCACCTACCAAAAGGAGATGGGACCAAGCGAAGTATCCTGTAGTTTGGACCTCACCCATAAATCACAGCAGGGATACTCACCAACCCATTATCCAGCAGGCATTCATAGCCTTACTGTGAGTCTTCTGACAAAAACTACTCAAGGGAATTAATGCTGATCTCTGCCAAGATACCTTTGTAACATTAACCCTAATGAATGGCCAAAGCCAAGACTCAATAGCTTTATCCTCCCAGCCTTCATCTACACCATAGCTGCCCTATGGCCATTTGCTGTCTTTTGTTCTAAGGTGCTAAAACGCAAAACATGGGTACCCAGCATTTTAGTTTTAATTGTAAATCCACCTGAAAACTACCGTTCTGTCTATGGCAAAAGCAGACGTGAAATATGGAGCTATGTACAAATTTATCTCACATTTAAGGGACTGGGATGCTCCTACGTGGATTCTTCTCACTGGAGGAGACTTAAAATGTTAAATGCACATTGCAAAGCCAAACTTCACAGTACTTTAGAGTCTATGTTACAGCAAGTGCCAACCTGAATGTGTGAAAGTAATGATAGGAATATAAGGAAATGTCATATTGTGCACTGGCGGCTGTTAGTGAAACTACGTCTCTGTTTTGACCGTTTTCCTACTTTTATTGTTTGTTTTCCACCAATAAACCACTGAACTCAACAATTTACAACACTGTATAAAGGCAAAGAACAACAACCATTTTGATCATAGATATTGTCATATAAGTACTGAGAACTGCAGTTTGCTCAGTCCTCTTCTATTAAAAGATTTAAGTTTTTTTTAAAAAAAGGAGAGAAAAATCTTTCTATAGATAAATGAACTCTGGTAAATACATTAAGAAAGCCTGTATCCTTTTTATATAATCAAATGTAAACAAAATTTCATGTCACTGAATTTTAAGCTCCTACAATCCCCAAGCAAAACACTGAGCTATGTGTGAATACAAAACACCTGTATCTCAATCTGCAAGCTCTCCGAGTCAGAGTCTGCAACTGGTAGAAATTTGGAGCACAGTACTCTTGCCTGTATTGCATCCAAGTTGAGGGCAAACAATCCAATCACTGAGAATCATATGACCACAAACAGTGTCTATTATCCAGCAACTGGCCAAACTAATCAATGCTTGGCCGTTTTCCAGCTCACCACGAGCAACACAAAGTCACACAAAACTAATTTCGTAACACATGCTGTGTTTCTAAGTTGGAGAGAAAAGCATCCCTCTTCTCCAATGTCTGATGTAGGAGTCTTGGTTTTTGCTCTCAACGACACGAGAAGACAGGTCTCTGGTCTCTGATAAGAACTATCCAAAACACAACTGCTTTCTGTTTTGAGCAGTATTTCTTCTGCCTAGTAGCACAATGTTAAAGATCTGCCCTCTGCCTTGATCCACAATCCAGCCAAATCAAGTCCTCCATTAGCTTCTATAACATTTTGGTAAGGCTCATAAGAGCAGTCTAGTTTTCAAAAAAATCACTGGAATCCATCAGCTTCTCATCCAGTTTGTTGAGAACTGCTCAATGTTCAGTGCTTTGTAAATACTGGGATTTGTGCTGGGGTACAAGTTAAAGGAATGCCCAATTATTCCTAATCTGTGCTCCAGTTGTTCCTAATCTTGCTTCCAGGCCTTCAGAGCGCTCTTAAATTCCCAAAATCTTTTTATCAGTGTGAATCTAAAAGCTGATCCTGATTGAAGTGCTGGAAGCTGATTAAGCCCTACATAACCAGTTACTTTTAAGCCAAGAAACTTGAAGATAATTCCTCATGGTGTGACAGCCATGCAAGTATGCAACAGGAGCCTAGCTATCTGCAGTGGTGTTCCCCAAAGCCCCCATGGGTTGTGGCAACACTGCCAGAAGGACAGCAGAATAGCCTACTTACCTGTCAAGGTGAGACATGACTGTCTTTGAAATATCAGCCCCAGCCTCCTGCAGAATGCGGACAATCTGGAAAGGTGAATCACTGTTCCTGCCAGGATGGATGATAATGGGGCACCCAAGCTGCGCCTGAGCCTGTGCTGTTGCCTGGAGCACTCTATGTTCACTCTGAGTCAAAGGCCAAGAGCAACCTATTTCTCCCACCACACCACACTTGATGTTAGTCCCATCCGCTCCACTGAGTATCTCATCAACAATAATGCCTGTAAGCTAGAGAACAGCAACATCAGACTTTTGGTTAATGCTTGTGTTAAACAGCACCAGATTTGGCCTATGGACACTGAGCTAGTTACACCCCTGAGGTCTTTCTGAACTCATTTAATTAACAGTTGGGTATGTGGAAACATTGCAGTTTCTCTCCACTACTGCTATCAACTTACACTAGCCATTCACTACGGCCAAGTAACATCAGTTTAGCAGTGTCCACTCATACAGTTGTCCAGGTTTCAAAGAAAGGTGGTCTACACGTAATCTGAACACTGATTTAGGCTGAGACCATTTTACTTTAAAAAGAATAGTTTATCACAAAACCTGCGCCTGGCACTACTGAAGAGCTTCCAGAAACAATTCAAAGTAATGTCTTGCAAAACAGGGATCACAGAATAAAGAAACTTTGTCATTCTGATTTCAAAAGGAGAAACTATGGCTAAGTTCCTGAAGAGACAAGTTCAAGGCAAATCCTGCTTGTGGGAATAACAGAATGTTACAGGTTGGCAGGACCTCGAAAGATCATCTAAGTCCAACCCCCCCTGCTGGAGCAAGGTGAGCCTACAGCACCTGGTGTACCTAGACTGTCTCCTATCCAAGTACTAACCAGGTCCAACCCTGCTTAGCTAATCCAACATTCCATCTCCATGTCTCTTCACTCACTCCTCTAATGCCAAAGTAAAACAACAGGAACTCTGACCAATTTACAGGGTCAAAATTAGCTTGATTTTAAAATACTCATATCCAAAAATGGCATCAGAATCCCCCAATAGATACAGATTGTTAAAAAAACCTTTCATTTTTCATTTCCAGAACAGACCATATATCTTAAAGCTTACATTCAGAACTGAGAGCACAAAATGTCACTAATGATGACCTTCTAACTCTCTGGCTCTGAATGCTAAGGAAATATAAAGTGACAAAGAAGGAAAGTTTGCAAGCAAATCCAGGAAAATTTAAACCCCCAATCAAATTTTCAAATATACCCGTATCTTCTCTCTACCCCACACTCAACTGTCTCATGCAACACATTGGCAAATAAATGTTCAATCTACAAACCCAAGTTGGTCCAAGTGATCACCATTTACAGCAGACATCTGCCCAGCACTTTATCCAATGATCACAGAATCATCATGGCTGGAAAGGACCTCCAGGGTTATCAAGTCCAACCTTTATCCTATTATCTAACTGCTCACATACCATCTGCTTCATATATAGCCAGCCTACCAACAATTTCTGGAGACCACCAAATACAAAATTTACTCTACTCCTGAAGAACATCTCTCAAAATATTAGAATTGTCTCTGTCTAATCAGAAAACACGCCACTGTATTAAATTCACTGGCAAATGAGGAACCACTAGTTATCATACATCAGTCATGTCACAGCCCTTGCTAAGTAAATGTCTTCTGGACTAGATTAAGATTTCCTGTGATGTCGCCGTCCCTGGATGTGTTTAAGGAACGAGTGGATGCGACGCTTAGGGATCTGGTCTAGCAGCTAGATAATAGGATAAAGGTTGGACTCGATGACCCTGGAGGTCCCTTCCAGCCATGATGATGATGATTCTGTACATGGCACACGAGGGTCTCCAGCCGCACACCAAATACATAAGGGAAAACTTTGCCCCAAGAAAACTGTTTGTAAAAAAATTCATGTGAAGGAAAAATATTTAGGAAAAGCAGTACTGGTCCATACAGCTTGAGTCCAGTGCCGTTTCCAACACTGCTCACATTTTAACCCCTGATTGTTACAATGGATTTGACTAATTGGTAAACTGCCATGGCTTTGAAAAAATTTCTCTCAGCTCTGTACATCCATATGCACAGCCTCCTGCCATGAAGAGTTCCCTCTGCTCTTCTTCCTATCATCACATTTTCTTAATAAAAGATGAATGAATATTCATTATTACAGGAATACCTGGGGACCTCAGTCATTATTAACACACTGTCTCAGGCACCGTACAAACTATATGATGTAGACTCTGCCCTGAGAAGTCTGGACTAATGGTGAAGAGGAAGGATAGCCTACACAGCCTGAGGAGAGCAAGGATTTACAACTGTCCTACAAATATGCAATTACTTATGTGTTTTATAAGAATTCTGGGCAGTCTCCCTGGGAAGCAATTAGCCAGAAAAACAGACAAAAGAAGCAGCAGGGATATATTCCTACCTTAAAAACTATAAAACAAATAGGATAATTGGTGTTGTACCAGGTGACTACACAAGAATTACTTCATTTTCCTTTTACTGTAGCATTGCAAAAAATCACTGAGAGAAAACTGAGCTGAAGGACTGGAATTGCTGGTAGATAATCCCAGCGCACACAGGTAGTCCAGCTGAAATACACAAGCAGCAATGCTTCTGTGTTTCCAAATTTTTCAAGTTCAGAACTTCTAAATTTCATCTACTTTGCTGTAACTTCTCTCCAACTTTGACTCACACAGGAGTAATTCATAGGAGACAGCAATGGTTAAGACTTACCTGCTCCACTGTCATGGCTTGTGTTTGAGAAGAATGAGTGGAATCCACATAAAACCCAGCCCCAGCAATAATATGGACTCCAGTTTCTTCAGCAAGTTTCTTCAAAGTATTCACATCCCGACCAATTCCTGTGGTTGTGTTTTCCACAATGGTCCCACCACCTCCTGCTTTAAAATGCAACAGCTCCTCCTTCACCGCCTCTGTCTCCTGATACAAAAGAAGGTTTTCTTTATGGCTGTAGGGATTTTGCTTAATCCAAAACAAGTTCTTCATCTCAATAGGCCCATCAGAGAGAGGCTCTTGGCCTGCAGAAGGTGGACAAAAGCAGCTGCTGTAGTTCATAGTCAAGTGTTCATGAGTCAGTGTGTAGCCAAGGTGGTCTGGTTCCAACAGGCCCAAGACAGTCTGCACTTTCCCTCTCAAAGAAGGCATTTTTCTTCAACAAAAGGGAAATAATATTGAGAGTCTAAAATGAGAAGGAACCAGAAAGGAAACAAAAACATTTCAGCAAAAGGAAACCTTTCTTACACAATTTCAGAATTCCTTCCCCTCTCTCACACACTGGTTGTCTTTGCTGGAACATTTTCAAATGCTGTTTCCAGCAAGGTGGCCACTGTGCAAAGCAGAGCAGTTATTTTACCCAACCGTACCTGCCTTGTAGCAACGTAAAAATACCACATTCCAGTAAAAGGAAATTTTCATCATTTACTCTGTTATAGTCAATATCCCATGAGAGAAATGTTTCCCATTTAATAACAACCACTGTGCGTTCACTTGGGACTCTCTGCTCTTCAGCAGCTGTTCAGTTTAGTCAGCATCAGCTACCACACAAAGATACCCAAGCTTCAATACTTCTTACTGGTAGACTCAGTTTATTTGACTCCAGTGTCCCACTTGCACACCAAGGAAGCTGTCTGTGTTTGGGCACTATGTCGGCCCCTCCGTATGAGGAACACAGGGATGGGGGTGTTCCCTTTGGCTTCAACTGGGCTCTGGTTCTCCTGTCAGCTGCACTGTGGAGGTCTGGAACAGCCCAGAACAACTCCTCCAAGGCTGACAACAGTCATCAAGGGACAGCAAAACTAACAACTGGAGGTGCAAAAGCTAAAACACTTTTCCCATAAACTTTACTGGTCAAATATTTTACCAGTTAAAACCCCTTAATCCTTAACATGAACAAAACAATGTTATTTCTCAAAGTTTCAAATGAGTGGTGACAAAGACGCACACTGAGGCTACTGTCTGCATTTGGTTCATGCCAAAGGCGTCTGCCCAGTGCAAGTCTAGCCCGGCTCACTGCAGGTCAGAATTAGCTCCAGCTCTGCCCACTGGGATTTTGGGGTATTTTTTTTCTTTTAGGAATGGGGATAGTCTTTTCTGGTTATGCTCCATGTTAACATTAAACATAGCTGACTACCCAGTTCATGTTCGATCTTCCTGATGGTAGTTGCAAAGGCTTGAGGATATATAGTTTTAATTCCTTGTCAACCAAAATCATCAGTTATGAAACAAAATACATGTTTAATCATGTCCAGAGGACAGGACTTACTAGAGCATGCATTATTGATTAAAGAGAGAGGTCTCTCCCATTTCTGCCTCCCTTTTAGCGAATAATATCATAAACATGGGTTTGTTACTGGTGAAGCCCTCAGAGGACATTTTCCTTTTAACTGCTAAAGTTAATCTACCAGGATGACAGAAAAACTGAAATCTGAAGGGCACTGAACTCTACATATCAAAGGGCATGAGAACGTCGATATCTCTTTGGGGATACTTTCATCTCAGGAGAAGCAGTCACTGTCCTGAGTACCAAAGTATGAATGTGACCTAGCCCCTGAAAAAGGCAGGTATCACCTGCCCAGTGGAGTCTGTAGGGCTGGCAGCTATTTTAATACCAAGTAAGAAAAAGGACTGGCTGACTATATCTGCTTGCCTTGTGTAAAAACAGATTTAGCAAGAACTGTTCTTTTATGAATATCATTTCTAGACCTCAAACTGTGTTGACTTGTTTGAGAAGGCAGCAGAATAATTACTCTCACAGAACAGGCTGCTGGCTGATTAATATAATGATTTATTTTTTGCCAAATAAATTAAGAAGTGTGTGATTTCAGAAAATATTATTCTTGAGCAAATAGTTAAAAACAAAACACCTGTCTTAGTCAGAAACTGCTGCTAGCTGCAATTAAATTATGTTGTCTGACCTAGTCATTAATTCCATCCTTGAACAAAGCTGGTGCTCTATAAAGCAAACCACTATTTGGTGAACGCTTAATGATCTGAGTCATTCTTAAACACGCAGCAAAGACACTAACAGAATTCTAAGATAACAACATTACTTTTTATTTCATTTTATGTTAAATACCTACACTCATATTCAGTAAAGCTCAGTAAAGAGTAAATTCAGTAAAAATGATAATTTTTGATACTCCCTGCACCGGAGACACAATTTTTCTGTTCACTGATAATTCTCAAATCGATTTCTTAAATTAAGAAAACAAACTTAAATATTTTGTCATATAATTAAGCACATAAGTAATGAAATTCCTTTGATAAAATTTGACACAAATCAATTACAATCTGTATCCTTAATAAGGTTCCACTTCAGTCTTTCAGTTACTTAACAGTGCAGTTATTCAAAAAAGGCTACTTGAACTGAATGTGAATTTTCACTCACTTTCAGATCACTGGTGTCCTGGTTTGCACTAGAAAAGAGTTAATTCTGTTCAGCGATTTTACGTTCCAGCTCAGTCTCTTCCAAGTCACTGCACTTTCTGAAGTTAACGGCATATTCCTGCAGACAGCAGCTGCTTCTACAATTGATAATGCAATGGATATTTACAGTTACTACAAAGGATTGGG
Source organism: Phoeniculus purpureus (assembly GCA_028565055.1). NCBI lineage: Eukaryota > Metazoa > Chordata > Aves > Bucerotiformes > Phoeniculidae > Phoeniculus > Phoeniculus purpureus. The sequence goes on along the minus strand of JAOXOE010000702.1, from coordinate 18,328,259 downwards.
ATGCACAAAAGCTCTGGCATATACTCGCTCCTATGGCCCAAACCTTCCCTTGACAACTACTTTGATAAAAAGTTGACTTTCAACATTTCACACAATCATAGTTTAGGTTGGAAAAGATCATCAAGCCAAACCATTAGCCTAACTGTGCCAAGCCCACTGCTAAACCATGTCCCTAGGCTCCGTATCTACACAACTTTTAAACATATCCAGGGATGGTGATTTAACCACCTCCCTGGGCAGCCTGATGACTGTTTCAATTAAGAAGTATTTCTTAACGTCTAACCTGACACAACTTGAGGCGATTTCCTCACTCTATCACTTCTAACTTGTAAGGCAAGACCTACATCCACCTCCACAACCACTTTTAGGTAGTTGCAGACAGTCTGACATCTCTTCTCAGCCTCCTTTTCTACAGACTAAACAGCCACAGCTCCCTCAGCTTGCTCCTCCTAGGGTTTGTTCTCTGGACACTTCACCAACCTTAACATATATTCCCATTAATTCCCTTCCAAAACAGTTATATTAAATTACTCTCTATTAAGCCACCCCATCCACTGCAAAGACTTACTGGTTGTGTGTGAGGTCTTCTTAAAACCTGAGGCTGCCATCTTCTGATTTACAACAGCAGGAGCCATTTAAAATTATTAGTTCCATTGCCAGTTGTCTCTTTTAGCAGATACCACTCTGCTGACTTTCTGACTCTACATTAAGGACACGTACAGAGTTACAGAGTCAGTGCCTGCTACTGAACCTCTTGACTGAGACAAAGGATTTTTGTAAATGTAAGCTGCATCATAAAACTGGGAACTGCCACCAACAGCACTGAAAGTAGGGCCTAATTTTATCTGCATGAAAAATACGATTAATATTAATGTCTGTACCTGTCTACTAACAGTTTTAGAAACTCACTGCTTTTAATAAAAAAATTATGAGAAGTAAAGAAAGCCAACAGCCTGTGCCCAGAATTATTTCTAAAACCACCAGGCTGGTATCTCCCCTCTGTCATTTACAGACAGCATGCCCTGACCGTTATATTGATACACTGGTCTGAATAACATTCACTTGGTGGAAGCAGAATTTAATTAATGTATTTAAAAGAGTTCAGGTGCAAACACGCTTAAGTGAACTAAGGACTGCTGCCTAATTTAAGCATGTTACTAGACTTCAATGTCTCTGCTTTAGTAATGACTTGTATGCTGTGCTGTACACAGAACTTCTTCCACACAGCAAGGGCTGAGTTCATATTACCTCATTTACCCATCTAAGATGAGGTATGTCTTCTACAGAAGAATCACCTAGACCATTTTCACAGTGGATATGGAAGGACATCCACAGACAACTCATCCAACTTATTTTGAATGTTTGCAATAGGACAGGACAAGCACATTTTTAGATGGTTCTAAAGAAGACATGAATTACTGTATTTGGTTTGGCAGAGGTGGAGTCGATTCTCCCCATAACACCTCTTACAGTGAAGTGTTTTGTAGCGGTAGATGGAAAGGTGCCGATAACACACCAGTGTTTCGGCTACTGCTGAGCAGAGCTCATACAGCACCAAGGCTGTGCTTTTCTTCTTTTTCAACAGTCTCCCCAACAGCAGGCTAAGAGGTGGGCCAGGCCAGCTAACCCTAACTGACCACAGGGATATTCCATATCATATAATATCAGCCCAGACACAAAGGGGAAGATAGGAAGGGGACAGTAGTAGCATTCATTGATGATGCTTGACCTCCACAGCAACTGCTATGCGTATTGGAGCCCTGCTTCCTAGAAGAGAAGCTAAACATCATCATTATTTGCCTCTGCTTACACACACAGCCTTTGACTTTGCTTTGTTAAACTGTTTTTGTCTTGACCTCTTCTTATATTTCCCTCTCCACTGTCCATCTAAGAAGGGGAAGTGATGGAACAGCTTTGGTAGGCACCTCATGTCTAGCCAGAGCCAATCTTAATTATATTTTCTGAATCTTAACCCAGCCTGAGAAGAGGGGAAAGAGTGCCAATTCTTATGTGAAAAGTTAAACAGGTAGGTTCTTATCTGGCAATAACAGGTGTTTTGGGCTTGAAAATTACTATTTTATCCTGTAGTATTGCCAAGGTGCTCCTGCACAGAGCAAGGTTTCTCTGCTCCAGATGGTATATAAAAAGAGAAATAAATAGCATCTCCTAAAAATTACATATTCAGACAAAAAGAAAATGAGGAGTGCTTCAAGATACAACCAAAACATGTATTATTTCACAAAATTGTTGAAACAATACCTTGACACTGCTGTAATAACCACTGGACCCATCTTCATAACCCCCAATTTCATGGTGCAAAAAATACTGCTCTTGCCATTAGCCAACTATTAAATACTGGTAAAGTAAATATTCTTCCTAGAGGTGGTGTTAAGAAAAAAGAGACTTGCTGCTAGAAAGGTCACAGTACTGCATTCCTGACTCTGGTAAAAACTCCACTGAATTCAGTAGCTGTTTTGCCTGAATACTGATGACAAGATTTGTCTTTCCCCTTTTCCCATCTGAAACTTGCACTTCAGTCACTGTGTCATTTTAATGGTCTTGTAATAGGAAGTCTCTCTAGGTTTGGATTAGTTGCTTCCTACAGTAATCTCATATTGCTGAGGCATTATAATCACATCAACACAGTTTCCATATGCTAACGCCGCATTTGTTTTGATTCGGTAAGCACAATTTAATGGTATTAGCACAGACTCTCTCTAGACTTCTATGGGAATCATTTTATTGCCAATGCATTACAATGTGAGATTACAGAGATGCTAAATCCAGATTACTTTGACACAAGACTTACTAAAAAGCAAAAGAATGGTTCAATAGGTATTTATCATATTCAGAAAACAATAAACACAGCTATCGTTCAGAAACATGGGCTGCCCTAGCTGCAGCAAGAGCACTGGAAGTGGCTCCTTCCTCTGTAACCATTCAGACCTAGGAAACGTGACACACAGCAGGTTTGATATATATTCACAGATGGAAAAATCTCAAATTAGAAGTACAGGACACATCTTGGGGACTGACCTGTTGGAGAGCAGTGTAGAAGGCGACCTGGGGTTCTGGTGGACAGAAGGATGCCCCTGAGCCAGCCATGTGCTCTTGTGGCCAAGAGGGCCAACAACATCCAGGGGTGGATCAGAAGGAGGGTGGTTGGCAGAACGTGAGAGGTTCTTCTACCCCTCTACTCTGCCCTAGTTAGACCACATCTGGAGTATTGTGTCCAGTTCTGGGCCCCTCAGTTCAAGAAGGACACGGAGCTGCTGGAGAGAGTCCAGCATAGAGCAACAAGGATGATGAAGGAAGTGGAACACCTTCCTTATCAGGAAAGGCTGCGGGACCTGGGTCTCTTTAGCTTGGAGAAGAGGAGACTGAGGGGTGACCTCATTAATGTCCATAAATACTTGAAGGGTGGGTGTCAGGAGGATGGAGCCAGGCTCTTCTCAATGTCATCTAGTGATAGGGTGAGGGGCAATGGGTGTGAGCTGGAACATAGGAGGTTCCTTATGTATATCAGAAGGAACTTCTTCCCAGTGAGGGTGACGGAGCACTGGAACAGGCTGCCTATGGGGGTTGTGGAGTCTCCTTCACTAGAGATGTTTAAAACCCACCTGGATGTGTTCCTGTGTGACTTGGTTTAGGTGATGCTGCTGTGCTGGGGGGATTGGACTAGATGATCTTTCAAGGTCCCTTCCAATCCATGATGATTCTATGATTACCTGAGAATGATATAAAAATAATAAAACCCATGCTATTCCTTTGTTGGCGCATGTGGTGGATAAAGTTGAGTAAAACATTATAACGATATAAATTTAACTTCTTGTGTCCCTTTATTGCAATATTGCAGTCTTGGATGTGCAAAAACTGCTCTTACCTTTTATTTCTATTTATTACGTATTAATGATTAAGGTGTTTAATAAACACTTCAGGTTGTTTAGACTGAGCAAGAGGTTAGATTTTTCCCTAAGACAATCTCTGAAATATGCTGCTAATGGGAGGTTTGTTGGTGTAATTATTGTATAGCTCCATTTTTAATTATTGTGTAACTTTATTTGTAATTACTGTGCAAGCAGAAAGAGAAAATCCTGCTCTGGCTTCGCTCCTTGTCCTGGCTGATCGATGCACAGCAGCCTCCGGCTGGGAAGGGGCTTTCATTGGAAGTGACAGCTTGCCCCAAGGTTTATTTAGGACAACTTCAACCTTGTCCTGGTTAGTTTGATAATGTTTGCCTCATGTGCGTCCAAGGGCTGCGTTTGCTGTGTTAGAGCCCCATGTTACACCAATATTACTGTCTGCGCTGCCTCAACTACAAATTGGATGAACAGCCAGTGACACATTTTCAATATTATTGCATTAAACCAAGTGGATTTTGATTGATAACCTAATATTCGACTAATGCAAAACATCAATCATGGCAAGTATATTAATTATTTAATATTGCAGCCTAATTCAGAAATCGATGTGCTGCATGAGGGGAAGGGAAACTCGCTGTTCCCAGAAGACTTAAGACAGGGAATGATTTAAAAAAAACCCCAACCAACCAAACCCCCAACCTTGCTGTACTCCTGTGTGTTAGCTCGATACAAATCTTTATTCATTTGCCAATAATCTCGTTGCATTTTCCACTTCAGGACCTTTTTTATCAGTTTTGAGACCTATAATTGAATTAAGGCTGCTTTCAGCACAGGGTGAAGGGAGTTGCACAAATATTGATGAAGTCATGACAGGGCCAGCGTAGGAGACAGACCACTAACAGGGCAGGGTTCTACAGTTAACCTGGAGCTCCTGGATCTGGCTTCCAAAGCTGTTATATTCTTTAAGGCCATTTAGCATCTCTAAAATGAGTGCAGGCCATGATACCTATTTAATCCATTCATGTGAACATGAATAATAAATTTTTATTAAAAATACAACATTTTAATCCATTTGTTTGGCCACTGAATAATAAATTCTTATTTCAAAATAAAAATATAAGGCAAGTGCATCTTTTCTTCTTGCTTCATGACATATTCAAATCGAACAGAAGTGCATTGCTGGCCACGGTCCAGGTCACCTTCCTCCAAAGGTACTTGGAGTCAATGGAAGCAGAAACCAGCCTCTTTGTTTAGTGCCTTTGATTTGGGGATCCCTTAATATGTTTTCCTTTGATTTTCTTCCAGGTTACCATTTTCTATGTAGCAGGATGTGTTAAGGACTAATTTTTTGCTTTGAACCCTCCTTCTTGCTTTTCAACGTTTTTCAACGACTGAGTCCATTGTTTTGCAGCTTTATGCAACACTACTTGTCTTTTTTAAATTTTTATGTTTTTTTTCTGTGTGTTTGTATATTTTTCAGCCATGTGCAAAGTTTCAGTGTGGCCACCACAACCTGGTTAGTTAATACACGATTCTGTCAGTCCATAGCCTTTGGTAACAATCCCAGAATTTCATTATTAATGCAGAACCACAGCACTATGGACGGTCTTGTTTTATTAATTGCAGTATGAGTAGTGGGATAATTATATTAAAAAATTTTGGTTTAAAATTTAAGTGAGTGGCTTGTTGTGTTGCTACAGTTCATAGCAATTTCAGGGCAGGTAAAGTTTGAAGTTCTAAATAATTCTGTAGTGGTGCATGAGGATAATCAATACTTTTGAGGTGTTGCATTGATTAAGATATTAAAAGTAAATATGTTATGTACTTTGGCATCTCTGTGTTAAATAGATATTGTTGTAGACAAGGGTTTAGCAACTATTTAGAACTTTTATTCTTCTGTTATAGGGACTCTGGAAACATCAAAGCTGGATTAGAACATCTGGTAAGTTTTAATTTTCTCTTGAACATTTGCATCATCTTTGATATCTGCATTCCAAATGAACACTTTTGAATGAGCTTTGAATACCTTGAATTGAGAAAGTCAACCATTTCCCAGAGGGTCAGCTTACTGTTATTATGTGAAGGCACTTCCATTTCTCATTTATCTTCCTATTTCAAGGGAATTTTTAATTTTTTTAAATTACTTTTTTTTTTGATGTGGAGATGAAATAAAACGGACTGCAATCCTCTCATTGATGATTGCCTTAATTATAAACAAAAATTGTTTGGTGTTGGATTTTTTGGCATATCCTGATCTGAAAACAACAAACCTGTGATTAAAAAAAAAAAAAAAAAGACGGTGCACACACACACAATCAAATATTTCATGCATAAATCTGGTATGTTTTAGTAATTTGAAGTCTTTGAGAGAAGTATGTGGCTTTGTTTTTTCTCCTCTTGTCTTCCCTTGATGAATAATGTATTGTCTTAAATTCCATTCAGCGCCGCGGTATAAAATAATAATTGAGATGCAAAATATTTTTTAGTTTAAGTAAACATATTCAAACCACAAGTGATGGCAAGACATACTTGGCATTGAAAACTAATCAGCTCAAAACTGGGAAAACATACAGTATTGTCACAAGTCTGCAGCTTGTGGAGCCCTGCATGTTAGTATCAGAAATCATCAGAACATTAAGTAGTTCTTCTGAAGAGATTATTAAATCCCATTAAATCAAAATATTTGCTGTTAATAGCACATAGATCTTAGTTCATCATGAGATGGCTTTAAATTCATCTGTAATTTTTTTTCATGCAACATCTAAATAATATATACTGCTGTGCATGGATGTTAGAATAAAATCTCTCAATGTTGTGCATGAGCATTTAAAAAAAAAATTGCTTTTCTGCTGGTTGCTTCCCATCTTAGGAATCACTTAGGAAATGTGATTTGTAGGAGCTTGTGTGCCAGCATCTCCTTGGGGTAGCAAGCAGAGTGAAAAGGATGCCTGTTCTGGCATGGGTGTCAATGGCTTCCCCTTTCTAACAGTGGCATATTAAATGTTCCCTTGCAACTAGGATCTAGACTCTAAATGGAATAAATATGGGAGCGTTATGAATAGTTGTTGGAGTGGGTTGGAAATGAATCTTGTTTTGCTAGTTGCAGCAGTCTCTTCGCATACTACTTGAATCTCTTTAAATAAATTTTTTCAGCAGTTTCATTCCTCTGCTGGTGTTAGGTAGTTGTAATCTGGTGGGTTCTGAGGATTTTTCTAATGCATTATAAAGCTGCTCTGCTCTTGACAGATGACCATGACTGGTACTTTTTGCTAAATTGGGAGCTCTGCGAGAGCTGGAACTGCAGGTCTGATTTATGATGGCACCTCAAATCTGCTGGTGCAGAGGCTCCAGGGGGTTTGAGTAGCTGGGGGTGGGGGAGATAGGCCAGATATATAGTTCACTGGGGTTTAAGGTTTGTCTAAGGTTTGGGGGAAAACTGACTGGAAAGAGTCTCTGCTGAGTAATGGCACCTTAAGTTCCTTACGAAGTAACTCATGGTATGTTGGAAGAAAATGTAGTCTTCATGAAATACCTTGGCTGCTTTGTATTTCTCTGAAAGTGATGTCAAAAACCCTTCAGTTCAAGACTTGTGGAAACAAACTCTTTTCCCAAGACACCCACAGATGGGCGTATTTGTGCTGGGAACTGGTTGTTATCTTAGTGTTATGGTAGCCATGTTCACCAAGACCCTTTTTTGCCCCACTGAGTTATAGAGATACTGTTCAGAAGAATGAAGCCGTTGTTCTGTTTCTCCTACTTCAAACTGCTGAGTGTCCAGATACATGTAAGGAGGTTTTTCCCATTTAAGGAAAAAAAGAGTCATTGTATTGATTGGGTTAATCCATTATTTAATCCCTTCTGTAAAAAGGGGTGGTTTACACTTTGTGGTATGATCCTTATGGGTATGTTCTTGTATTTTACCACTTACTCTTGTTTCAAGTATCTTCTGCCATGCTGGTATCAAACATCTAGCTACAAACAGGAGTGAAGTAAAGTGCTGTAACAACCACTGGTAGAAAAATATGATAAATATTTTACGAATAGAAACAGGTTTTGCGTTTAGCTAGTTAAGAAACTGAAAAGTGCTAAGTGTAGGGGAATTAGTCTTATTTTCCGAAACTGTTGGTGGTTATTTACTGAATTAGACTTTACTGATTCCTTTTCCACTTAATGAATTATAATAAGGTGTTGAAACTTTGGAATAGATGATACTATACCTGGTATACAATAATGATAATAAATTTGGTAGAATAATTTGCATAAATGATTAACCAACAAAAAACCCAAAACCCCAACCAGAGAAAGCCCTTCCTTTAGCAATAAAGAATGATTATTTACTAGGTATCACTAATTTATTTTATTTTTTTTCTTGGAGATTTATTTCAGTGGTGTCTCACTGATTTTTTTTTATTTTTTTTTTTTTCTGGCAAAGGTTCAGATTTGTGGTGATTCCAGCTCCATGGTCCTAATACAGCTGCTGGACAGCAACGTCTAATAAAATCGTCGTCTTTCTAATGAGCTCTAAAACCAAGCAGCCAATTATTTGTGCTCACAAACAATTAATTAGCACTCTTAATATGAGTAATTATGTTTATCTTGGTATCCTGGCAAAATTCCATACTGGTCAATTATATCCTGGAAGCCTGAACTCTCTCTTATTGGAGAAGTGTCAGCCTGAATGGATGGCTGTTGGTTTTTTCCTATTGAAATTGGATTTAATTGAAAACAAGGGTTTTCACTATTTTTCTTAAAGGCACTTCTTTCTCTCACGTCCTCTCATAAAACATTAGTCATCAAAACCTGGAAAAAATTCCATAAGGTAAAACACTGAGGGGTTTTAATTTTCAAGCCCCATCTCCAACTTGTGTGGGTTGTCCCAACTTCAGAACCTTCTTCTCTTCCTATTTGGGAAATGGGATTAGCATCTCCCTCTGATGTGGAAAGAATCTTTAGCCTGGAGTCATCTGCTTCAGGTACCAAAAGTCTTGTAAGGATGGGAAATAATCAAAAAATAAAAATGTACAAATAATATCTGTTTCTATCATCAGGTAGGCATAAGGGAAATGGAGCTGGTGGTGCCAGAACTAGAGTGACCTTCTTAAATCTTCTTGATACTTTCCTTCCCAGAGGTTAGTAGATAAAGAGGTCATTCATTTTGGAGTGGGAAATATGAGAACAGAACCACTGCTCACATCTTCCTAGCAAGGTTCTGACAATTACCAGCCTCTGGGAATCTTTTAAAAAAATTAACAGTTTTGTAGAAATAAGTTGGGGCCCTTTTATAAAATACTGTTCAGTATAGGCTACACAGACTGATTAGTATTTGTAGCTAATGGAGTTAATGCCTACTATTTGGAATACAAATGTCTGTATTTATGTAGACACAGGTTCAATTCTGCTGTTGGATTGACTTTTCTATTTGAACTGAGCCCGAAATGCTCTTGACTAGTGGGAGGTTACAACTGAGAATGTTAGAAACACTCCCTACCGAGCAGAGAACTGGGTTTGTGTCATTAGTGTTATAAATGGATGGTCACGTTTTGAAATTACTCAGTACCTGTGGTTAATCCAACTAATTTTTAAAGCTTTTAGATTTTTTTCAAACACGACCATGATAAGTGACAGCCTTTACTATAATATTGTGACTACTTTATAGTAACATGGACCAAAAACACCCTCCAATTTTCATAACATATTAATTCACAATAAGTATTAATCACTCATTTAATTAACACTATTATTAATTCATGGCTTATTAATTAATAAGGGATGGCTTCACATTAAGGTGAATACATATTACTGTCATCTTCCTGATGAGAATCTTGACAGGTCACAGTTGTGCTGAGATTTGTTGTCCAATGAATGCAGAGAATAGAGTTCTCCTTCACCTATGTCCAAAGTGACATTTATGGTCCACCTATGGCCAAAGTGACCCAAGTTTATGTATGGTGACATATGAAACTTTGTCTTGGAACATTCCAGGTCACGTTGGTCAGGACTTTGAGCAAGCTGGTCTAGTTGAAGATATCTCTGCTTACTGCAGAATATTGGACTGGAGGGAGCTTTAAACCAAACCTTCCAACCAAACTCTTCTGTGATTCTACGACTTGCTCTAGGGACTTTCACTTTGGTAGCCTGAAGAGTCACTAGGTCCCTGTCCCTTCACAAAATCAAGGATGGCAGCAGCTGAGAAGGTGCTTTTTGAGGAGAGGTACCTGGGCTGGTGGTGTTCCCTGCTGAACTCAGTAGGCTTCGGTGGCTGGTGAAAGTGACTTTATTAGGAAGAGATTCTTCCCTGTGAGGGTGCTGAGGCACTGTCACAGGCTGCCCAGGGAGGTTGTGGCTGCTCCATCCCTGAAAATGTTCAAGGCCAGGTTGGATGGGGCTCTTGGCAACCTGTTCTTGTGAGATGATGCTGCTCATGGCGGGGGTTGGGACTGCATGATCTCTGAGTTGCCTTCTAACCAAACCGATTCTGTGACTCTGACATTCATCCTCTTTAAAACAGCATCAGACTATCTATTGGAAATCTTTTCTGTTACCTCAGAAGGCTTTGGATCAGGTTCACATTGGGTAATCACATAGCAGAAGATCAATGGCTTATGAATACCCATGAAAAGATACATTTTGTTTGGCCATATTTGCCTACGGGGATGAAATGTAACCTCCTCTGTGAAAGGTCCTCTTTAGATCAGAAGGATTTGTGGAGAACCTATCGTAGTAACTGTATTAAATTAATGTACGTGCATTGCTTTTATTTGTCCTAAACATTTTTGTGCTTCTAGCACCAGATATTAATCAAACAAGTCTGGACTTTTTTCTAGTTATGGTAATGCAAGACTGTTCAAAGGCTTTAAATAGTTTGTTGTTACAACAGTGACAAATTTTGTAGAAACTTTTTTCAAAAGAACAAAGTTTTCTCTTGTCACTTCCTATTAGCAGCACTGGCTTAAACCAGAGCGACTCCACATAAAACAGCACCCCGGTGCCTTTAATGTCTTTGTGTCTTTATTAAAAAGTAAACTTTGATCGTTCTCATTTAATAACATAACAAAGGTACCACCCTCCCTGTGCCATGGAGCCAAGCTCCAGATCGGTGGAGCCCTGATGGTAATAGTAACCTCCTTCTTCTATGACCTTTATGCCCTATTTTTTTTTTCTGTTTTGTGATTCTTTTCCTATTTACCCCATAAATTTGTTCGACTCCTATTTTACATCACAATTTTTAAAAGGCAGACCTGAATCTGAACATTTCACTGTCGCAGACGGATGACACAAACAATGGGGTGAAGTAAATAACCCCGTAAAATATAAAGAGCCTTATTTTCTTTGACATCTGCATAAAAAAACCCCACACAAATCCCACTCGTCCATGTTGTTTCCAATTGCACCGGTGGTTTGTACGCAATTTCAGTAATTTGATCGCAGCTGATGAAAAGCCGACAAGATTTCCACAGCGCCCCATTAGATGAAAGCAGCATGAAACCAGAGGTTAATCTGCAAACAGATTTTCATGCTTATTACTCTAATGATTCCATCATATTTGATGTAGCAGGCTGCAAGGCGTCTCTCGGCAGCAACAGTGTGCTCCATTTTGATCTCTCCACTCATTAAATGATGTAGTAATTTGAGTGACCTCTGACCGGGTGCATATCTATTCATAATTGTGTGTCATTCTGATGGGGAAATTACTTGGAGAGAAACCCAAGTATTCATCCCGCTTTCCGAGTCAAAAAACTAACAAAAGAAATATTGCATTAATTTTCAAATGATGATATTACATTTAGTGCCTGGGCCCCATATATCAAAATCTTGAAAACTGCTCAGTTACTCTCTGCGCTTAATCTTAATGGTATCGGTGGATGTCAAGGGCACGGAGGAAATTAAATCGGAAAGTGCAGATAGACCTAAGAAGACATTATCTCTTGATGATTGCGGTTTTGATAGGTATTTCAGTGAATTTCATTTTCGCAGAATGGTAGAAGATGAGTTAGCCACCAGATTTTCTCATTTTTCTTCTACATGATTTATGTGAGTTGAGTATAAAACTTTTTATGGGAGTGCAGTTACTGAAGATGAGAGGTAAATTAATGCACTGGGTTTCCATCTCGGCTTCATGCACGATTGTCAGAGCTGTACATACGTAATGGTCCCCATCATTATTCAGGGTTGTTTACATTCAAAATATGTAATGAAATCTGTTCAGAATAATGAGGGAAATAAAAGTTAAGAAAATTGTAAAGGTCATGAAGTTTGAGAAATGATGCAATGCTCCCAAAATAACATTTAGGCAATATAAATTACATTATTATGCACCAACTCTGCCTCATAGAGACACGAAGATAAAGTGCTTTCGACTAGTAAAATGCTGTTAGCGCTCTCTGAAGTATGAGAATGTGTAAAATGTTTCTGATTTCATATTCTGGTTTTGTGCATATTGTGGAAAAATATATATAAAAGGAACTTTATGGAGTACGGTGTCTGCTTCACTAGCCGCAGGTTTAAGTGCATTTCCTAGGAGGATTTTTCTCGAGCAAACAAATGTTTTTGCAGAAGTGTGATTAATTATTAATCTGATTAGTAAGAACTGCATTTTAGAGGCTTCTTTCTCTTTTTTCCATGATTTTATATGAAAATCTTTGTATTGTAGTGCAGATACTGAAGGAGAATCTTGGGCTTAGGAAAGGAGAATAGCACAATGCTGGAATGAAGCATAAATTTATCTAACTATGGGTGTTCTGCTTGAAAAACGCAGTGTGTGTGCCCTGATTTTATGCAGGTAGATCTCTGAGTAATTATGATTTCCCCTATGGTTTTTATACTGTAGCTATTTGTCAAGAGAAGACCCAAATACATTAAGTGTAGAAGTAATGTTTTCAAAAGTTAAGCAATGGGGAAGGCAAACCTCCAAAAACAAGCAATAGGGGATGGGATTGATCAGTGGCTTGTCGAGAGCGAGGAGCAGGTACACTATTCATAGGATCATAATATTGATTTGGCTCAGATTAAGTCGTATGTAATTAGGCAGAATTTTTGATTGAAACAGATTCCTTTTAAAGCAATGTCTCATTCAGAGAGAACTGGGGATTGTGATATTTGAAATTCTTTCCATTTGCAAATTGTTTTTATTTTCTATTTTTCAATTGCTGCATTGCAATCCAAAGACTCCAAAGGGAGTGCAATTCTCTTTTTTCTATGAGGTATTTCTTTCAAAAATATGTCTAGAGAAAACTGATCTCTTTGTGGGAGAAAATAAAGCAGTAATTCCAAGTATAAACTCATCCTGGTTTTAATTAAACTGCGTTATCTGTTGTTCTGTGCTCCTTTATTTCCAGGCGGTAGCTGTACCTGTCTTAAGAGCTGATTTTAATGTGTCAATTCAACAATTTTATTCAGAACCTGGATTTATCTGATATTCCTTTTATGTATACACACCACCTTTTTTTTAATGTCATGTACCAGAAATATAAAACAGCGATTGAACCCAAGCTAAATATTAACAACCTTATAATATTTTTAAGCAGCGGAGATGGTTCACTCTGGGTTAGCACTTCCCCTATTTGTAGAATAACAACGAGATGAAGATGTTGATGCAAAAGTCTCTGTTCAGTCTACTCTTCTATTTATCAGCAGACTGAGGTTTTTTTGGTGATTATTACCATCTTTCCATGAAAATGTAAATATAACCCATAATATTCTGCACTGCCAGTAAATAAACGGGTGGATGGTAATTTTGTAGCCTGTGGTAGGTATCTGGATTTTCGGTCTTATGAAAGATGTCATGCAGCGTTTATGGCTGTAGAGTTTAATCTTTTCACTATTTTTTCCTTTTAAAAAGACCTGTATTTTCCTGTTTTTAAAATGTAATCTTATTTACAACTCTGTATATTTCTGGTGGCTAGTTAATCCATATTCTATATCCACATCCAGTGTGAAGACTGTTTCCCTTAGTTTTTTTCAATCATTTTCACTGACATTATTAAATTATGTTTTAAAATCCTTTTAAAGAAGCTACAGCAACATTCAAAATTATTTGAACATGGAATGAAAATCACCAACCTAGTTTTGAGCTACATGTGGACATTGCATTTAGCCATTGTTAGTTCTCAGATTTGGATTTGGTTTTAGTCTAAAGTAAAATATAATTTTGCCTCACCACTTTGTCTGTGATGGTTATATAAAGGCCCTGGGGAAAACCCTGTCCCTCTCAAGAAAAGCTTAGTTAATTGTAAGAAATGGTGATTAACAGATCCAAAATCTTCATTGATTGTTTATGTCCTAGGTGATAGAAGAAAAGGATTTTGTCTGAAGATCCAGTTGAGTGAAAAGCGCTCAGTCCAAATACTTTTGCATTTTGATAGACAATTCTAATGGTCCGTTAAGTCATTGAGCGACTTTATGCCAAAAATTTTGCCCCTCCTCTCTGGTATCTGAATTTTAACAATTGGTTTGTAACACAGTTTTTCTTAACCTTTTCCTGAGCTCACCAGGCATTGGGGAACGTTAAATAAATGTCCTCAGGATACTGAGTTGAAAAACTGGAGTTAAAACAGGAAGCTGGATTTAAGCTTTCAAAATCCCATAGAAGATTCCTTAATTAGTGGGTTTTTTGCTGGGTCCTTTGGGTATTGTTTTGATTTTGTTTTTTAAATTGGGATTTCACTGTACACATTTGCATCAAGAGCAATTTGAACCTAGGGAAATGACATCTTAGTGAGGAAATACAACAATTCTGTATCCTATTTTGAGCTGCAGTGTGTGGTTATGGTAATATCAGCCCCCAAATATGAGCAGGAACATAATGTATGACCATTCTTACAGTGCTTGGCCATGGGTCCATGAGTTATCTTCAAGCCTCTTCAGGATCAGGAGGAGAAGTAATGTTAAGATATTCCCATGGTATGCAGTGTGCAAGGTCAGTGGTTGGACTTGATAATCTTAAAGGTCTCTTCCAACCAAAGGTATTTTGTATAAACAAACTGGCTAGCAAAGCAAGGAGATCTATAGTTTAAAAGCTTTTTAATCTAATGTAAACCCTGTAGGAAATGCTGGGTTTATCAGTAAATCTTTTTAAATTATGGACTTGACTGTTTTTATCAATAAATTTAATCCTTTCGATAAGTAGAACATTGAAAGAGAATTTTGGGCAGCACATGTGTCTAAGAGAGCTATGGAGTGTTGATGCTGTTATGTATGTGTATATATATGTATATACATAGATACATACATAAAAATAATCTGAAAACTCCATATTCCTAGCAATTTGATAAAAGCATTGCGATGTAAACTACTGCAGCACCATTAATGTGATTCTATATGCCATTTTATGCAGATTATATTTTATAGTGTTATGACATCAATCCCACTGTAAAAATCTGTGCCGTTGGAGATGTTTCTGGTTTAAAGAGATTTTGATCTCTTGCCCTACAGAGCATCATTAGTTGGGACATTTATAGCAAACAGTTTTGTGTGATTAGAATCATTGAATCATCCAGGCTGGAAAAGACCCTTAAGATCACTGAGTCCAACCATTAACCCAGTTGTCCTAAACTCACCTCTAAACCCTGTTCCTGAGCTGCAGATCTACATGACTTTGAAACACATCCAGTGATGGTGATTCAATACTTGTATGGCTTATGGGGTGAAACTGAAAGAGTGAGAACTTACAATGGTTATGTAACACAAAAATGTTCTAGTAGCAAGCTCAGCCTGGAAGAGTTTTCACAGCTGAGCAACGACACCCGAAATGTCCGTCATGTTTTGGTTTTAGAGCAGAACACAAACCTCCTAAACTTCTCAGATGCTTACAGAAATAATAAACTTCTGAACTCTGTGACAAATGTGGTTTGTGTATAAATTTAACTGTGAAAACGTTTGAGTGGCTTCAAAATTAGAGGGATGGCAAGCACATTGGACACAGTAAAAACATCACTTGGAATAATTAGCATAGTGGGTACACAGCCAACAATATGTTCCTCAGCCCAACAGATGTGTGGAAATACCTTAAGGAGAGGAAAAAATCAAAACAGATAACAGAAGAAGTGTGAAAAACTTGCCATATTAATCATATTAAACCCGGATTTTGAGCATGCTTACATAGCCATGGAGTTTTGTGTAATGGGGTCACTGAGGAGCTGTTGGAGAACGCAGAAAGGAGCTGGTAGTGGGCTTTGACTTGGCTATGGGGGGCTCAGGTTGGTTTGGCATGATACTTTCTGTCGATTTTGAAAATACCTGGTAGTTTCTAACTCAAGTATCACTGTAGTCATTTCAATCTGGAAGTTTCTGTGGATATAGCACCCAGTCGCTGGTGCGGATGGTAGTCGGTGATGTGTAACTTTGCATGTCGAATGTGCAAACGTTCCTGAAGATATCTAAATACTCTCTTTTCAGACTCCTGCTGAACAGGCCAAAGCTCGATTGCAGCTGGTTCTTGAGGCAGCTGGTAAGTGTTGCTGTTATAAATCTATCTGCTCCAGAAAAATATACTTCACTCCTGTAGTATCAGATAGACATTCAATCTTTTTCTGTTTGGCAAATGCTAAATCCTTTTCTCCGTAGCTCACTTTGAAATTTTGGATTAATTAACTACATTTAATGTAAATAAAAATTGAAGAAATTCTGTCATTTGATAGAAGGTGTAAAACCTTAAAGAAATGGTTGTCCTGTTGATCCAAAGATTTGAAGTAATGATCCTTGTATATAACAAGTGCCTAAAGGCACTTGCATTTACCTTCAGATTATTAAAATAAGGATGTAATGCTCTGAAGTTGAGGTTTGTAATTACATTCTATATTCTTATTTTAATTTTCCCATTAAAACTGCTAGTTTGTCATGCAAAAGGGAAAGCTTTTGCTATTTCATATTCATTGTAATAAATACATACTCATCTTTAGTTCAGCTTTCATCTCCAATATATGTATTTTTAACTTAGAAAGAGCTGCTTCCAAGAAATACCATTTTTTATTTATTCCCCTTATGGCAAACTTCTGTTTTAAACAAGAGCCATCTTCTCATGTTGCAGATATTTCATTCAAAAATTCATTTAGCCTTCGTATTGTATCGCTTCAGACCCACTCATTGTTCTCCCTAACTTTTAATAAATCTTTGAAGCATATAATTATAAAATAGCTGTGACAGCACTGACCCAAAAAAGCACAATTTGTGAGAACTGCTCACATCTATCATAGCTCACTTTTTAATTTAACACCTGGGAAATGTATAAAAGATGTCTGGGGGTTGTATATCATCATGACCCAGGTCTCAAAAATTTCTCACAACATATAAAAAGGTCTGTGACATTGTTAAATTTAAATATTCACGATTGAAGCCTGAAACTTAGATTGAAGCTGCAAGCTGTTCATAAATAACTTGAGAGAGTTAATCTGTTTGTTTCTCTTGCTATCCAAACATACAGGAAAAAGAGTTCTTTCCTGGCTTTATTTAAGTCTTGGTAATCTCAGGCATTTATGAGATCAACCCTCACTGGTTTTTTTACCCCAGTCCTGCATTCAGCCAAACTGCATTTTTATTAAATTGGGGTGTGAGGACTGTTGGAGTTGTGAATAGTGTTGTTTCGATATCTTTTTGGGTGTTTACTGCAGAAATCAGCACTTCATTCACCTTTAAGCTTGAAATAATACACAGAAATCTATGTTAGACCATTACCAAGCAGCTTCTCTAGGAGTTCACAACCAACAGGTTAATTGTTGTAGTATGTATGATTTAATTGTCAATTGAATGTAAAATGAACCTTGTCCTTCAGTCATGATCAACAAAGCTATTGTCTGCGTTGTTTGGGCCCCATGCAGGATCCATCCCAAACCTGGGAATTAACTTGTAGAGTATCTGGCTGTACAGGTTATGGGAATCACTCCAATCCCTCGAAGTGGGGAAAACAACTAAATCATCATCCACATTGTAATGGTTGTTAATGATCCTGTTTTTCCTCAGTGGTTTGACAAAAAAAGCAGTTGGACCTTCTGCAGTCACTCAGAGTTACCACTGAGTGGTGGAGAGGCCTTAGGGAAGGTCCCTTTGTGGTTGGCACTGACGTTTCCATTCCCTTTTCCCTGCTTTTTCCATGCCTTTAATATTGCATCTCCCACCATAATCTAACATTTACTTCTATTACTTTTATTCAAATATAGTTGCTCATTTATGTCTGAAAATTTGCATCTCTTACTATACCTTGAAAAACCGATCTAGAGAAAATTCACTCTTTGCAGTTTTTTTGGTTCTTCCACATAGTGGAAATTCCTTTGGATCGGTGTAACGCAAATATAGTAAATGGGACCTAATTGTATAAGGAGGCAAATGTTAATGGGCATAAGCCTGTTTGTCTATGAAATACTGGTGCTTTAAATTCTGGCTTGAAGTTCAAGCTTGTGGTGGGTTTGGGTTTGTTCCTGGCCTTTCCCAGCACTGTATTTAACTACTACTTGAGTTTACTTAATAGCCTCATAATTTTTTAAATTAAATTAGGGGTTTTTTTAACTACTGAAATTTCTCTGATGTTTATCCCAATGAAATGGTCAACTTCTTGTTTTGCTTTATTCTTATTCTGCTGTTTTGGCAAAATATTTCCACATTGGAGTTGTCTTATCAATCAGAAGATGTTTGTGCCTACTTTTTTTTTCCCCAATATCAACCCATTGACATGGAAATTATGTGGCTGTGTCCCTGTGGCTTTGTAAGCAAGAGAAAGTGGTATATTGAATACACAAATAATGTTATGGACTTCCAGAGTATGGCCTTGAAAGGGCTTTCAGTATGTCAGCTTCGCCAAGCTTCCTTTTCTCTGCAGTGGTCATAGTTTTTAAAAGTTTGATTCTGTCTTACTGTGTTCTCTTTGCTCTTCTTCATCAGAGAGGTGTGATTTTAGGGGCGGTAGGTCCAATGCTAATTGATTTGTCTCAGCAGGAATTGTAGATCTTTAATACCTTAGGGAAATCTGCTTTTAGACTCTAAAGTAGCCAGTAATTTAGGAAATAACAGATTTTTCTGTAAGACAAAAGGTTGCAAATGGTAAATTAAAATAAATTGACAGAATTTAATTTTTTTTTTTTGCTGGTGCATTCTGGTGCATTAGAGATGAGATTTCAAAAACAGTCACCTGTACTTGTGAGGGAAAGACAATAATTTTAACACTCAGGTAGTTTGGGGCCATCAAGAAGTTTTGTGTCCAAGTCCTTCCTTCATACTGACTTTGCATAGTAATAATTTTTTTTCTTTGTTGGTGCAGAGTAATGTCAGTATCTTTGTTCTCGTTAGCGGGGCAATACTTAAAAACCATTTTTAAGGCATTTTCTCCATTTGTAAGAAACCCATCATTCAGTGGAAGCTGTCGGTCTCGGTTGTAGATTTGTATTTGCATGACTGTATTTACTTCCCCTTCTTAATTTTGAGATAGCTGAGAAGCCTTTTCACCATCCTCTGACAATAATCTCACAGCGAATGGCCATGTTTGAGCAGATGTTAAGCAGGCAATAGTTGAATGTTAATTTTGAGAGGGTGGTATGTTTAAGCCTATCTGAAGTATGTTGCATGTGGGCCTTCCAGACTTAGCCACAAAGCTTTGTCTCTCGGGAGAATTTTCAAGCTAAACCTCTTTCTTTTTGTCACTCTATATGGACTCTCTCAAGTCAGTATAAAGCAGATCATCCCTAGGCTAAAGCTCTTCAGCTTTTGTTATTGGGCTCTGTAGACCTGTAATTAGGCCTCCTGGCAGGCCTTGCAGGCCAGTTAATGGTCATATGGAGTTTTTCTAAGGCAGCCTGGCTTTGTCTAAATCCTTGGTAGGGATACGTTTATGGGTCACTTCCTACCAGGACCAGCCTTTGTGCCACTGCCCCACGGGCTGACAGGGAGCAGGTTCCCTTGACCATCGACAGCTCAGTTTGCGGCGCAAAATCTCCCTGGCTAATCCCCAGTGTAAACAGAGGATTTAGCTGAGCTTCTGTCACTTACAGTTGCCAAACCACTTGGGTGTCTGTGATTTCTTTCCCAGACTTCATTACCGAGAGACGGAGCAGCACAGAAGATTCGAGCTGGGATTTTGTCTTAAATGTTTGCTTGCTCCTGTCATCCGTGTTTTAGGAAAAGGTTTTCCTCGTGTCGAATCCTGCCTTGCTAAAACCCATCAGCTTGGCAGAAAACCTCAGAACTTTCGTGGCACCATCTTTAACTGTTCTATAGAACCCATGTTCTCTCATAAAGATTAAAATGACTATTCCAAAATACGAACATACTGATAGGAAATCATAGATATGAAATGTGGACATTTCCAACTATCGATATTGCTGCATTCACGGAAGTAGCCTGAAAGTTGTTTTTTCTATGGTGATAAGCAAAAATTTCTTACTCCCCATCTAAAGACGATGACAAAAGGCAATTGATCTGGATTTTCAAAGGTCTAGAGTTGAAATAAGCGACTGATCTATTTTTGGAATCTGCATTTCAATCTCTGGCTGAAAGAGCAGTCAAGAATGGAGCACTTTTTGTGCAAAGAAGTCTTGGCAGAGTTTATTTAAAGGAGACTTCAGAACAGAGGCGCTTACATGACATTAACAATACGCAGTAAAAAAAAAAGGATGAATACAAATCATAAGTGTTTAATAATTATCAGATCCATTTGGCAGCAGTTGTGGATATTGGATATTTAACTCATTATCTATGAATTATACTATCAGATTGCTCCCTTTAATTTTGTACTCTACAACTTTATTATTTCTTACGTATTCCTTAAAGAGAAAAACATCAAATAGAACAAGTATGTTTGCCTCAGCTGTTGTAAAAATACAAGTGGTTTGTATTTATTACATTTTTTTGATATCTACCTACTGTCACACATGTTATTGGTGAGAAAAATTTTCATTTGCACTCGGTGCCTGCTGAATAAATAGTCAAATATTCTGTACTCTCTGGTATCAGAGTGGCTCATAACAGATGTGGCTGAAAGGACCACATACGTAGACTGTATGATTTTAGTCTGGTGGAACTAATAGGATCACTCGCTACTTCATAGATTCTTGCTTTTCTTTTACTTTAATAAAAACTGCTTAGTTAAATAGGATGGTCTCTGCTTTGCTCTTTTCTGGCTATGCAAAGTAGTAAGGCAGGCAGGTGGCAACAAGTATGAAAAATTTCCTTTTATTGTTGCTTATTTTTAAATGCCAGATTTACAAGGTGTTTAGGGATTTCTCATTTTGATTATGGTTTTCTAATTTTGGTTTTTCTAGTTGTGCTTTTTTCCACTGAAGACTTGATGGTCTTAGTTTGAATTTCTGATTAATAGTTGAAGTTGGAAGAAGTTATAGAAGAGATCTGACTGGAAGAGGAGAGAAGGGGGAGTGGTTCATGCAGAATGTGCTGGGAATTTTGATCTGTAGTCAGTCTGCAGCTCTCTGTGAAGTTGTTAGGTTGTTCCCTGCCTCCATTCTTTCAAAGGTAAATAAACCAGAGTGACACTTCTGAAAAATCTTCCCCATCTCTCTGCTGCCATCTGACGTGTTGTGGAGTAAAAGGTTGGGTCGCTATTTCCACAGCTCCAGAAGAAGGTGAGGTTTTCTGGACTTCAGGGCTCTTGGGGAACTCATCCTTGCTATAAGGATCTGAATGTTTATTCTTCCATGTATAGTCCTGTCCCCATACTCTGCAGATTAATTACCAACTTTTGTTTGGTGAAATCGATTATTTCATTTGTTCTCATCTTCTCGGTTGTATTCAGGCAGTATCACTAAGGCAGATGAACATCCTCAGTTGAGGGATTTCTCAGAGGTTTTCCCAGTGTATCCTGCTGTAGGTACATATTTGAAGATGGAAGATTTTATTCTATTCTTGAACACTGGCTAATTTAGGAGACTTATCTAATTATGTTGTTAGTGAACCCAGTTTCTAGGTCAGCTACCAATTGCTACTCAGCAATTTGCCACATGGGCAGAACAAGCTCTTTGGAACCAACTCTGAGCTAAGTGATTGGAAAAAACAAAGTATAGTAGTTAATAGTTTTATGGCATGTTCTATGAGAATTCCAGGTGTTTTAAGACTGAATTTCAGAAAGATGCAGAAAGTATTTCAACCTATCAGGGCACTCAACACCAGTGAGCTTTACAACCATGGACAAGTGCTTGTACAGCTGGACATTAAATACATTTCTTCATACATTACTTACTCCTAAGTTATTGGAAAAACTACATAATCTTATTAGAGTACTAGAAAAATAATGCTTTCTACGTGCATTGTGACAGCTGTATAAAAAAAGACTCATTACTCCAAATAATTGGGTTTTGTAATGTATTAATGGTGTGGTCCTTACAGATCATGGGGTTTTGAGGTGCAGCTGGTTTGTGTCATTGGTGAGCAAAGTAAATGCTTGATTAATCAATAATTCAATAATTAATCTGAATTTTCGTGATGGCTGAAAAAACACTTTATTCTAATTTGACAAATTTGGGCAGCGCATAAAGTGTGTTTGAAACGAAACAATTCATTTTTTTGATTTATAATACCACTGTTGGCGTTTAAAAGCCATTCCAGTTACAAACCAATTTTAGATTCTTGCAAAAGATTAAAAAAATAAATTTTTTGAACTATTTTTGTAGATTCTTTTTTTCCCCTGGTTTAAGAAGTCAGTGAGTAGCTGCTAATGTAGGACATCTCTATTGTGAATCAGAGCCTGTAAGGAGACATTACACTAACTTTATTAATTAATGAACATTTATTGCCTTTATAAATAATTCTCAAGCTTTTAGAATTTCTATTTTTTTGATCGATTTTTATCTGAGACTTTTTTTTTTGTGCAACCAAGGAACAAGAATGTTTCAAGCTTACTTTGTAACTAATGGGTTTTCAGGAATATTGTAGCATATGGTAGACATGATTTTGATGCAAATATGTGCACTAATTACGTGCAGATGAATCTTTCAGTCCTGCTATTGATCTGAAGTCAAAGACAATTTTTCAGTTAGCTTAAGTTTTTATATCAATTCATATTTAGCAACTTTGCCTGGTAATTTAATTATACACTGCTTTGGGCTGCTGAAACCATATGTGGTTGCATGGCTAGTTTCTGTTTCAGCCTGCCGTTTAGAAATATGGCTTAATGTTGAGAGGAAAATAGTTATTTCTCATCTGACTTATGGTGCCGTTTTCTCTGCATAGCTGCCTGCTTTGGTCTGAGCACCCCTAAGATCTGTTGTGACAACATACCTCTGAACCTTTGGATGGCCACCACCCTTCAGTTTAGATTTTCTACATGGATTGCCTTTGGCTGGATTTTATAGCATGTATGCCCAGAAAAGGGCTTTCAAGTCCCTGATCTGGTGGGCACAAACCACATGTTTAAATGTCTAGGGCCTCCCTGTTGCATTTCCAGGTGGGAAGTGTGCCACAATCTCTCACTCAATGTGCTGAAGGGAGAAATAAATGGAAAGGAAATAAAATGTCCTTGGTCCTTCACACTGTCAGGATGGTGCATCTTGCAATTTTTTGAGCGTGGAGGTAATTCTGGTAGGTATTGCTCGTGCTCAACGCTTGGCATTTCCAAGGAACCTATAATTTTTAATAAGTTAATACTCTCTATCTATCAATGGATTTTAGCTCTACCCTTTTGAAACAGAGCGATTGTTTCAGGGGGTTTCAACAACTTACCAACAGTTATGGATGGTCTGTGATGGAGCAGGAA
Source organism: Phoeniculus purpureus (assembly GCA_028565055.1). Taxonomy (NCBI): domain Eukaryota; kingdom Metazoa; phylum Chordata; class Aves; order Bucerotiformes; family Phoeniculidae; genus Phoeniculus; species Phoeniculus purpureus. The sequence continues at coordinate 18,304,712 of JAOXOE010000702.1, read as the reverse complement.
TGAAGTCGATGTCCCAGAACTTTGTCTCATAAGTGACCATGTTATCCTCATTTTCTCCTGAGCTTTGGACTGAGATTACAAGTTGTAATTAGTCATTAGTGTCTTATCTGTTGTTATTTCTCATCCAGATGGGAACTTCAGGGTTGTCTACACATTGCTTAAAAATCCTGAAGTATGGAATCATACCACAGGAGTTTGTAGGTCTTGGCATGTGCAGCTCTGTGGACGTCTTAGCTCCCCAATAACTCTGTGAAACTCACTTGCCTACTTGTGAAAGGTGCTAAATGGCATCATTTTCTTCAAATATTTCACAGGAAGTGGAAATCAACATCTGCCACTCTTGTGCTTTTCATACTCATCCCTTCAGGAAAACCTGAAAGACAAGCACTTTGCTCTGACTGCAGACTCCTGGTCATGCAGCGCCTGAAGATGATCTCTTGTGCCTACATGACCTTCTCGTGAATCACATACATTAATTTTTCCACTTGACCTAAGAGTAGTGTTTAGCATGGCTCCTAAAATTCTTGTTTTACAGTTATTGGAAGGATATTTATCACAACTGTATTAACTCTGGAGAACTGAGTGTGCCATTTTCTCCAAGTGCTTTCATTTGCTCGTGTTTTTCTTTGTTGACCCAAATGAATGAAATTAGAACAAACAATCTCAGAGTCATTTGTAATCAAGAGCTGATTAATGGAGTTTGGTTTCACAGCCATTATTCATTCAAGAACACCTGATATCTTTCCCATAAACAAATTGTGTTTGTCCAAATTAAGAAATTAAATGAAGCATTTGATGAGTTTATGATTGACCCTTCTAACTGGGAGCCCATTAGTCACTGTCTTTATCACACAGAACTGCTTGACTAATGTGCTGTCTGAAGAAGCATGTGGATTTATTATGATTTCTGATTAATGCACGCTGTGAGCCAAGCTACTAGATTGTAATAATTTTTTTATTTTCATTTTAGCAGTCGCTGAAGATTTTCATCTGTGATGAAATGCACCCATGTCCCATTAGATTTAGAGATGATTATGAGGTGTTGACTGAATAAATCTTAAAAGATCTTAGTGGTTGTTTTGTAACCCTTAATTTTTTTTTTTTCTCAGTGGTGCAGTTGTTTGGCTTCATGTAAGGACGATTGCTCATCGGTTCATACAAACCTTTGTAGGACTTCAGAGGGGTTCTCGTACAATAAGTACGAGAACCTCAGTAATAACCTCCATGATAGTCTCAATAAGAGACTATCAGCAAGAATTTCTACTAAAAGAGGCTTTTTAATTAATTTTTTTCATTTTGTTATTCAAGCTTCTTTGTTTTATGAAATTGAATCTTAAACAACCCCCAGTATATTAAAATCTTAATTCCTTAAAACAAAATTGTTTTGTTTTCTCATCAAGAAACTTGATTTTTCTCTCTGCACAGATATGTTGTGTCTCTATTTTTCATGGTAATGCTCATTCTGTATCATCTGGATGTCGGCAGCACAACCAGGGTCTTTATCTGATGCTTCACTCCTTTGTTTCTAGGCCCCTATTATAAATCGCCCCATTAGGGACATCAGTGGTGGTCAAGGCTGGACTTGACAATCTTAAAGATCTCTTCTAACTGGAGTTGCTTTGTGGAGTTGCTCCTGTATGTGCCACAGCAGGCAGTTTTGTGCCTCAGGATACCAAACTGAGACCACTAGCTGAAACTAGAATGAACCTAGAACAGGCTGGGAGGTTGCTCTGTTGTCATCTGTGATAAGACATTGCTCATTGTGACAAGAAAACACACTTGGACTTCTAAAAGCGTCCCAATTAATTCAAAAGAATGAACCCTGAATAAAGCTACATCATGTAGGTTGTATATGTGTTTTTAATTTGATCCAGACAAACAGAGTATTTTATCTTTAAAAAAAAGTACCTGCTCGCTCTGGTCTGCGCTGAGGGCATTTAGATATGTTTATTAGAAAAAATAAATCTCCCAAATATGTGATGCCTAAACTTACACTGAATGCCTAGAGCGGTATTTGCCTGTAGCATTTAAAACTACTTATTCCATGCCTGGTCTTTAGCTGTGTAGGGAGTCCTGAACAAGCCCAGCAAACTTCTTTTGATGCTAAACTAAGGAGCAAGGAGAGAGAGGCTCAGCTGTGAGTTAACACGTCAACCTGGATGTTCTTTAGGAAGAGTTAAATAGTAAAATGGTAGAGACAGTGTTTGTTTATTATTTATGCGACCTGTGTGTTGGCAGATCTAAAAGGTATTTATATGTACACACAGTGTTGTTTCTGTAACCTTCTTTTCTAAAATGAAAGTCCAGGCTCTTCTGAATGTGAATCGATATGCAAAACCAAGGGAAGTTCCTAGGAATTCATTTGAATGATTTCAGCCATGTTGCCACAAGCTTATTAAAGAATTGCACAGTAATACATAGGAAAGGGCGAAGTGGGGCCTTTAATAAGAGTCAAGAGGGATGAAAAGTTGTGTCCTTTGCCTATCACTTGTATTGATTACACTAGCAAGGAAAAAAATGTTATGTAAGGTAACATCTTGTCTCGGAAGCTAAGCAGGGTAAGGCCCAGTTTTGGGAGACCATCTGAGAGTGCTGGGTGCTGCCACTCTGGCAGGGGGCGTTGGACTTACATGATCTTTCAGGGTCACTGCCAGCCTGTAATATTCTGTGATCTGTGAACGTGGACAGTCTGATTGTCTGGTTATATGTCTTAATTCCCTTTTGCTCTTCTCTGTGGCTTCAGTGTAATTTATTATTTAAGAATTCAGTTCAGGTTCTTTAAGCCATCATGTGTCCCTTTGTGGTGTTAAAATACCCAATGAAACAATTTAATCAGCATTGTCTTCAAGGTTTTGAGCATTCTACACTGTTGATCTTAAGCCCTTGGAGAGTCTTCTGTGAGCAATGTTAATGATTTTATAATGCAGAACCTCTTTGAGCAAGATGAAATCCTGATTCAATCACTATCAACTCAAGGCAAGAAAACATGAAGGGAAGACTCCAATGTGGATTTCTCAGTTCTTTAAAAAATGAAGGTTAATTCACATTTCTGTGGTAAAAGAACCAGTGCCTTGAAATCCTGAGCTGGTCCTACGTGAGCTGGGACCTCTGCAGGAATGTACCTGTGCTCAGGTCAGGGGTCATTAACTAGAATAAGAAGAGATTAAATGAGATGTCAGTTATGTTGTTATGTGTTTCTACAACCATGAAGCAGAGATGTCGTTATTAACTTCTCTGATCAAGCTTTTTGATCTGGAACCTTCTATGTTCCAGCTTATACCCACTGCCCCATGTCCTATCAGTACATGAAATTGAGAAGAGCCTGGCTCCATCCTTCTGACACCCACCCCTCACATATTTGTAGACATTAATGAGGTTACCCCTCAGTCTCCTCCAATCTAAAGAGACCCAGCTCCCTCAGCCTCTCCTCATAAGGGAGGTGCTCCTTTTCCTTCATCATCATCGTTGCTCTATGCTGGACTCCCTGCAGCAGCTCCGTGTCCTTCTTGAACTGAAGCACCCAGAACTGGACACAATACTCCAGATGTGGTCTCACCAGGGCAGAGTAGAAGGGAAGAACCACCTCTCTCAATCTGCTAACCACCCCACTTCTGATCCACCCCAGGATGCTGCTGGCCCTCTTGGCCACAAGACCACACTGCTAGCTCATGGTCATCCTGCTGTCCAGCAGGACCCCCAGGTCCCTTTCTCTTACACTGCTCTCCAACAGGTCAGTCCCCAACCTATACTAGTACCTGGGGTTGTTCTTGCCCAGATGCAAGACTCTACAATTACCTTTGTTATATGTCATTAACTTTCTGCCCAGATCTCTGGCCTGTCCAGGACTAGCTGAATTGCAGCATAGTCTACTGGGGTGTGGGCGACACCACCCAGCTTTGTGTCATCAGCAAACTTGCTGATAGTGCACTCTAATCATAGAATCATTAGGGATTGGAAGAGACCCTTACCTGTCATCCAAGTCATCAATGAATAGATTGAATAGTACTGGTCTCAGTACCGACCCTTGGGGGACTCCACTAGATACAGACCTCCAGCTAGACCTCCCATTGACCACTACTCTCTGGCTTCTATCCTGCAGCCAGTTCATGATTCGCCTCACTAGTTTTGTCTAGCCCACACTGCCTCAGTCTGGCTTTGAGGATGCTGTGTGAGACCATGTCAAATGCTTTACTGAAGTCAAAGTAGACCACATCCACTGCTTTGCCATCATCTATCTACCTGGTTATGTCCTCATAAAAGGCTATCAGGTTGGTCAAGCAGGACTTCCCTTTGGTGAAGCCATGCTGACTGTCCGTAATGACCCTCTTGTCCTTGATGTACCTAAGAGACAGCGTCAAGTAGGTGCTCCCTCTTGAACTCCTACTGTCCCACTGCCTCGATCTGGCCCATATTCTTTCAGTTTGTGCTGTCTGATCACTGTCTGCATTCCATCTGCTCCAGCCATGCACCCTATTTCCTCTCTTTCACAAATTGTAATTGCTTTGCCAATTAACTCCAGCTCTTCCAGTGCTGTCTTCTTGAATGCTTTGTCCAAAATCCCCGTGCTTCCCAAATGGCAATGTTAGTTGGAGTTTTCCTAAACTTAAGTCATTCATAAATTCTGTTTTTACCTTTTTTTTTCTGACGCTGTGTTTCACTTGGATAGCTGACATAGACACACAAATATTTTAGGAAGTCTTGCAGCCCATGCACAAGTAGAGGGGTAAAAAGAGAAGTAAAAGACAAGCAGGAGAGAAGAGGCAGCATTTGAGAATCCACATGACAGGGACAAAAGTAAGAAATGGCCAAAAATGGAGCATTAGTGAGATGTGAGTCAGAGCAGGGGGATCAGAAAATGGCAATGGTTACCAAAATATTGTAAGGAGGAAAGAAGCGAAGTCTGTGTTAGAAGCAAATAATTGGGATATTAGTGGATCAGAGAGGCTGGAATCAGCAGTCTCAGGTGTAGAGGCTGAAATGAGAGGAGATGTAGAAGGGAATTGAGGGGCAGAGAGTAAACTACCAACTCAGAGTTTTAAAAAGTATAGAGGAAAATGCATGGATTCTAATTACAGAAGCTGATGGGGACCAAAAGCATCTCTGCTGAGACCGTTAAGAATGTATGTGGTGCCATAGGAATATTTGGTGACTTGAAAATTAGAACCATGGTGGCTTTTCACTGTAGCTGGTGTCCGCCAAGACATCTGTTTTCCCTGTGAAAACAGCGTTGTGCTCAGTGCTGCAGCTGCTCCACTTGATTTGCAGAGTATGGTTACCTGATGTGTCCTAGGTGTTCAGCAAGTGCTCAGCACTTTACTAGTTGTTTCTGTAGAAAAGGGAGTCGTTACGGAACTCGGGGATTTTTCATGTGTCACCCTTAATTTACGAAGGATGTAAAGTTTCTTTTCTCTAGGAACAGGGAATCAAAGAAAAGACTCTTGGTTTGTACATCGTCTTATGGTCCATTGTTTGGTAGCTTTTAATCAAGAAATCCTCTGCATTTTCTGAGGTCCATGCTACCTCTGCTCCTTCCATAATCCTTGGAGCTTCCTTTCTGTCTTTCTTTCCATGCTCTGTTGGGGTGTTCTTATCACACAGAGAGAAGAGGATTGTTCCACAAACAGTCTGTTTTTGTGCAAAGTTTGTATCTAGGCACAGGGGAAAACACCCTGTACTCAACTTCCACTCCAAGCTCAGCCTCAGCAGCAAGGGCATCCCATACTCTGTGTGGGCCACCAGGCAGTGTGGTGGAGAAGGGATGGAAACTTAGGAAGAAGTGAGACCAGGCTCTCATTCAAGTGGTGTTTGCTTGTCCTGGTGTACTGAGTTCTGAGGTGCACTGGCTCCAGAGTTATCCAAAAATATGTCAAACACATGGGATCCTATTGCAAGTTTGCAGCCTAAATTATCACTTTGGACAGAAAGCAAATGCTGTGGGCACTGCCCGAGAGCAGATCTCCTCAGGAGCTACAGCTTGTCCTTACTGTGTGCCTGGGCAATGGAGGAGGGATTTGCATGAGCCTGAGCCAGCATGACTACCCCGTGCCCATCACCAGTTTATATTTTTGTGGTGGCTGTGTGAGCCATTTGAAAGCCTCATGTCCCGGCCCTCACCTCTGTGCTGCCCAGCTTTCCACAGTAGTTGAGCTGCTGCTGCTGCCTGGGTGGAGAGCTGGAAGCTAAAATTAGTACGAGCAATTCTCTTGCCAAACACTGCATCTGACCCAGCCAAGCTTGGCAAGGGGGAGAGAAAAACAGTCTTAATTCTCTCCATGCAGGGCATCCAGCATGCCTTCCAGATTCTTGGGGGTGTTTCCTTGCAAGGTGTGGGGATGCCTTGCAGGGGATAGTCCTGCGTATGGCATTGCTGGGACAGTCTCAGGACATGGTAGGAAATCTTGGTTCTCAGAGCTCTGTCTCCTTCTTAGTCTCCTTTTGAGTATCATATAAACAGTCTGGGAGGCTGGTTTGTGCTCCTGGATGTCTTCAGAGCTGCAGGCCTCTCCCTGCTTAGTTTTATGGGCAGATGTGGGGTTTGGCCGCTTTAAGGAAGTTAATAATCATTCACCACTCCCATTCTACCAGAACAAGCTGCTGGAGATGTCTCTGCCCCTAGTAGCTGCCCACCCTACATGGGCAGTTCTCCACGCTATTTGGTCTCTCAGCAGGGTGGGCTCCAGGAGAGGCTGTGGTCTGGTGGTTACAGTACAGGTTTGGATGAACATGGATGCACACCATCCCTGTCTGCTGCTGAGCAGCTGAGAAGGCTTCAGTGTCCTCGTTGGGCCCCCTACAGCAAAGATGTTGACAATAATTATTATTTATCCTTTTGAAGTACTTAATGACCATGAATGGAGAAGTATTATTAATTGTTCTCCAAATGACTTCAGTGCAAGGGGGAAGTGTGATATTTATTTTTTTTCATTATTGACTATTCCATGGGACTGAGCCTGCCCTGCTGTTACTGCCCAGCTGATTTGTGTGCCCCAGGTATGCCACTGTCCTGTCTTTTGAGAACCGACTTTGCCTAGTGAGCATAACACAGCAGGCAGGAACTTGTCTGGGCATCCAGAACACAGATCTCACCTCTGACCTTTCCCATTCATTGTATTTGCTTGAATAGCACAGCCCTGGAGCAAGAAATGGGTGGAAGGATTCATCAGAGGCAGAGCCTGGTCCTTAAACTCTTCTGCCTTTTATCTGTGGCCTTTTAAAAGACCCATCTGCAGCATGTGCAAGGGCGGCACAATAGCAAGCCATGACCATTACCGAGGAAGACTGCAGAGCTGTGCATGTTACTGGTCCTGACAGCTCAGGAGGAGGCGATCAGAGGGACACCATGGATGTGCTGAAGCACAGCAAGCCCCTCGACAGCCTGTTGCAGCTCAGAACAAACATAAACTAGGTTTCCATTGGTATTTCTTTCTTTTCTTCAGCAAGGATTAGCAGGCACTGCTCATGGGGAGAGCAAGTTCATGGTCTGCCTGGCAGCTGCTTCTGCTGAAAGGGAAGTGAAATTCCCCTCCTCTTTCAAACAGTGAAGAAACAAGAGTGGCTGGGATGGCTGCACTATCCATGCCTGACACGTTTGAGCAGATAATTTGGAAAGTACCCTCTCAAGTTGTGTGCGATGGTGTGTACAGAGGAGGTGTGACAAGCCTCTGCCAGGTCTCCGTTGCGTTAGGTGTGTGGGAAGGAGAGAGCTCCAGGAACTGGAGGGGGCACGAGGGTCTCTGTCCTTGCTCCTGTCTCTGATCCAGGCACAGGTGCCTCCCTCCTGCGAGCACTGCTCTGTGGGTTTCATGTGGTGAGGTAAAGGAAATGAAATTTCCAAGTGAGTCCCTGGCTTCCCTTTCCTTAAAGCTGCCGGAGGTAGAATGAAGAGAGACTTGCTGAAGGACATCAAGGTATTTTTAGCATGGGTAAAGAAAGACAAAATATAAAATACATTGGAAAAGATGCCTCTTGCAACTGGAAGAGGAACTGAGCTGTGTCAGACCAGCTCAGATCTGATGTTTTTTCTGGGAAGGATTTATTTACCTGAACACCAGCAAGGTGAAGGAAGTATCACCAGCTGCAGACTTACCAGAAGGATGGGGGGGGTGAAGGCTGTGTCCTGCTCTTCCCACTTCACACAAATTTGGTAAGTCATCCGGTACAAGAGTTCTTCCTAATGCTGACACCTTGCATTTCTGAGAGCTGCTCTTGGCTCCCTGTGCTGGTGCTGAGATTGCACACGGGTGAGGCTGGAGTGATCCTGCCAGGGCAATGGCACTGCTGAGGCCAGGGGCTTAAGCCAGTTCTGTCGATTTGTTTCACAAGCCTCAGAGGGTGGACCTGTCTTTTCCCAGCTGAATGCTTATTTGTGATGGAAACGTGGCTTTTTCATGCACTTGCTGCTGACAATGAGTGTGACCTCTTCACTCCTAATAATCATAATTTACTGAGGAAAGGGGGGAAATCGTTCTTCCAGGTTCTTTTCCCCTCACTGAACTCTGTTCTGGCATTGACTACTGGCAAAAGTGCCAGCACTAAATACTAACAGGACAGCTGCTTGAAAAGGCCTGCATTTGCTGTCTGAGGCTGTCCAGACAGAGCTCGTTATCCTGCTGCAGCTTTGGGCTCCTCGCTTCACTACTCTGCAGAGCTGCTGGGAAGATGTCCTAGAGAAGGCACTGGGAAAGGGCTGGTTGGCCCCAGAGCTGGGACAGCATGCATTGCCAACTATGTTGGCGAAGGAAGGAGGGCTCTAGCACAGGTTGGAGTGAGCTGTTTTGTTCCTGTGCTAAATTTACTTCTGCAACCAGCCTGTATAAAATCCGCCAGTGCAGTATTCTGCTGCCTCCCCTCTACAGGACTGGGCATTTGAAACGTCTGCTTTGATCTCAACGTCAAGCTGCCAGAATCCACAAAAATTACTTTCTTCAGCTCTGCGGGTCTGAAGACTGCTGGTAATTCTTGTCTCAGACCTGAAACAGGAGTGGTTCGAAAGGGTGACCTGCTGCCCTTTCCTCAAGGGTGGTTCGTTGCCAAGTTAAGCAGGATCCCCATATCCTGGGGTGTTAAATCTGGGTGGATTTCTCTATTGCCCCGAGTGATACAGTGCAAAGGGAGCTTAAGGCTTTGGAATCTGGAAAGCTTTTTTTCAGGAATGTGTGGCTTCTTACATTGCTTGGCTGAGGGTAGAGACCCCTGAATGGAAGACAGCTCAGGTGAATGACACTGGGCTGGTCCTTGAACCGGGCAATGCTTGGGGTGGTCTCCAAGAACAGGCATGTACAAGTAAACCCCAGTGAATGTCAGTGCCCACCAGCATGTGTTCACTCCTACATGCTACCACACTAGTTTTCCTCACCTCCCAGCTTCCTTGCCTGCACTGGCATGGAGGCACACCCAAAGACCCACATTGCTCTGCTTCTCCCTGAAAAACATCCCTCCTCCTGCCAAAAGGCTCCATCTCTCCATCTCTAAGGCTGTCAACCTTCCTAATCTTACAGCTTCATGCTCCTCTCTGTTTTCTGGGTGTGTAGATGTGCTTCCTATATGTTCACTCCATATGTACCCATCCATCCCAGAATGCAAGTACCTGCATGTTGCTGAATTTGCCTACTTAGTGCTATTTCATAGCGCTCCCTTGTATGTTTTTATCACCTTGAAAACCTTGCTCTCTCTTGCCAAGCTCCTGAGACTTCACAGGTTGCTATGTTTTTCCCTTCTGGAGTCCTTTAAGGTGGAGAGCAATGTTCATGAATGTGGTAGGTCAGATCCTGCAATAAATAAGACATGTCATGGCCATGGCACTTGCAAATTTCCTTTCTAGGGTTGCAACCATGGATTTCCAGTCAAATTATGACACTATCCCACACTGGCTTCTCACCGACTTGGTCTGCACGCCCTAGAGGGGACTCACAGCCTTTCCCTGCACTGCTTTGCCAGGGCATCTGACCACAGGCCCTCCATCCACTCTGCTGTTGCACACCTGCCCCTCTCCTCCTACTCTTCTGCACCACTCTCTAGTCCTGTCTGTTCTTACAGTTTATGTGGCTACCCATAGATGTGCCAGTGTGCACCACAGCGTGCGTTACAGCTGGAGCAGCGGAGCTGGAAGAGATAGAAGCCTCTGTACCAATAGTACAGCAGAATGCTGTCAGTGCATTGGTGATACCAAATCATTACCATTCACTTTGTGGCCCCCTCAGCACTTGGTGAAGGTCATTCAGGGCTTGCAAACGTCTTTCCTCTTCTTGGCCTGAAGCGTTCCTTGCTCTTCTCACCTTGGGTTTTCTGCACCGCGTATGTGCTTCTGCAGACCAGAACTATACTGGGAGACGTGTGTATTTAGAGGCTGTAGTTAATCAGGGAGTGTACCCACGCTCTTTTTTAGCACACTGCTCCTCAGGTTTTTTACAAAGGCTTTCTTAATCTTACTTTGCCCAATCAAAGCTGCGAGAGCTTCCTGTTTTTCTTGCCAGATGTTTCTTTAGTTTCCAAGTGCTGGCAGGTATGCAAGTACCTGAAGGTGTTAAGCACCTTGTAAAGGAAGTGTAAAGGAGCATATTTCAGCAGGCAGAAATCTTAAAGCAAAGAAAATGTCACTTGTAGCTCACCAAGATGAAAAGAATGTTGTTGCTGAAAAAATAGAAGATAAAAATTCTGACAAATCTTTTGTAATTTCTGAGTCTTGTTTGTGTTCCCATTAGCAAAGACAGACATTACTAACCATTCTGACACCTCAGGAACACCTTAGAGGTTAATAGGGCACAGCAGCACACAAAGAGCACCAAAGCAGCCAGTAATGATCTTGAAGTTTCAACCCTAGAACAAATTCTCCTCAATTTGCTGTGTAAAAATTCAACCACATGGTATTCTTCTGCCTTACTGATGCATGTGAGAGGGCCAGGTCTGCCTCATCCACGTCTGAGGGGAACTCACGGAGAGGGGCTCCTGGACAGTCCGCATGTTCTGCAGCTTTTGCCAGATTTCCCATCCAGCGCAGCCCCTCATGCCTGACTCAGTAGCTCTCCTTCAGGAAGGCTGCTTGGTGTCAGTGACTGCACGCTGCTTTCTGCTTGCTGTAGAAGACTGCTCCCAAGAGCAGGGTGTCACAGGTGGCCTTTCTGTCTTCTCTCAGCTGTAGGCTTGTGGGCATTCTGTTCCTCGCCTAAGGAATTGATCACAGAAAGGAGTAGGGATGTTTGTGAATCAATGTCAAAACCCCTCTGCCTGTCATTGTGGTGCTGGAGGTGCTGCAGAGAGGAAGCTGAGAGGACATGGCCAAAGAAACTGAATGTGTAATGGGCAGTGCTGGCTGAGGATGGATGGAAACAGAGAAATTATGGGGCTAAATCCAGGCTGTAGCCACCCCCTAGGGTGCTGCTGGTACTAGGGGACCTAGCTAGATCTCCGAGTGACCCAGAGAGAAGAGCAAGTGACGGGACCACTGTCACCTGCTCTTATCTGGTCCCCAGTTCATTTCTGCCACTTTTTCTTTCCAACTTGTGGACCAAGCTGCATATTGAGTAAAATTAATCGTGTTAACAGTCATGTAGTCAGTACCACTACTTTCTGACCATGTGAGCATGGTAGTTTTTACTCATCTGCTCAATGTGAGGGTAGATGCTGGCTCTATCTAGTCGTCTAGGCTTCTTGGCATTGGGATGACTCCTAAGAACCTCTTCATGCAGGTACAGGTGGCTGGTGGCAGTAAGCAACAGTAAAAGAGGTAATCCACCACATAATTTGCCTGAGCAAATAATGGTCTGTGCCACACCACTGCTGAGCAAAGGTTTGCAGGGGCTCAGGTAACAGAGTTTTGCTTGAGGATCTGGCAATGGTGGAGTAAGAAACTGGGTAATCAAAAGGACTCTATAGATGGAGGCTAAAAGGTTACAGCTGGACTGGGTGCCAGCATAAATCAGTATTTATGCATTTCCAGGCACCCATGCATATCCTTCAGCAAAAACACACAGGCCAAACAGCTTTTCTCTGGAGATCAGTGGCAAAAATCCTACCAACCTCAAATAAAGCAAAATTCATCTTACTGCAACTGACTCTTCAGAGAAGGCGGCAGCTGTGCTCTGTGACTGCAGATGGGAGCAAGATGTGGACGCCATGGATCAATGGGAGATAGCCAGAGGATGAGCTAGGATCAGGGCTATAGGTAAGCATCCAAAACCCACTGCAAAGCAATCAGGATTAGTGGGTAATAGAAAATTTTAGAACTTGAGCAGCTGGGTGGGGATAGTCAAAGCCACTAGGTCAGCACCATCCCCAAGATGGATGAACTAACTCTCTGGCTCCCCTTTTTGAATGGGAAGCTGGTGAAGAACTGCCTATAAACATGTTTGTACCAGTGTGATTCCAATATGACTAGCCAAATGCCATTGGTTTCTTCCATACCCATACCTCACCCAGGCTATTTGTTTGTGATGCACAAAGACATGGTAACAGTCAGCCCACAGTTTAGTTATGTGAATGAAGACAGCACTGGAGAGGTAGAAAGACAGCCACGTTGCAGCAGCATTTGATAGCATCGTGCATTGACAGTACAGGAAGGTAGAGACCTGGTCGTGGGTCCTGTAAGGCTGTGGTCCAAGCACAGGTCTCATCTGAGGAGACGAATCTCTGCCGAGACCCTCATGTACATGCTGGCACTGAACTGAACCTGGGAGGAGCAACACACCTTGGCTGCACCCAACTTCAGCTGCTCCACAGTGGGACACCCTTTACCATTCTGTCATTTGTGCTGTTGTCAAGCCAGGCTGAACTGCCTGAATTTACCTTGGGGTTGGCTTTAGGCAAGATGGTCTCATCCATAAGAGCTCCTAAGGGAGGAGAGTGTAGGTTACTACAGCAAGATCCTGACTGCAAGTAGTGCTTTGCTTAACGTGGATGAACTCACTGTTTTTGTGGCACCTGGTTCAAAAGTTGACTTCTGGAAGTCTGGTTTTGACTGTTCTCATGGCTACTCACTGATCAGCGCTTGCCAGAAAGTAAATGCCAGAGAGTAAAGAAGGAGCCAAATATCATTCTCAAAATTCTGCTCCTGGAGAGAATTACTCCAGATTTACCACAATGTTTCTGAAATCAAAACTAGGCCATAAGGAGCTAATCAAAGTAGGCTAGTGAGAGACTCGATATGGTCAAACCTATACATCTTTCATCCATATAACTGGATCTCTCTGGCTTACCAAAGTTGTCTGGAAAGGCCATGGTGAAACCAGATACTATTTACTTGAAACTGAAAAATCCAAGTAAATCTCTCCCAAAAATGGTCACACGTGGGGCTGCTTCCTAGGCTGCATGGCTAACACTGGCAAAGCAACAAACTGTCTGCCTTGCTTGCTGCAGCTCATCAAAACGTAAGTAGAGTGAGGGCCAAGGGCTGGATCTAAGCCAGTAGAAGGGCTCCTGTTGGGTTGAAGCCATTGTGGTCCAGAGCAGCTTTGTTTTAAAAATCAAAGAGAATATAAACAGGCGTGACTTGAGCTCTGATCTTCCCCTGAACCCAGATACGTCTCTGTCTGGAGCAGAGCAGCTAGCTCTGTATGCTTGTGTGCTCAGGGGTATTGTGAGACCTGAGAAGGACCAAAACAAGGTGGTTGAAGAAGTGATGTACTTGTGACAGGATTTACTTGTGTAAGATATCTAGATCTCTTTTTTTCCCCAATGAAAGAAAAAAGGATTAAAGCTGGTTCTACAGCAGAATTCGAAGTGTCTCTAAAAATTGAACCAGTCTCCTGGTTTCTTTCATCCCCACAGCATAAGGGAGCTGCGTCATTAAATTGAAAAGCATTATTTGTAAAAGAAGTCTGTTGCGTGTGTGCTGAGTAATTTCAACATAGTTAATTCAGTGGTGCAGGAGTCAGTGATGCAAGTGGTGTGGCAGCATTTTTTTAATTGTTTTTTTAAGGGCTGGATAATTTTATGACTAATAGTAACACTTGCAGCTATGCATGGTAGGAGAGCAGTAATCACAATTTGTGCTGCAGGGCACGAGCTGACTGCACAGGTTGGGAGGACAGGGGTGTTTTTTTTCCCCCCTGTGAAGTAATACAGCTAAAGGTGCTTTTGAAGATTGTTTTCTTTTGCCTTTTAAACACTAGACGTTGGCTGCTGGTCAAAGGTAGATTATCTGATGAGATGATCAAATGGTCTGATCTGCTAATTACTGAATTCCTGTGTCAGGGCTTTCTTTCCTGCACAGGGAGGTAATGTGCAGATGATGTGCATTTTCAGATGTTCCTTTTTTGGAGAGATGGACTTAAAGCACCAGCTCTGGTCCCTAATTGAAACCAGCAGCATTCAGTATGTTTGGACCACATCTGCGTGCTGAGTAGCCCTAGGCAGGCCTCTGTGGTTTCTGCTCCATGCACAGGAACAGCATTTCTGGCTCCATGCACAGGAACAGCATTTCTGGCAGAAGCTCTTAGAGTTAAGAAATTGCAGCAAATAATCTCCCATCTTTATTTCACGTTGCGTGTTTGCTCATGGAACTTCCAGGAGCAGATCAAAATCTCCTCGCATGTATTTGATGTTGTTTAGCAACAGTTCATTATGTGGGCATTGCTTTGTTTTCTTTCCTCCGGATTTGGCTAAGGCTGGCTCTTTGATAATCCAAGACTATTGTGAGTACTTGTAAGAAGCAAATTAAAAACTGGCCCTCTCTGAGTAAACAGAAACACAGGTTGAGAATATGTTGAGATCAGTTCTAACAGGGTGGTTCAATCTCCCAGGAAACCGGGAGAAAGCTACTTTAATTACTGGGTAGTAAAAAAGAATCTTTTTAATGTCACTAGTTCTGGCAACTTGGGTTTTGCTTTGTTCCTCCCGCTCCTGTAGCTGTAGAACCTCACTGAAATCATATGCAGCTGTACACACAACCGAGTAGATGGGCAGTTTTGACCACTGGGCAAGACCCCGATGAGTGGTGGTGTTTTATTTAAAGAGCGAAAAATAACTTACATTCTTTTTGCAGTTTGTGGTTTGCAGCACCATTGGTTAGAAAACAACCTTTTAATTTAAAAATCAAGCAAACTGAAGCAAGTTACTAAGAGAGAGAAATTATGGGATACTGAGATGTTGTCCTGTATCACCTCTTTGACTGCAATTGCGTTTTGCTGTCTCATGGGTCCTCATCAAAGCCTGTGCATCAGGTCGTTGAGCAACCGTGCTGTGGCTTCTGCCTTGTTCGTGGTGTTGAAGCAGTTGGGAGTTCACTAGGGGTTTATTCTTCCCTCTCAGGTTTACAAGCACTGGGTCTCCCCAAATCCTGCTCCTACCGGTCCGTTGGTGTTCAGTGCTACATCCCATCAGACTGGTGAGAGGGAAGGATTTCCTTTGCTGTAAGAAATTGCTGCAAGAAAGGTGACCTTACCCTGTAAGAACATTAAGCATTCCACTCAGCTCTTGTAGCAGGTCAAGAGTCAGAAAGGCTGTTTAGTGCCTATCATACCCAGCCCATGCTGGAACTCCAGGATTCTGCTGAAATGTTTTAATTAGTGCTTTTTTCATGTCTGAGATGAGGAAGTCCTGTGTGGGAAGAATAGCTTATAAATTTTTTCTCATATGGCAATTATGATTTTCTCTTACGTCGTCATTACTTGTTTTTCTTAGCTTTACCCTGGGGTGAGGGTTGAATCGTTAAACCTAATGAGTTGTCATGAGAAAAGCCCAAGGCACTAGGCTTGGAAGGACCAAGGAATGGTGACTGATTTCTCATGGGCTATGACGTGAGGGCATGAGGTGTTCTGAGCCTCCAGACAAAATGTGGTGGTTCCTTGGGATATGATGCTTCAACAGTCTGCCAGGGACACTCCTTTGGTGGAGCCGTTCTCCAGGGAGAACCCATGTGGCTCTTCAAGATGGACCCATCAGAGCCTCACCCAAGATGCCCATAGGAGGCCAGGACAGCTGAGGAGAGCAACATATTGGTTTGCTCACCAACCTGTTTATTTGGTGACCTTGCTGGCGTCAGCCCTGCTGTGACAGCACCACAGACTGGACCTGACAGGGTGCTTGCTCATTGCCTCAGCAGCAGGTGGATCACTAACAGCCAGAGAAGATGAGATGAAAGGAAGAGAAGGGACTAGCTATCATTTATTAATGCTACTGGATTGCATTTCTTTCCAGTGCTGTAGGAGGAGGGGCAGGATTTGCAGACATCTGATTAAAGAGGACACAGACCTCAGTGGAAAATAGGAGAGAATTTGAAGGAGGAGTCCCAGCAGGGTCACTGGCAGATGGGAAAATCTGAGTGCTCCCCCACAACTGTCAGAGGCTGGAAAAGTCTGATAGGACAAGGGAAAAAAAATTAAATAAAAAGCACATGGAGGCCAGCTGAGAAGGGGTGGGGAACAAATGGACAGTCATTATATTGGAGTTGATAGAAAAAAAAGCTTTTTTTAAAAAAAATCTCGTGATGTGTCCTGTTTGCTGATAATTTTAAGTTGGTGTTATATCTGGGGTACCTTTCCTGTCATTTGAGCTGTTGCTGCATGTGATAGTTTGGCCCTGGCTGCTGTGAGCACTGCTCAGCAGTAGCCAAAACACTGGTCTGTTATCAACACCCCTCCAGCCACCACCACAAAACACAGCATCATGAGAGATGCCATAGGGAGGACCTCAGCTAAACCCTGAGTGAGATCTGCCCTATACCTGAGTGCTGCCGTATCACTAGCATAAGTGAACTCAGGTTTTATGAAGACCTGTAGGAGTTTCTATTGGACTCAAATTTAGAAGCATCCTAAACGTTTCTGTACAGTTTGTTGGAGAATTATGCATTTTCTACATTTTTTTGTAACTTTCTTTAATGAGCTGTACTAGGGCTAAAGTTGCTAATTAAACTTCTTTCTTGTGAGAAGGCCCAGAGTAGTTAAAGATGTTCATAAAGGGCATCCTTCTGCAAGGGTTGCTTAAAGCAGCTGAATGCTTCAGCAGCCAGATTTCACCAAGGGTCCAGGACGTGCTGTGTGTCTCATCTGGTTCTGTGGCAATCACGCTTTTGATCATATGTAAAGATGTATTAAAAATGTTACTCTGAAATTTTCCAATTATGCAAAGTTACCAGTATTTGAAGTCAAATCCAGTGAGGTTTACTTCAGAGCTGGAGACATGCAGAGATTCCTAGATGAGATTTTTTTTTTCTTTCACTCAAAAGCGTTTTTTCTTATTTCTAGTGAGGATCAGAGTGCCCAGGAGCCTGATTTTTATGGTAGGACCAGCAGCATCTCTGTAATGAGGCCATGTGAGCCCGAGTGCACAGACCCTGTGAATCAGATTCTCCATCCTTGTCATTTTGGATGTTTTAGACAGTGAGATAATTGAGCCTCCCAGTACTCCTGGGGAACAAACAGATTTAATTAAATAGTGGCTAAAATAAAAGCCAAGGAGAGCACCCCTGCATCCAGGGCATGCAGGAATTCCACCAAGTGCGTGAATGCAGTTGCTTTGGTGGGCTAATGCAGCCCTATTGACGCTGGTATGATAATGGCTGCTACTTACTCTTCGTGATGTTTGTCCTGTTACTTCATCAGGATTACTGCATTTTCAAACGTCAACACTGTTGCTTTTCAGGCAAGGTGAAAGCCCCATCCTCACAGTGATATCGAAACCAGTGCTGAACTAACACTTCTGATATTTCAGTCAGTACTGCAAAAAAAGGCGTGATGGAATTCAGTTAAGAAGCCCAGATCCTTAAAAGCAGATAAAAATCAAGTGTGTGACATGTGTCGTGTGATTGTCACTCCTGTGTCAACTAAGAGAGCCTTGTTGGGCCATTCTGAAATAGGGCTCTCTATATTTCATATACAAAGCCAGGTCTTCCTTCTGGCTTAGCTGTTGCCAAGACCCACAGCAGAGCAGCAAAGAAATGAACCTGGCAGAGGCGAGCACTTTTGTTTGCAAGTTTACCTATTGGTGTTGCATCACTTTTTTTGGATGGATAAGCTCCTGGACAATAGGCTGCTCACAATCCCTTTGCACCACTTGGGCATCAATTTTTCAAGTAGAAGAGTGTGTCTAACAGTGACTGTTACTGTATTATAAAATGCAAAAGACACAACCTTAGCATCCTGCTGCAGCATTCTGCTCCAAGTTTTCCAAACCTCATGAAATCCTGTTGTGGTAGCCTGGATGCATTCTGTGGTTACCTTATTTGAATGAA
Source organism: Phoeniculus purpureus (assembly GCA_028565055.1). Taxonomy (NCBI): domain Eukaryota; kingdom Metazoa; phylum Chordata; class Aves; order Bucerotiformes; family Phoeniculidae; genus Phoeniculus; species Phoeniculus purpureus. Next base: position 18,286,549 of record JAOXOE010000702.1, on the reverse strand, counting down.
AAAATTGGTATCTCATGAATATAGTAGGGACAAGTAATAAACTTAGCTTGGAAGACCTCTCATTATTCCTTCTAGCATTCAGTCTTCTGTACCTCCATTATCGTTTTTCTTCACAGGCTTATAACTTGCTGTGGAGAAGGTGGTTTCTGGTGGGGAGCAGAGAAAGACACAGGAAGGCTCACATTGGTTTTTGCAGACTCTGAAGTAGTTAATTTTATTGCTGTTTTAGGTTGGGCTCTAAAAAAGGCACATGTGTGGCTTGGCTCAAATCCCAGAACTTTCCCTTGGGACTTCTGCTTCAAAGGTACTTGCAGGCAGGTTTCCCAAAAGCAGTGAAGTTGTAAACTTTTGGGGTTCAGAGTTAACAATGTATTTGGATGACTGTCTGGTTTAAAGCTACTTTCGCTAATTATTTTTCCCTCATGTGGTGATCAGACTGGAGCTAACTTGGAACAAGGCAAATAACAGTCCTGGACTTCAGGAGAGTAGACTTCGCCATGTTCAGGAATTGCTTCAAAGAATCCACATGGAAGACAGTCTTAGGAAGCAGAAGAATAAGCCCATGCCCTGGTACAGGCAGCTTTGCAGGAGAGGATCCTGGTGGACAAGTTGAACATGAGCCCACAATATGCCTTTGCATCTAAGACCAACAGCATTATGTCAGGTTGAGGGAGCTGATCATTCCACTCTGCTCAGACACGTGAGACATCTGTAACACTGTGTCCTGCTCTGAGCTTCTCAGAAGAGATATGTGGAGGTGCTGGAGTAAGTCTGGCCAAGGGCCATGAAGATACTTACAGGACTAGAGCATCTGACATACAAAGAGAAGCTGAGAGCGCTTCAGCCTGGAGACGAGAAAGCTCAGAGGGATCTTAGGTATATAAATACCTGATGAGAGGTAGTAAGGAATAAGGAGACAGACTCTTCTCAACAGCATCTAGGGAAAGGACAGGAGAGAGTGGATGCAAACCAAGCCAGAGGAAATTCCATTTAAACATAAAAAAGAAATTCTGCTGGGAAGATGGTTAGACATTGCAACAGATTGCTCGAAGAAGTTGTGGAGTCTTTGTCTTTGGAGGTCTTTGAGACCTGATTGGCCATGGTCCTGCACAACATGTTCAAGGTGATGGTGACCCAGCTTTGAATGGAGGCTTGGACTAGATGATTTCCAGAGCTGTCTTCCTACCTCAGCAATCCTGTGGTATTGTATTTGCATTCAGAAAATAATAGATTGAAAGAGTGATCAAGAATGGACTGTCCCCAGCTATTTGTGGAGCCTGGGAAGTCACAGGCACATACAGTCCTTGTGTCCATCCCAGGGGACACCGCATTAGGAACTTTTCCCATAAAGCAGTGTGAAGCATATAAACTGTCTTTCAGAGCATCTCAAAGCTGAGGTCTGATGCTCTCCTAGCCATGTGAAATCTGGGGTTTGTGAGTTACTGGGGTCAGATGCCCACACAAGACAGACAAGAATTAGCTAATCCTTTGGCAGAATGGAGCAGAGCAGCAGTAGAGAGGCCGGGTGCTTTAACTCGCCCTCAGTTTTGGCAGAACATGCTAGAAATGGGTATTTTGACATATGTGGTTAAGTTGTATAAGGCAGTACGCTCACACCATCATGGAAAGAGAATTAAATGGAACAGTCTGTAGAGCTCAGTAGGAACCACACCAGGAGCCTGTGGAAAAGGTCAGTAAAATTTAGTAAAGAGGCTGAGAACAGAGTTTGGATGGAATCTCAGGTCAGCATGTAAATAACAAATGTCAGAAGGCATTTTCATTGGTTATTTATTCTGGAGCCAGTGCCAGAATTCCTGTGTGAGTTTCCTGTACAGAATTGCACAAGAGGTGGATTGGGCAGTCACTGTGGTTTCGTTTGTCCTTAGGATTAGGCACTTGCTGGATGAGTGCTGGGCAGTAGAAACCCGTCTTCCTTGACTTATGGAAATTTCCAATGTGTTGGAAAGAAAACAGTAATTTAGTGATCAGCCCTTGCAAACCACCTTGAGGAGCTGGCAGGAGGATTTTAATGCTCTAGTAGAAAGCTGTAGCTTGGTTAAATATTTCACTGAAACAGGATAGCTCTGTAAGGCACGCTGGCCCAGCTCCAAGGTGACTAACTCGGCCGTCTCCTTCTGGGTGAAGGATCACCTCCTGGAAGCCCTCAGGAATTCCTGCTGGTGGCAGGGATTGTTGACAGAGAACGGGGCCCCTGCAGCCCGGGCTCTGAAAAGTTCAGCTGCATCTCAACTTGTGAGTGGCTCCAGGGTTGTTCTCAGTGGGACAGAGTGGTTTCTGTGAACTCCTTATTCTCACTTTCTTAGTGACTTAGGTTGTGTGTTGTACAGGCTGGTTTGAGACCCAAAGCAGGACATTCATATGGATTTTAGTCAAGAAGGAGCAGAAACTGTATTTCAGAAGTTGGTGTTGTGGAATAATGTGACTGGGTAAAAGCTCTGTCGTTTACACAACCCTGATTCTTCCCCATAGCGCAACCCATGTTACGTAAATAAAGCTGGCCCAGAAGTGTCTGTCCTTTATAGCCCCTCCAGTTGCTTGGTGAATGTTTGGTGGAGGCAGGATGTGGAAAGGGAGGACAGGTAGCTTGTTCTGCCCGTGTGGATTTTAAGCCTGTGTTATGAAGGAGCTTGAGCGTGCTCTTGACCCCTCAGTACTCTTGATACAGTGCTTAAGATGTAAGTGTGTGTAGGATTTTCAATGACATGTCAAACCATTAGTCCACCTTGCACATTTGCCCTGACTAGCAGTTGATATTTGATGATGATTCCAAGAAAATCAGTGTTAGAAGTAGCATGTTCGCTCAACGGAGATGGTGGTGTTCATGTACAGTTTCTCTGCAAAAGGACAAAAGTTTGCATTTAGGGTTAGAGGCTAAATGAAGTTTTGAGAGAAGATTTAGTATTGTCAGCATCTTATAGGAAATTTCACATGTTCTTGAAGAACATCTTGAAACTCCAGTTGCTTTTTGTTGCAGTTTTAATCAACATCTGATTGTATGTAAACCTGGGCAAGAATCTGTCGTTTTGGATTTTAATCAGAATCATAGAATCATTAAGATTGGAAGAGATCTCCAAGGTCATCAGGTCCAACCATCACCATCATAGCCTCTAGCGCTAACCCCATGGTGCTCATGGGTGACTTCAATCACCCTGATGTTTGTTGGGAAACTCACACAGCCAGGCACAGCCGGTCCAAAAGGTTCTTGCAGTGTATCAACGATAACTTCTTGATG
>JAOXOE010000702.1:18250052-18283196 GCA_028565055.1 Phoeniculus purpureus | reverse complement strand
ACCTGATATCCTAAAAAGTCCCTCCCCAGCTTTTCTGTAGGCTCCCTTCAGATACTGGAAGGCCACAATAAGGTCACTTCGGAGCCTCGTCTTCTCCTGTCTCCAACCTCCTGACGCCCACCCTTCACGTATTTATAGACATTAATGAGGTCACCCCTCAGTCTCCTCTTCTCCAAGCTAAAGAGACCCAACTCCCTCAGACTCTCCTCATAAGGGAGATGCTCCACTTCCTTCAGCATCCTCATTGCTCTACACTGGACTCCCTCCGGGACCTCTGTGTCCTTCTTGAACTGAGGGGCCCAGAACTGGACACAATAATCCAGATGTGGTCTCACCAGTGCAAAGTAGAGGGGGAGAAGAAACTCTCTCCATCTGCTAACCACCCTCCTTCTCATTCACTCCAGGACGCTGTTGGTCCTCTTGGCCACAAGAGCACACTGCTGCCTCATGGTCATCCTGCTGGCCACTAGGACCCCAGGTCCCTTTCTCCTACACTACTCTCCTACAGGTTAGTCCCCAAACTAGACTGGTACCTGGGGTTGTTCTTGCGCAGATGCAAGACTCTACACTTATAATTGTTATACTTCATTAAATTACTCTGTGCCCAGCTCTCCAGCTTGTCCAGGTCTCACCGAATAGCAGCAAAGTCTGCTGGGGTGTCAGCAACACCACCCAGCTTTGTATCATCAGCAGACCTGCTGACAGTACTCTCTAGTCCTTCATCCAAGTCAATAATGAATAGATTGAATAGGACTGCTCCCAGCACCGACCCCTGCGGCACTCCACTAGATACAGGCCTCCAACTAGACTCTGTCCCACTGACCACTACTCTCTGGCTTCTATCCTGCAGCCAGTTCATGATCCGCCTTGCTACCTGATCATCCAGTCCACACTGCCTCAGTTTGACTGCGAGGATGCTGTGGGAGACTGTGTCAAATGCCTTACCGAAGTCAAGGTAGACCACATCCACTGCTCTGCTGTCATCTGTCCACCTGATTATGGCCTCATAAAAGCCTATCAGGCTGGTCAAGTATGACCTCCCCTTGGTGAAGCCATGCTGACAGTCCCTTATGACCCTCCTGTCCTTGATGTGGAGACAGCGTCTAGGACAAATTGTTCCATCGCCTTTCCTGGGATGGAGGTGAGGCTGACCAGTCTATAGTTACCTTGGTCCTCCTTCTTACCCTTTTTGAAGTCTGGAGTGACATTTGCTATCCTCCAGTCCCTAGGCACCAATCCTGATCCCCAGGACTTAGAAAAGATGACAGAGAGTGGCCTAGCAATGACTTCTGCCATCTCCCTTAGTGTGTGCAGGTGCATCCCATCTGGGTGCATGGATTTATGTCCATCCAGTTTGCTCAACTTATCCCTAACCCAGTCCTTATCAACCAAGGCAAGCTCCTCTCGTGCCTCAACTTCCTGTGGAGCCTCAGCAGTCTGGGGCTTGATATCAAGACAGCCCCCAGAAATACAGAGAGAGGCAAAGTAGGTGTTCAGGATCTCTGCTTTCTCTGTACCCTCTGTCTCTAGGGCACTCACCTCACTCAGCAGGGGGCCTACACTGCCTCTAGTTTTATCTGCAATGTATTTGAAGAAGCCCTTTTTGTTGCCCTTGACCTCTCTTGCAAGGTTTAATTCCAAGGAGGCCTTGGCTTTCCTAGTTCCATCCATACATTCTGTCACCAGAGTCTTATAATCATCCCAAGTGGCCAACCCCTCCTTTCATAACCTATAGACTTTCTTCTTCCTCTGCAGTTTGCCCAGCAGCAACTTGTTTAACCACACAGGTCTTCTGGCTCCCTTCTTTGACTTCTTTCCTGTTGGAATGCTTTTTTCTTGTGCTTCAGAAAAGGGCTCTTTGAATGTTAACCAGCTACCCTGAGCCCCTATACCTGCTAAATCTAGGAGGTCTTTTCCAACCATGATTATTCTGTGATTCTGTGAATTATTTAGCTTAGAAAAGACCTTTAAGATCATTGAGTCCAACCTTTCTTTAGTTTAGGGGATCCTTTGCCAACACAAATTAGATACCATTAGAGCTTTCTTGGTGGTTCTGGCTGGCTGGACCTCGTTGGTGCTTTTAAACGCTACCTCACTGGTGTTCTATTCAAAGACTCAGCCTACAAGCAGATGCTAAATTAAGCTGTGCTCCTCAGCAGATAAATTTACAGTATTCAGCTGTTTACAGGTGATTATGCAGGGGCTGTAACAAAATAAAGCCTAGAGCATTGTATTAGCTGCGCCCTTGATACGGGTGCTAATACACTTTGAATAAACCCCTCAATTACTAAACACTTTTGAGTCCTGACAAGACAGTTCCATGATGTTAATGGTATCTTTATAACCTTTTTAACTTCTTGTTTCTCTGACAGAGCACTACAATAACGGCTATGAGTTTGCCCGTGGCAAGCAAAAAACTCATTTGGAGAGGATAATAAGTATTTACTAGTTAGATAGCTGGCAATAAAATTTCTCTGAATGAGATTTCACTGAGAAAATACTAACTGATTAAATTACTTTCTTTAATGGACTGGTGAAGTATGTAATAATAGTTTGTTGAAGCAGCAAGTCTAATGTTTCACTTTTTTTTCCCTTTTTTTGTGTAAATATGGGATTATTTTTCCCTCAAGTAGAAATTTTCACTGAAAAACTTAAACCAACCTTTCCACTCAAGTCAAAGGATAATTTTTCGTCTTAGGAGTAGATAATAATCTCAGATGTCAACAGCCAACATTAGAGTTACACAGAGTTTTGGGAATCCCTACATATTCTTGCAGATAATTACATCAAAATGGTACTAGGGTATGTGCAGAAACATGTGCAACGTGACATCAGGTTTTATCTTAAATGTATCACAGAATCACTCTGGTTGGAAAAGACCACTGGGATCATTGAGTCCAGCCATCTACCCTACCTTACAAGTTCACCTCTAAACCATATTTCTCAACACCTCATCCTAATGATCTTTAAACACATCCAGGGATGATGACTCAATCACCTCCCTGGGAAGCCCCTTCCAGTGCCTGACCACCCTTTCTGTGAAAAAATTCTTCCTGATATCTAGTCCAATATCCTACCCTGTTGTAACTAGAACCCATTCCCTCTTGACATATAAGTAGATATACAACATGCAGATATTTCTTGGAAAGGGATTTTGTGTGGTACACCTCAAACCAGAGCATTAGAGCATTTTGTAAACTACAACTAATGTTTGTTTTGTTCTACTAAACAGCTGGAGATGTTCCAACTGAAGGCTAAATCCCAGGTCAGTTGGAATATTTATGAGATTCAGGGGAAAAGACTTTGTAAGAACATATTTTAGAACACATTGTTATTTAAAATAGGAATTTATTGTGTTTCTAAACCAATAATGTCCTGCCAAACGAAATCAGAAAAATAAGAATTATGCTGAAAACGCAGGTTTCACAGATCCCACAAAGTGAGGAAGATGTATACTTGGAAAACTCATTTGCAAAACCTAACTGACCTTCTAGTGAGACTGGTGAGCCAGTGGTGTCTGTTCAGCCTGTTAAGATCACCTTGACTCATGTTTGAGCAGTTTTCCTTTTAAGTTGATGATGGATACTAGTTTTTCCTTTTTATCAATGATGGATTCTACAACTCATGAGAATCAGGATGCTCAGTCTTAGTTCTCAAAACCCATAAATATGTGTTTACATACTTGGACCACCTATTTCTCTGTTTATCACTGGTCAGAATTCCACGTTGTTGCTATAATATAATTTACTGACCTGGGATCCAGAGTATCATGCTCTTCTGCTGAATGTTTCTGAGCATCCATTTTACAGGCTTTTTGTCTGTGATACCCCTGGCACTGACCAGCATTTTGTATCCCCGAAAATCTCTCCTCTTGGCATTGGGAAGTACCAGGGAAACCACCAAATGTTATTAGTACAGCACTGGGAGAAGAACGGGGATAATATTTCTTGTTCCTTTTTAAACAAATTCATTATCTGCCCTGTTATTTGATTTAAAAAAAAAAACCCAAACAAACAACTTTTGCTTTCCCCCATTCCACAACTCCCTTGAAATGTGGTTTTAAATGATACCACATGGGGTTATAAATTGAAATCTCACTTTTTGTGCCCCTACCAGACTGGCTGACTGATGCCTGGACCTATTTGTCATAAAATTTTAATTAGGAAATAGTTATGAATCACTGTTTTTGCGTTAAAAAATGATGAATTGCAATTTATTAAACTTGTGAGTGCAGAGGAAGGAAGTAGAAGAGATTTTTGAGGTGGCATGGTCTGATTCCTGAACTCAGATGATTATTGAGATCCACCATCAGAAAACTGAGGTGCACCTTTAGAGCTGGTTTTGCAGACATCACCTTCCCTCGCTGACAGCCCTGCTCCTACCAAGCTTGACAGTTTCTATTAATTTGATTGGTTTAATAATCCTGTGAGTGCCTGGTGTAGCTGCGCACACTTGTGATGGCCTCAGAGAGTGGGGCTTTAGTTACTATCGCCAGAGGGGTAGTGGGGCAGTTGTCTCCCTTTGTGGCAATAAACCATAATAAAACAATTTTTAAAAAATAAATTAGATTAAATAATTGGAGTTGTGCAGAACTTTTAATACTGGCTGCTGTAACGTGGTTTGAATTATCAAGGCATTGGGGTTTGTTGATGATACCAGTGTATTTCAACACAAAAATCCCTGTAGTGGCACCACAACACTCAATACTTCCCAAGTTTTCAGCATTTAGGCTGCAGACATGTGCAGCAGCCCCTGCCTGGGCAAGCATTAGTTCCAATGGCTCCCACTTTGAATTTTTCTTCCTTAAAATGAGGTATTTTTTTCCCCTTTCCCTGACTGTCAGGGGCAGGGCTTTTACACCAAGACAGAGTAACTGATTGAAGTGGTTTTAGGGCTTTAATCCCTTGGTAAATTAGCCAGCAGGCTCATCTTTTCAGGGCTGAGCTAAACAACAGGTTGATACCATTTGAGTGTTAAGGAGGCTGAACCACTTGAGAGAGTAGGGAATGAATGAGGGGAGTAATGGCTCAGAGGCAGTGCCGGCCCTGTTAGCTCTTGACTCCTGCTAGAGTGAAGCAGTAATGCTAAATGATTTCTTAAAGGATAAAGTTGGGGGATTTTATTATTTGACTATTTGATTTATTATTTGATTCATGTGTAATTGAGCCTGGTATTAAGAAACATCCTTCTCTAAACTTGGAAAAAATATTTACAAATTCAAAATGCAGATTAATTATAATTTCATTAATATTTAAATTTTTTTAATAATGTACAAATATGTGCGTGTGAGGGTATATTCTATGTGCAAATATTTAAGCATTTTCAGTCATCAGCTGATGCAAAGAAAATGTAGGTCAGAAATCCAAACCCACCTTCTTATTCATTGAACTTTGTTTAATATTTTTGTTTGTCTTGCATAAAAATGCAGAGGTGCTGCTATTCATGATGATTGGGGTTTCAGTTAGCTGGTAAAAAGTTGTTTCCAATGTGACTCTAATGAAGGAATATATGAAAATTCTGTTTATCCTAGTCATCAATATTCTTTTAGGAAACAAAATGTAGTAAAAGCTGATGTCAGATTAAACCCATTAAACCTACCTGTTGGCCTCTTAAGTCCCCTCCCTCAGAGTTTTTCATTTCCTATTTAGAAGGAGAGTTAGGGATCAATACACACATCTGTTGATAATATTATATTTAATTAGAGCAATCAAACTCCATGCTTAGAGCACAATCCCTAGCAGAGAGAGCTTCAAACACATGGGAGGCAGCATGTGCTTGCCTGGTTCCTTCAGCATGGCCATGGGCACTAATCTGGGAAGGGGCCCAAATACGGTAGCTCAGTGGCCCTTGCATTGACTTTGATGTGGTTTGGGGGGCAACTGATTCTCCCCGGATGCTGTTGATCAATTATTTCCTTTCAGCAGTGAGGTAATTAAAGAGCTTGTGCCGTGTTGTCTGCAGATTTATTATTCTGGAGATTTAGAGAAGATCGATAGAGTGTGATGGCCTGGTGTTGGGAGCTGAATGGGAGGATGCTGCAAGGAATGGAGGTTCATGTGAAATGTGGCTCCGGGACACAGACGGGCTCTTTACCTGGACCTCAAGCTGACCTTGAGCTCAGCCTCTTTGACCAGTAGCAGTTTATTACCTATTTTTATCCTGTAGACTCAAAACTAGTCTGGCCTAGTTGCTATTGATTGAGGTATGTTCAAAGAAGTTAAAGTACTGTAGAAAAATAGTGACTAAAGCAATTAAATATGTTTTTTGTGGGGATAAGTCTGCAATATATGTATGGAATATAAAGTACAGTCTTAGAATTGTATTATCTCAAAAGAAGTGATAAAATCTAGCCTGAAAACAAGCTATGATCTTTTTTTTTTAAATGGCCATAGTTAGACATAACCTAGAAAAATCAATATTTTATGTTGCTAGAGCATGTCCAGGAATTATCAATATGATGAGAGGTACAAGGACATTCCAAAATGTATCAGACTCAGGTATATTTCTGTATAGGTTCTTGTCTTGTTTGTTTTACGTGAGTATTGTTTGCCAATGCCTTAGTAAGAGAAGAGGTAAGGACAGGATATGTGCTCTTTGTATTTTGTGAAAGGATTTAGTAGTCCTGGATTGGTCAGCAAATGTTCACCTACAAATCCTGTATAAACCCTCAGTGTTAAAAATGTATATCTCTGCCTTGAGGAGACCCATAATGTGCTTACAAGGTTGAAGACCAAATTCCAACATTTTTCTGTTGCAGTTTGAAAAGTACCAGAATTTTCAGATGTACAGATTTGTGCTTCCATGAAGGAAAAAAAAGGTTATGTTGCTTTGGGAGGACTCCCCTCCCCCCAGTGACATGTCCTGGAGGGAGATGACACTGTCCTGAGTACCTGCCCTTAAGAGGTGTTGCTAGGTGAGCATATAAAAGGGGACAGTGATCTTGATCCTGCCTCTTTCTGCTAAGGGCTTTCAGCCCAGCATGGGGGCTGTAGCCCCTTGCTAACCCCCACCCCCTTTCCTGAGGTGGTGGGTGGGGGGAAGACAGCTTCCAACGGCTCCCTCCCCTGTTTCTCCTGTTGGAAATGAGAAGGAGGGGGCTCACCGGGTCCACTCCGCTGCTGTACACGGCATGATGGAGGAGGACTGCCCAACCCTGGCATGGCAGCGACAACCCCGGTCCGGCACCAACCCAATGTACTGCAGACAGGGGTGATGCATGAATAATAGAGAGGATGGTGGTACTCGTCTCTACTTGACTGACATGCTCTTTTCCCGCAGATCTCTGATGTGAAAAAAGACCCAAGGACCAATACGATAGTAATCTCCCCTTGTATTTTTCTTAGAATATGTGATGACATTTGGGACACAGTTTCTAGTGTGTGTGCACTAACTTGCTTAACCTTTCCTTCGTTTCTGTATACAGTTATAGAGTTAATGAAACCTTTTCCAGTTTCCCTAAGCTATCCATTGTCTGGCAAATTTATCAGAGATCTCATTGAGACCTAACTGCTTTGTTTTCTTTTCCCTTATCTTTAATTGTGGTCTTGAACCCACCACATTTTCCCATGCTCACAATGGGAGATTGTCCCTAAAACTGCTCTAGGACACGAGACTGACTTGTGCAAGATAATTCATTAGTGCTCTGCTTGGTTTGGTGCTACTCTGCACAGGATGCTCCACCCAGCCAAAAGAAAGGTTTTGGCTTGTAGAGTCTAGAACAGCAGCGATTGCTGGCAGAAAAGAAAATTTCTGCTTGTTTAAAAATTAGGTATCTGAATTCTTTTTTTTTCTAAATGCTTGCAGTAAATAATATCCTGTAGTGCAAATTGCCTCTGCAAAGGTGAGGAAAATCCAGTTCTGATGATCGTCTTTGCTTCAAACATTTAGATCAGAAGCCAGAAGAGGATGTGATGGTATAACTTGAATTTGGGAGATGCTTATGAGACACATTCCATCCTTAAACAGCTTCTTTATATTCCTTTATAGCTAAATTAACCCAGAAAATACTAAAGCAAGACTGGGAGTGGGTATTAATATACCTCTACAGAAGGTTTGGGTCGGTTTTGTCCATTCTGGGGAGGAAATTAGTTCATATGGAGTTACAGGAGATCATCTTCTCTCCCAGGGTGAACATTAGAAAGATGCTTTAAAATTGTTTTTCCGGTCTTCTTGTTCTGCATTATTTGCATTGTAGGCATTGCTTAAGTCACATCAGCTGTTTAGGAAGTCCATGTGGAGTTTTACCACAAATGGCTTCTCTACTGTGCTACAAGCTGTAAGATCACAGAGCAATGCAATTACGGACCATGAATTAACACAATTGTTAGATCTGCCAGTGAAGGAGCAGATTTTTTTACAAACGATGGGTTGATGTCATGGAGATGAATTTATAAGATGAGAACAGTATTGCTGAGAGATGTTGGATGAGGACCCTCAACAGAGATGCTGCTGAGCCAGCAAGGTCTTGGATGTGTATTTCCTCTCCTCATCACTGCAATTAAACATTTAGTGAGGTTTTAACATTTGTAATTATTTACATTTTCTAAGAATGAGAGAAGAATGCTTGCGAGGTAAAGTACCAAAACAGACCTTACAGAGCACTCTGATTGTGAAAGCTGTCTGGCAATGAAACCTAATTGGGGGAAGTTTATGGAATTCTGGGTGTTGAGTACAGCTGCTTATTTATTACTTTGTTATAACTCTGTAGGAATAGAGAGATGCACATGTCTCAGCTAAAATTATACTGCCCAGACTTACGAGAGCCACTTGGAATCTCTCAAGGTTGCAGATGAGGAAGAGTAAATGCATGTGTATATTATAAGGTATTGCCCTTGGAGGTGACTTCCTCACTAACAACAAATCTTTCTTATATCTTCTCCAAGAAACCTTTGTAGGTTTTGAGTCTTTTGGCTTTTTATCTTTTTTCCCATTTACCTTAATGGTTTTTTTTTTAGACGTTTCTCAAACGAGCATTTATTTTGAAATAAATGAAGAAACCACAACATCAGAAAACATTTTGATACCCCAAATTCCTTTCTGAATTATTTAATGTTGATTCAGTGCTACTCAGCCTGGTGCAGAGTCAGGGTGTTGTTCTCTTTTAACGCAACCATTGAATTCAAACCCACACAGCCCTTGGCGTTATTCCAAGAGTGATGGGCTGAGCAGAGCAAAGACAAATTGTTTGTTTTCAGCAGCATTTCCTCATCAATTAATCTGGAATGAAATTTTACAGTCAGCCACTGAATATTTAAGCAATATATTTACCCCCTTTTATCTGGGGGGATATTTAATAACAACTGCGTACACTAAACGATCAGAGTGGTTAATGAGCTGAGCTGAGACTAGTTTCCCATCTTTTTTTACCCATTGCGATGAGGCAGAGCCCCGTGTCATGTGCCCCATTCTCAGGGCTGTCGCAGTGTAGCCCTAGTTGAGTGGCATCGGCAGGAAGTTTCTTCCCCTTTTGGTGCCAGATGTCAGGTCCTTTTGGATAGCTGTCTCATGATTCTGCAGTTAATGCAAACTAAATCCTACAAGTTTGCTGCTCCTGCACCCACAAGTTTTCGTCCTTGTCGTTTCCCAATTCTTCCAGTGCCCCATTCATTATCTTTAATGGTGATACTCAAGAAAGTTGAGCATTAGTAACACTCGACTCTTGAGTTTCAAATGGATGGAGCAAGAATTCAGATACACTCAAAAGAAGCCAGACTGCATGTTCTTCATGCTGAAGGAATAATCTTCACTTATTCCAGCCAGAATCTGTTAAATCATCATCAGGAGCCTTGTTTCTCTCTAGCTGCTTGGAATAAAACATGTAAAAAGTAATTTTAATCCTTCAAAAAATATGTAAAATTTCTGTGAATGCTTATTTTGGGTTTCTTATTTAAACAGGCTGCAAACAGGTCTGTATTGTTTCAGGAACTCAGAGTGTTTACTCAGTTTTCCATCACTTAAAGAAGTTTTGCTCCTCTAAAACACAGGGCTGTGAAAATCCAGCTCCCACATTCATGGATGATGTTGTCTTCACCCTTCACCCAACATTTCCCTTACTCTGTCAGTAGGTGGTTCTTCTGAGACTCAGAGGAGGTGGAAAGCTCATCCATTGTTCATCCTAGCAAACACTCCAAAGCATTTTCTAATGAATAGGTGTCACTTCCATCACCTGTTTGGGGTCACGTGTGGAATATTTTTATATTCCATAGAGTGCTCCTTAGCTGGAGTCGATCATGGATGACTCTTCCCAGTAAGTCCCATTTGGATGCAGCTGATACCCTGAGCTTGCACCAGTAAGACCTGGGAAATTCTTCTGGATAATTACCTGTGCAATTTGTTATTTGGACTATGAGTTACAGCTGATCTTGGTATGTTGATTGGTGGATTCCAGAGCAGTTTTATTTATCATGTTCTTATTTGGTTCAAAAGCACAAGACTTTGAGCCCTCCTAAAGTGCCCAGGGCAGGTTTGGCTTTTCTTGGTGGTGTTTCCTGTAATCACTTTTAAGTTCTCTGTGCTTTATTGCTTCCTTTAGAGAGCCACATTGCTTGTCATCTAGTCGATTTTCACTTAACGTGGCAATTCCTGACGTTTCCAAATTGGCAGATGAAAGGAAGGCTCATTCTGCATCTGAGTTTGGTGACTGAGATTTTTCAAGTTTGCTGACAAGCTGTCAGGCTGAATTCTGCTCTTAACCCCAGAAAGAAAAACCTACTGTCACTCCCAATGTAAAGACTGAAATTACAATTGTATTTGAAACACATTGCCAGCTTTGTTTGTGGGGTGGTTTTTTTCCAGAAATCCTTTAAATATTTTTATTCACAATTCTAATTTAAGCAAAGAAGTATTTTTTCAAAGTAACATCATTTATTTCTGGAAGCATGTGGAGGAGTCGCTCTATTTTCATGCAAAGGTAGATGGTTAGTACACCATAAAGCTTATTTCTCTCATGGATGCAGCGGGTAATTGGACCTGAGTGGCTGGCAGATCCCATCAGGACCAAGTGCTCCTTGAGAGGGTGGGATGTAGAATGGGACAGAGCCTATGGAGCTGGAGGATTTGGCTGAGGTCTACTGTGCAATGGGCTTCCCATGGGATGCAGGACCTGCTGATCTTACCAGAAAGCAATGAGTAATTCTTGGGTTTATCTTGTGGAAGTTAGAGAATACACAGGTTGCCTTTTGGTTCTGATTGGTTTTCCTATCACCATCCTAATAAAGGAGGAGATACACATTGACAACAATTTTAATCAAACTTCATGTCCTCAAAGGAAAGGGCTGGTTCCTGAAAGCACTGGAGTCAGCAAGGGGCAAAAAACTGCCTAAATTAACCTTCCAAATTTGTGTGATGATTTTAAAAGATTTGCTTCAAGACTCTGTCATAGCAGTGGGCTTTCAGGTGTTACTTTTGGGTTTCACCAACCTCCAGTTGTTTTTATTCCTCCATCTGTGATGTGTGAGGGGGAAAGACGCAACTCCAGACGCGGATACTGGTTTAAGATGGATTTAATAAGTTGAAGCAAAGTTGGAATTTTTCATGTTGAGCATTTTACTATATCCTTCAGGAATGTTTAGAACGATCATGCTTTGTTCCATGGAATTTGTTTTTTCCTCTCACAAATGTTTTTTAATTCACTAAATTAGGGGGATGTTTAACTCTGGGATGTCCTTTTCCTTTTCTGAGCTACTCCTTCTTTTCCCCACCTCTTTACTCCAAAACGAAGTACCTTAAGTAGAAAGTGCCACTGAACTATTTCCATTGTTGAATTATTCTAAGAGGTAGTTTTCCCTCTAAGACTTAAAATATCAGTTAAGACAAGAATTGCTTCCAATTATGTTGTTTTCCTGAGCTCAGCTGCAGTTTGGGGGTTTTGGGTCTTAGGTGAAACGTTGGTTGACTCCAGGATGTCAAAACTGGTAACGCTGAAGTTGTTCTGCGATGAGAGCAAATCTCTGCAATATTTAATAGCATCCCCTGCAATGAGTCAGGAGCCATGGAAGCAATTTAAGCCAATTAATCCTTCGTGTTAAAACATATTCCAGCTGAATTTTTTATCAGTAACAATGAGTGAGAAAGGAACAAATTAGAAATGCACTAAATAATAGATGAATGTACCTAGCCAAGATCCGCTTGTCTTTCTTATTTTTAATTTTAATGGGGTTTATTATTATTATTAATCATAATAGTACTAAATGCTAAAATAATCATATCATGAAATAATAATTCTAATTAGAACAATAATATTTAGTGCCAGATTCTCAACCAGAGTATATCTGTAGCTCTGTGGAATCAGTGGATTTGTGCCAACTTGATTTTGCTAAGGATCTGGCCCTTAATTTTGCAGTGGGAAAAAAGGAGGCTGTTTTGGGAGGAGAATGCTGGGGGCTGTGAGAAGTTTGCTAGTGATAACACCATTTTCATAGTAATAACAGAGAAAAAATGTAAATTAGGATTCTTTTGAGTTTCATAA
The DNA here is from genome assembly GCA_028565055.1 of Phoeniculus purpureus. NCBI lineage: Eukaryota > Metazoa > Chordata > Aves > Bucerotiformes > Phoeniculidae > Phoeniculus > Phoeniculus purpureus. The sequence goes on along the minus strand of JAOXOE010000702.1, from coordinate 18,270,730 downwards.
TGCAATTCAAGGGACTACTTGATGTTATTTCATTAGATGTAAATTACTTTTCCTTAAAGTACCTACACTTGCATGTATCAAGGGGATCTGCACAGAGACTCTAGGGTTTGTGGTTCGTTTCTGTGGACGCCAGTCTCCTAGAGCAGCACTTCTGCCCTTTTTTAATTAAAAAATGTTCTAGTGGCTGTAGCAGTGCCTGTTTAAACAAGCAATACATTTGATTTTGGAAATCTGTTTCACGCACTGGAACCGATTGTCCACTGTGAGTAAAGGCTGCTGTAATGTAGTATGGCATCCTGTTAAAATCCAATGTGTCATCTCATTTGGCTGCGTTTTGGGAATGTATCAACGAATCAGGGAGCAACGCTGGCTAATTCTGTAATTGCTTAAAGAAAACCCACCCAAACCAACCAACAGGAAACTCACTTCTCTCCTGTAAAATGCCCCATTAGAGTGTGAGCCTTTGCCTTCCAACACCTCTATTTCCAGAATATCTTTTTTTAAAGTGGAGTAAAATACCATCACAACCCATGTTTGTTATATTCTTAATTGTTTTGACCATAGAATTAATTTTTAAGTCAAAGCTGGGGAGGGGGTCTGGTGGGGGGGCACCTCTTTTTCATCATTCCCACTGCAGAATATTCAGCATGTCACAGATGTTCATGAATAATGTCCATTTAAAAGCGTTGGCAGCATGCGCTGGCGAGTTGGCGAGATGAATTAAATGTTGGGGGGATCTGACAGGCAGCAACGCTGCTTTGTGATCATTCCAAAGTTCTAATAATCTCCCTCACCTTCCCTGCCTGCCACTAATGAAAGAGAATAGGTGATTGCACCTCGGGCTATGTTCTGCGCCTAATGACTCCTCCAAAGGCAGATTTATGAAGAAAAAATTAACTTTGAATGAGGATTGAATTGGCCCTGACAGCCTGATAGACTGTGACACAGATTCTGTGGCAAAACAGACGTAGCTCTAATTGATTATCAATATTTTAAGCAAAGTGATGAAAATAAGCATTAAGTGATGAGAAAGGCAGTCTTAATACAGTCGGCACTAACCGGGATATGGGAAGTCTTTGGGGAGGTCGGTCCTGCTCGCCGATACAGAATTTTATCTACTGCTTCTTACGTTTTTCTTCCCAACATCCTGTTTTTAGGGGTTTGGGGTTTTTTCCTTGCAGATTTCTGACTGGCATATTAATATTCTGGACAAGGATGCGTTGTGCTTCCTCTGCTCTCTAGAGAAGTTTGTTTAATATTTAACCTGTCTTGACTTAAGCATAACTTCTAAGTGCAGCTTTGCATGGGTTTGGCTATGCTCTGTTTTCTGCTGTATTTTCTCACCACCCTGTGTTGGTTATATCCAGCAACCACCAACTGCATTTTAAAATACAAATAATTCAGAAGAAAGAAACAGTGAAAATTTGTCTGGTTGGTGTTAAAGGATTTCTCTTCAGAAATGTGTTGGTTACACCCAACACTAGCACTTCTCCCTGCCAAGTGCAGAGCTGGGTGTGCTCCTCAGAAGCTTAAAATAACCATTATGGGGCAATTCCATGGGGCTGTGGAGGGGAGCTGGGAGCTCCTGCACCAACCATTGTGCTCAGGCACCTCTGATATCTGTAGTTACCCATGGTTGAACCGAAGAGTGGCCATGGGAATATTCACTCTATTTAAATGTAGAATAAATGCTAATTTAGCAGAGACAATTAGAAAAATGGGGTGAATATGGGACAATACAAGTGTGTGGGTGATGGTGTCACCTCTGGTTTGGATTTACCAGCTTCTGGATGCAGCTCCTGTTCCTGTCTAGGGAAATATCTGAGAAATGTTTGTGCTGGAATTTTTTTCGGATATATAAAGGATAACTTTGAACATTGACAAATTGAATGTTCAGCAGGAAGGATTTCCACAAACCTTGATCAATTTAATGTACTCAAGAAAAATAGCATGTCAATTAAATAAAGCCTTGTCAGTTAATAATGGGTTACACTTGTCTTTTTCTGTGTGAGATGACTGATTATTTTCTAAGTGCAAAAATGTTTGTGTTTAGAATAAAAATAAATGGTTAAGACTTCCTGATGAGCATCGCAAGTGACTTGGCTACATTTCTGATGTAATGTCTGTGTGTGGATTTGAGTTGATTTGCTCTATTTTCTCCAAATTCCTCTTAAAACTATTGCCTGAATTTTAAAGTTTAAGAGTGGGAAAGTCCACAATTATCTGGATTTTTTTTCCTGAAAAAGCTGCTTTTTCTTTCTTCTGTCTACTGTAGCCTCTGAAGAGATGGTTCCAATGTTTCCTGTTAGCATAATGTCATGCAGCATTATTCACATTTTAATACAGAATCTATTGATTTTTGTACATCTTCATAGTTAGCTAAAGGTGGCTGTTGGCTCCTTGTGCCACATCAACTGACTAGAAAGTCAAAAATCTCAGCAGAACTAAGTGACCAGCAAGGAAACTGTGTTGTTACTGGAATTATAGTTTAACTGCATGGTTAAAGCAGTACTTTTTTTTCCAATAATGATCAATATTTAAGGTATTTTAATTGTTTGGGGGTTTTATTTCAGTCTATAACATTAGGCAAAGAAGCAGCTCAAAGATGTGTTTGCACATAGCATTATGTTTAACCATTTAAGCTCTTTGCTCCATACAGAGCATTGGTACGATGGTGATTTTAGGGGTTCTGCCATGAAACCCTGTGAAAATAGGGGTTGAAATAGTTCCCTCTTAAAACACGGGACTGCTCAGGCGCTGGTCTGCTTCAGCCTGTTCCTCCCCACACGAGTGTGAGGAGTCTCATCAATAACACTCTCCTTTCTTAGTTTTCAGACCTTCACTACCTTCACCTTGCTCTTCCTGTGTTCTAGGATGCAGAACAAACTGATGTGAGACCTTATTACACCCTGTATAGGCCTTATAGTACATTATATTGACTTACAGTGCCCTATAGAGACCTCATCGTACCTTATATAGACTTTGTAGCCTTCCAGTACTTAAAGGAGCTGATAAAAATGGTCAGGGGACAGACTGTTTGTTTAGTAGGCTGTTGTGACGGGACAAGGAGTGATGGTGGGTTTGAACTTAAAGAGGAAGATTCAGACTAGAGAGAAGGAAGAAATTTATTATAACTGAAGGTGGTGAGACCCTGTGCCAGGATGCCCAGATTGGTGGGAGAAGCCCCATCCCTGAAACCATTCCAGGTCAGGTTGGACTTTGGGGCTCTGAGCAACCTGCTCTGGTTGCAGATGTTCCTGCTTGAACTGAATTATTTTGGAAGGTCCCTTCAACCCAAAATTTTCTGTGTTTCTCTGTTGGAGCATGACAGCATCTGAAAGTTGGTTGAGTGAAACTCTGAATGTTTTGAGCTTGACATATTTTTCAATACCTGTGAGACCAGTCATTCTCTTCTTTTTTTCTGTTTCTTTTACCTTTCCTGGGTTTTGTTTGTCTCTAAAATATGATCAAGTTATAGGAGAGCAGAAAACCTGTTGTACATTTTAAGAGGGACGTAGATTATTCGGTGCTTGTGGATTATTAAAATACTTGTATCCACTTTCTGAAGTGAGAGGGTATTTGCTGGGGGACTGTCTTTTCTCTAATGGAACAATTTAGAGGGAAGAGGGCTCTGAATTAATAGAATTAGTTAAGAAGAAAGAATTAAAGAGAGATTTCCAGGTGAGTGTATAAAGTCTGGATGGGAAAGTGGACAGGAACCTAAAATCCTGTGTGAGTGCTTGGTACATAATGACGTAGAGTCTGCTGGGACTGGCAGTGTCTGAGCACAAACCTGGAAATTGCTGCAAAAAATCAGTAACAGTGTGGGAGAATTAATGAGATCTATAGATAAAGCTGCTAACGCTGTGCTGAGATACACCAGCTCATTTCATAGCCCAGTGTTTCTCTACAGCTCCCTTTCTTTATCTTTTTCCTTTTTATTTTCCTTTTTATTCCATTTTTTCCCTCGTCTTTTTGTTTCTTATTTCTTTACTTTTTTCTTTTTGTCTTTTATTCTCTTTTCCTTTCTTCTCCTCCTCACCCTCTCTCAGGCCAGCTGCCATTTCAGCTCTGTGCTGAATGGGTTAATGGACCTGGTTCATCCGTCTATTGGCCCTGGGGGATGACCTACCCATCATTGATCCATCCTACGTAGTAATTGCTCCTCAACAGGAACCCAACTTGCAGGTCTGGCAGACAACCTGCATGTCCATTAGGAACTCTCCTGCTCTGGCTGTCAGCAGCATCCACCACTATCAAAACCCAGGGAAACATGAAGGGTGTTTTTAACAACAGAGAAAGTACTTAATGTAGCTCAGTTTAAATTAACTTTAATTAGCTTATCAATATTGTTTGACTCCTGCGCTGTCTTTATTTGTCTGTACTTATTGCTCATTTATTTATTGGGATGTTTCTTCTAATTATTTGGATTAATTTCCTCTTCCTTTGTGCTGCACCCAGCACAGTGATCCTCCTGTTATGTTAATGGTCCACCTGCTACCAGCAAACATCTGTATTTCCAACGTTATTATTTCAGTGCAGGTAAACATCTCAAACATCTTCCCTGTGTGGTTTTTCCATCCTTCAGAGCAAAAAAGAAAAGAAAAATCAATAGAATTGTAATTTTATCCAGGGTTGGATGAGCTCTTAAATGCTGCCAGCTCAAGCACTTCCTTACTTACTTATTTTATATGTTAAAGCTTCGTAAGCAGTCAGGCTTCTGCTGTGTCCCATTTCAGGAGCAGGCTCAGCACTCCAGCTAGCCTGATCAATTAAACCCTGCAGACTTCTGCTGAAGCGACTTCTCTGCTATGCTGAGGAGCAGCTGGCCCTCATCCTCCAGCTTTAGGAGATTGTGGGGCAAGAGAACTTGGTTCTCTTCCCAGTACCAGGTCCTTTAGATGCTTCTAAGTGGACTTTTAGGTACTGCTAGGTGGGTTTTTAGATGCTTGTAGGTGGGTTTTTAAGTGGTCTTTGAAGTCAACATGGGCTGTCCGTGGTCCTGTGCACCCTAAAATATGGTGTAAGGAAAGAGTATTCCACAGAACAGAGGTTTTCCATGATGCTTTGCCAGTAAATGATAGAGACCTTAAAATATTGTAAGAGAATTGTTAGCATTAAACTCTTAAAGCAACACATGGCTTCAATGACTTCTTTTGGTCATAATGGACAGTGTCCTATAACCTCAGAGACCTGCTTCTCTCTAGATCTATGGGGTAAGTTAAATTATTGTTAATGAGTGATTTTGTGCAGAGAATTGTTCTCAGATACTTCCTAAATAGCTACGTTGTCCGTATAATTAACCAAGACTTGACAGGACAGCTCTGTTTCAGCCCCCTGAAGTCTGAACTACAGCTACAAATCAGCAACTTAAAAAACACAAAATAGAAATTTACTCATGGACCAGCAACATCTTCCATGTCTGCTCTGAATATTTATGTTTCTTTTCCCTGATAACCACAGAGATACACAATGAATTGTTCCCCTTGCAGCAACAAATGGGCGAGGAAGACCAAAGCAGCGGAAGAGATAAATCAAATGTAGGCATGGGGTAGTTTATTGAATCTAAATTGTGCCCAGTTGGCCCACGAGCTCTCTAAGCTATCCATCTTGTGCTGATAATGGAGGGTCTTGAAATCCACCTGATGTTTGCATTATTAAATTTCAGCCTAATGAGCTCCGCTAATACATATTGAAGACAGTTGTAAGGAGCAGAATGTGAATCTGAGCGGGATAATTTGAAAGAAACATAAGCTGAGCATTTTACATGACTCAAGGGGTGTATCTACAATTACACACATAACCAAAATTGAATTTAAATGGAATTTCTATCATCCTTGTCCTTTTACCAGAGAGAATCAAGTGTAAATGAAGTAAAAGTCTTTCAAGTCGCTAGCCATTTTGTTTTTTATTGTCTAATTGAATAGATTCCTGTAATGATCCACACTAGCAGGAAAGTTTTAATATGACATTAACTTTAAATTTTATCTAAATATGCATAAAAGCACATAAATGGGAGCAGATGTCTGTGTAATCGCTTCTATCACTTGGTTACACCACGGTGTAAGTTGTTTATTTTATGAAGATGGAGCTACTGGCTGCAAGAAAACACCAGGGTTGCAAAAGCCCCATCGCACCCCACTCTGAATTTTTTTTTCATAAATTATTTGTTGCTTCAGTAGATGGTTGGAACAAGTCTTGGCGAAACTGAACAGTCATCTGCTAATTGTGTTACAGTTTCCAGTGATTTTACTCTTTAAAGTAAGAAACCCTGGTCTAAAAAAGAAAAACTCTTTCTTTTTTGCGTTTGGTGATGCTTTTTAAAAAACTTAGTATTTCGTCAAGTATAATGCTATTAGGGACTTATTCTCACTTAGTTCACTCATCAGGCAGTGAGATGGCAATAAAAGAAAATGGCTCCTTTGAGACATTAATGCTTCGGAATAAATGATGTGCTAGAACAGAAATTTAATTAATTTACAGAGTATATTGATAGTCCCTTGTTACTGTGCTGTATATTTTTAATCTTCTTTAACATCTGTAGTAAAGTGTTTGAAAACCCCTGCAGTTGAGCAACTAGTAGATAATTAAGTAATAAGGGAAGAGGTTTCTAGAGGGAAAATTATTCTTTTTTAAAGGATATTGGCATAACATGAGTCGGGGATTGTTGTATCAACCCTAAACTGGAGTTTGCAGCGAGGAGAAAATTGTACACTAGCTAATTTAATATGAAGCAGTAGGTATTTGACTCCTATTTTAAATGTTATCTGCAATTGGAGTTTCTCTCCTCAAAAGAGATTTTGGGAATTAGTTGCTATGGGAGTAAATTATTATTTTTTAAATTCTCTGCATTCATTTCTTTATAGTTTGGTTTAGGGGCAAGTAGGGTGGGGAAATTTGTGTTTAGGGAAAAAACCCTTTAAAAAGTATTACTTAATAAAAACCAAATGCAGACATTTGTATTGAACTACTACTGCATGTGAAAATTACCCTCTGTAATCCCATTTATGTTGTTGCCCATTTATGTGCAGGATCTTGAAAGGAAATACAGTGAGTACTAGATTCTGACCTTTCATGCACATTGATTGACTTATTGTGGGAGCTAAAAAAAGGCGTTTAAAATTTGGTTTAAACTCAAGGAGATGTGGTTTGGTGACAGAAAACTAATTAAACATTTGTTATATATCTTTTTTTTAGCTAAAGCAGATGAAGCACTAAAGGCTAAAGAGAGAAGTGAAGAAGATGCAAAAAAAAGGAAGGAAGAAGGTAATGCTTGTTCTAATTCAGTACCAAACTAAAATGCACTGTCAGAAACTTATTTTTAAGGGATCTTATTATTTCAAGGGACCTCCAGTGGGGCTGCTTGGTTCTCTCACAAGGACATCTGAAGCCATAGTGGCCCATCTGACTCACCTTTAGTTCACCACAGCTTTCTGCTTTGACCTCCAAAATTGACAAAAACTGCTGAATGCACCAGAAATTTCAACCAGATTTAAAAAAAAATATATATTTTAGCTGCCATTAAAGCAACCTAAGACCTTCAGACAAAGTTGTAGTTAAGACCTTGCGGCGTGGCCATACCACTGGTTTGCCTTCCGGTGCTTGGTTACAACATTGAGTGCAGCAGTTAAGGCTGTGACATCCCTTAATTTTTGCATTGAACTAAATGTAAAAAAATTACAGTGATGGTCTTCACTTCCCATTTCTCATGGTTTTTACCCTAGAAATACACATTGGCTCACACTAGTCACTCCACTGAACTTTCTCTTTGCTGTATTGGTTTAAATGATGGTGGATTGCACACAGTAACTTACTTAATACCCTGAACAGTCTCTATGTAACTGTGCTCCTGGTTCTCCTGTGCCCTTGGTTTTCCTGTGCCCCTTGTCTGACTACCCAGCACTGGATTGGTGTTTGGTCGTTACTTTGACCCCCCCAAAACACATGATCTAGGTTCACAGATGGTGGAGGAGATCATGGAGGAGGGTGGTACCTAGTAAAGTTCTCTAGGACAGCTTAACATTTAAGGAGAAGTTAAGACGTTGAGATATTTTGCTGTGCCTCTGGTCTCTCCAAAATATCTTTCTTTCCAGTCTAGCTAGTCTTATTGGAATGTCTTTGTGTCTCCTTGTCCCTCTGCTATCTCTGAGCACACAAAATTGAACTTGAAAGGAACTTCTATTTACCACAATCATGCCTTTGTCTCATCTGCCCAGCACCATCCAAGTACCAGCACCTGATTCTCATGCACATACTGAAGTATCCTACTAGTTTCCTGATAGCAAGGTTCCACCTTATCCTGCTTTGCCACCCTTATTTTCCACGAATCCTTCCTAAGAGGCAAGCAGTCTCCAAGAGCTAATCTCTGCTTGTATTTCTTTTTCTGAATTGCCATTTTGTATCTTAGTTCGAGCTGCTGTGGGATTTTAGGGATCCAAAAGCACTGATTTCTATGGCAATCTCATACATCTTTATTTGATTTTGAAGTAGGTCGTTAGCAAGAGTTTTTGGGTTAGGAAAATCCATGTCACCACCTCTTCTCAGGGACTGCAGGGGCTCTTTGGTTACAATCAAATTTCTTCAGTTTTCTTCCTTTCACATTTTTTTCTTTAGCTGGAACTCCAGCCTCAATAATTTCTAAAAGTGACATAAAGCTGATTTGCACTTCAGATGCAAACAATCTTCTTTAAATCCTGAAAATTAAGTCTTAAGGCTCTTCAGGTCAGATTCAGCTTGTTGCTCTCCTACAGGATTTATAGGTTTTTATGTGATTTTCCCACCCTCTGTTTGTTTCTAGATTTAGATGTCTAATAAGCTCCAAACTGTGGGGCTTCCACTGAAGGATTTCAAAAAATGTAATATAATCATTATTAAAAAATCATGTGATGGATTCTTTTCATCTGGTTTTGGTTGGGATTTTTTTTCCCCAAGAATAGTTGAAAACATTTATTTTGCTTTACCAGCTAAATCCAAATCAACAAGCTGATTGCTTAAAAAAACCCCAATCCGGAAGTCCCCAAATCCACCCAGCTACCAGTAGATGGATTTTTCAGTTTGATCCTGTTCTCTCACACTTCTATCAGATACTGTTTTGTTTGGTTTGAACCACTGTCCACCTCTCTGCTCAACTGGTTAATCTGGTAGTCAACATCCCTCAGCTACTGGTAATTATAAGGTTATTTATTTCCTTGCATGGGTCTTACTGAGTGTCTTTTACCTGAAGCTCCCATTGCACTCAATAAAAATGGAAAACACCATGTAATTATCTCTGGAAAAACTTAAACTCAGCAATTGTGTTTCTTTTCTGTGTTTGAAAGGGGTTGGAGGTGCTCACATTTCATAAACTTCTAGTTTAATGATGTTTAAAAAGCAGCAAAATGGGATTTCTTTTTCACTTCAAAGAGCATTGGGCAATCATTAGATCTGAAAGAAAAACTCTTTTATGATAATTTTCTAATTATGTTATCTGGGGTACACTGTAAGAACTTAGTGATAGACACACTAGATGCTCCCTAAATGTGAAGCAGGTATATGTGATAGCTTCTTGATCATCTTTGACTGGTTCAAGGGTTGGAACTAGATGGTCTTTAGTTCCCTTCCAGTGGAAGATGGTCTTTACAGTCCCTTCAACTGAAAGATGGTCTTTAAAGTCCCTTCCAACCCAAACCATTCCTTGATACTTAAAAAGAGACAAATGGCCAAGTAGGATAGTCCAAGAGAAGAAGGAAAGGGAAGAGGCATGAAAAAGGTACCAATCCAGCCTCTCTGCACCCCAAACCCGGGTTTGGAGCCTTTTAAAAAATAGATGCTTTGCTTAGGGAAGGGAAGAGACAAGCTCTTAGCCTGGCAAGAGGATAGGTCTCCGTTTGCACAAATTTGCAGCGTATGTTTGGAAAAATCCATGTGGGTGGATTTTTCGTTCCATCCCATTGTGAGCAGCTCATATGCTACTAATTGCTTTGCCTACAGCAGTTATAAAGGGTAATATGCAAGGGGAGCAAAAGAAAAGGGGCCTGATTCATTGGAATTGGGAACAATGGTAATTTGCAGCAAAAGCAGGAGGAAAAACTTCTTTGCAATGTATTAATAAGCCCCGTAAAAACTGTCCTGTGGTGCCTTTGAAAAAGTTGTGAGGCTGTTATACTCTTCAAAAATGAATAGAAAACTGTTTCCTGAAGAGAGAGACATGTGAAATAAAAGTCATCAATTTGTCTGAGTAGTTTAGCTACCAATTAGGAATAAAATGGTTTATTTTCCCAGGAAAAAAAAACGGTCTGAGTGAATTGGCGATGAAGTGTTTAAGCACAAGCAAGTCCGTGTGAGATGTCCAGAGCTGTTGCACAATGGGGAAACACCAGTTCTGTGTATTTTTGATCATTAAATTCTCACTGGATTAGCTTCTGTTGCATAAGCAGGGGTGAAGAGGAAAGTTAAAAACTCTGTTCTATTTGTTGGTTTTAATTCATTATTATGTTTGTAATTATTCAGTGAATTTCCTGCTTGCTCTCCCCAAGCCCAACTGGTTGAAATGTTAATAATGAAATTACTTAAGTTACTTATGAAATGTCCAGTTTGAAAAGTTGCCCTGTGTTTCAACAGTGGTTGCCTGATGAACCTTGTTCTGTCCATCCTCAAATGAAGGTGTTTGCCTAAACCGACCATAAATTCACCATTTCAAATGATCATTACAATAATAAACAAACCTTTTTTGGAAGATTCGGATTTTGAATTCTCAGCCCCTGTGTGAGGGTGCTGTCATGTTACTTTTATTGTCATTTTATTGCCAAATCAGGTGTGAGATTAGATGTTGGATGTTACATGTAATCGGCTCGGAAATCAAATTATTTGACCTCCAAGCCTGGCGCTGCCCCCTCCTGCTGCTTTGCTGTTAAATATGCAGCGTTCTGCTGTCATGAATACAAATGGGCGACAAATTAGAATCTACAGACAGCTGACCCGAGCTCCAGATTAGAGACTGGGGGCTTGTGCTGTTTTAAATGTTTTAATTACCATAGTCCCTACAGCCGGTTGAAGGACACACACAGCAAAAAGATATTCTTTTAATTTTTTTTTTTAGCAGTAGAAAAAGCAAAGAAAGACAGAAAAAGGCTCCCTCCATCTCATTTGAATTTTTCTGTTTGATTATATTTGCGCTTCCATTGGAGCTATGCAAATGGGATGCATCAAATTAGGGCTATTAATAAAAAAATTGCAATGCTTTTACACCAGGAATTTCCAACAGGGAGGGCTCTTTCCGCTTTGTGTTTATTTGCTACCTGTAAAATGACAGAAAAATCTTGAAGGGGTTTGACTGTCAAACTGGATTTTTCACTCCAGGCTTGGCAAAAATTCAACAGACCCCAAATGGATGGGAGCAAGAGCCAAGATAACACGTGTGCCGTATTTTGGGAATTCCAACACGTTGGGTGGCATCACTGGGACATTTGGGGATCATTTCTCTTGGTGTATCACCACTGATAACGTTTGTTTAAATTTTTCCGCTGCATCCTGCTCCCAACCTCGTGTCCCACAGCCGTGCGGGGTCTCGCATACCAAAAAGGTTTTACATCAGCAAACAGGGAAAAGAGGAACTTTCCTCCAGCCCCAACTCTGGGCTGGTTTGTTCTCCTGGAATCAATCAATGGGTAGATCAATGTGTCGTGGTGCTGGCACTGGGGCGGGTATTGTCCTGCTGCCTTTCTCCTGGAATTTGCATTTTCTCCTGTTTCTGGGGCGTGTTGGCCCGCTGGTGAATTGATTAGTTCTGCCTACCCAGTCAGCAGCAAAAACATTTTGATATACTCTGGGGAAATAAATTTGGCAGAAAATCAGCATGAGTAGATTTAATTATCACTCGGAGACCTTTCCCTTTTCTGGCTTAGTGATCCTGAAACGTGGTGCCTTGCGCTGAAATCTGTGCGGACGCCCGGCTTCGCCTCCCAATTTGTTCCTCCACGCAGTGATAAGCCAAGCAATTACTGGTTTATTGATTTTTCATCATGGCAAATTTAAAGTTGATTTTTTCCCTGAAAAGGCAGGGGGTGATTAAGTGTTTCCCCCTAGGTTTAGTACAAGAGGGCCGTGTGGCAGAATCTAATATCCTGAGGTCAACCTCTGCAGGCAGATAATAGGGTGCCTTGGCCACGTGTGACGGCGAGGAATCGGGGCTACAAATGTGAGAGGATATGTGCAGAGACAGTTTAATTTGTTCCATTTATATGAACAAGTCATGTGGCACATGCTTGGAAAACATCATTTTTGAATAGGCTGGGATGTGGGAGCCCACGTGGGCAAATGCAAACGACACACCACCACCCTTCAAAGGGATGAATAAACCCAATCTGATGCCTTACAGGATTTGCTGAGGTGCAGGCGCTGCTTTAGAGGCTGTGGGTTCTGCCTGGAACCCATCCTCTTACAAACCCCATCTTGCTTCGATTTTATCCAAGGAGTCCTCAGTCATCCCAGTGGGGTCTGACTCTATGGGGTAGGTGTTATGTGTGGAGTGATCAGATTTAAATCAGAGCAGGGAAAGTGTGCTTGACTCAACTCATGTAATATATTGCTGTAGCCTAAACAGACTTCTGAACCAATATTTTACGGATTTAGTTAAATTAATGAATGTGTGCACACACAGTAGGTGGGTTTGAAGTATCTTTTCTCCTATCTTTATATTTAAGGTCAACTAGACATGTAAATCAGGTACAGAAATGTTTTTGAAAGAAACATAGTGGCTTCAGGAGACACTTGGATCAGTTTGGGAAGAATCTCAGCATTTTCTCAACCTAAAACTACAAAAGGACAGTAAAGGAATGGTGAGGAAAATACAATAGGGAGGCTTTCACAAGCTAATAGAAAATGGGTGAAATGGGGTTTATGTGAATATGATGAGCCCAAGTTGTTTTGCATGAATCCAGGTATTTGGTACCTTAGAGTCTGGATTTGTGTTGGTTATCAGTAAACCCATACAGATCTTTCTCCTGAATCAACCACGTATGTCACGCAGATCAGAGATGCATTTTTGATGCGCAGGTCTCTTGTTCAACCATCTCAGCTTCTCTCAGTCGCATCAGCAGAAATCCCAAAGCAGCAGAAATCCCAATAACTCCCTTTTAACCAGACGGTGTGGATAAAATGCCTTTTCTTAAGGCAATTAAATTAGATTAAAAGCACCAAAGGTCCGGTTCTGCAGTGCCTTCTGCATGTGCTGGCTACTGCCTCCCCAGCGTGATGCAGTTGGTGCTGCTTTTTCAGTTCACGCTACTTTCTGAGCTTCCAGGGGCCAGAGAGCAGAATTTCCCACCCTAAACCCTCCCCGGACTGATGGAGCTGCAAGAACCTCCTCCTCTACCCTCTCCCCACCCTGCACTGCTAACAAGAAGGATGAGTACATCATGAGTACATGGGCTGACACTCTTTGAGGATGTAAAACCTGAGAGATGGGGCATCATAAAAGAAAAGTTAATAGATACGGGAAAGTCAGGAGTAGTCATAATTAGATGATCCTTTAATTATGAATTCTGCATGTAACCCAAACTTGAAAGTCTGCACGTAGCTTAAACTCTAAAATCTGCACATAGCCCAAACTATAAAAAGCCAAACATATCCCAAATTATAAATTGTGCACATATTCAAAATTCTGGGGTTTTTTTTTTTATAACTCATGGTATTTTTTAACACTCATCTGTAACTTGTTGGACAAGAGTTTTCATGTGGAGCATGTGGCTGTTTTCCTTAGTGTTCCCTTCAATTAAGAGTTAGAGGACTGTACCCCAATGTAATTGATATTAAAAACACAGGTTGGATCCGCCACAGAACGATTTGATTGCACGAGGTCAGGGCACGTAGCCGTAATAAGTTAAAGTGCTTTACTCAGTGATAGGGAAATATATTAGGATGCCCTTAAGTTCATCAGTTATTGCCTCGGGTCATGGTTTATGGTCAGTAAATGTTATTGAAGCTCATTGTTATGGCCAAGACCTGAAATCCGTTTGTTGTGTCTCCAAATTATTTAGTACATTTAGTATAGATAGATGAATTATTATGGATAATGTATTTAGTATAGATGTGTGAGTTATTGTAGATGATCTGTTTAGTATCGATACACAAATTAGTATAAATAGATGAATTTTTGCAGATATATTAATACAGAGATGTGAACTTTACAGATATTTTAGTATAAATATTTGAATTTTTAAAATTTTTGGTATAGATATGCGAAGTTTTGTAGATAATACGTGTGATAGGTAAATGTGGTGTAGGTATGTGAGTTTTTATAGGTAGTATTTATTTTAGTACAGGTTGTGATTTTATATAGGTAAGAGTATGCTTTGTGATTTTTATAAGTAATATTTTCGTATAGATTGTCATCTTTGTAAGTAATGTTTTAGTATGGATTGTGATTTTTATAGGTAGTATTCAGTATAAATTGTGATTTTTAGAATTAGTGTTTTAGTATAAATTGTGACGTTTTCTAGATCATGCATTTTATGTGCGAAGATGATTATAATCATTATTTTAGCCCAAGTATGTGGATTTTTGCAGACAGTATTTTCACCTAGATACATCAAATTTCTTTTACTGATGCAAATGGCACTTTCAAACGTTTTTCAGTGCTTTGCCCTCGCACTGGCAGATCCTGAGTGAGGTTGGAGCCCCAGCAGCTCCACCTTGCTGTCCCTCATGAGCCAGTGTAGCTTCATTAGTGCCACACAAGCACCTGCTGGTGCACCTCCAGTCTCAGGGGGCTGCTCTAGCATCTGGCACCTGCTGTGATATGCTTTTATGTGTGTTTAATTGTGTTATTGATGGCTTATCATTAAAAGTAGGCAGAGGAGGGTATAAAAGCAGGAAGTTTTTTGCAGTGGCATGATGCAACACAGGAAGAAAAGCACCATAACAATAATACTACTACTAATAATAACAACACTAATAATAATAATAGTAGTAACACCAATAATAAATTAATGATATAAATATAATATTGATTATAAGGATTATTAATAATAATCATTATAAATTAAATTAGATTAATGTAATTAAACAGATTGAACCCAATGAGCCTTGGGATCCTTTCCAACCTGGTCTACTGTGATACTATGATAATAAATGTGAAGGGTAAAACTATGGTATGAAACTGTGCTGTGGCCACTGTCTGTGACCATACACTTTCTCAACAGACCTGGTTATCAGAAAGGGCATTGATAGACCCCCTATGTAGATAATGGTTGCTGGAGTAATAATCAATTCCAGGCTATTTATTGTAGCTTCTGTAATTAATCATAATTTTTGGACTGGTTTGGGCTTCCCCATGAACTTTCTGCCCTTTTGTATCTCTTTCCTCCTGCACTGTGCCCATGGTAATTTGGAATCAGAAGGCCTTGACTTAAAAAATTAAGTTTAATTTTCAGAGCAGCAACTACAGAGGAAGACCTGGTGCAGCAAAATTTGCCAGGGAAGGCAAAGAAAATGCTTATTTGTCTTTAAAAATTATGTTTTCTGGAATAGTTTTGAGTTGGGAACCATTAATGCAGTGAAACAGCCTCTCTCAAACAGTCTCTCTTCCTGCTGATCAGGGCTCTCTAAAATGGTGGCGGCTGCAGGGCCCCGGCCACATGCGGGACCCAAGATTGAGACCGATCACACATGGCCGCATCAGCGGGGCTGCACCCCCCACTCTCTGCACGTGGCCGAGAGGGTTTACCAGGACCCTCTCCTCTCCTCTTTCTCTCCTCCTGTTTCAGTTCCAGGAGGAAGAAAGAGGAGTTTATCTTCAGCAATTACAGAAGAGGCAAATACAATTGCATGAAACCATTGTTTTATCATAAACATGGGGTTTTTTAGTGTTCATAGAATCATAGAATGGCTTAGGTTGGAGGGGATCTCAGAGATCATCTAGTTCCAACCCAAACACCAGCATCAGGTTCCTGGGGATGGAATTGTGGGTACAGGAAGCTTAAACCAAGGTTTAGTTTGGGTCCTTGGCTGTGCCTCTATCTCAAAATAAATAGCTTTTGTCTCTTTTCCTACACTTCTTAGGAAGGGAAATCAAATCAGTTTTTTCCTGACATGAATCACATTAGTACGAGGGGTCCTTTAAGGGGAGATACAACATCATGATGTGCAGAAGTACGAAAATAGGTTTGAAAACAACAGTGGCCTTTCTACTTCATTAATGTTGCGGTATTTTACTGTCGCCTTTATGACATTTATTTATGCTCAAGGAGAAGTCTGAGATGAGCATCAGTTTAAGGTAATGAAATGGTAAAGCAATTGCATGATTAGGTAACCGACCTCAGTCATTTGAAACAACAAATTTATGGCCACATATTGAAAAGCTGCTCCTAACAGGGAAAATAAAGAGCGGGCAGCAATGGGGATGGAAGAGCTTGTTCACATCTCGGAAGTGAAAAGCTCTGATTTTCAGTCCTCTCCTAATAATCTCAGGGACCATAGATGGAGCATAAGGAGAGTAGTCAGAGATGTAGAAAATAGGGGCAGTGATCAATCATCAATGGGTTTATTTTGTCCAGAGAAAATGGAAGTGGGGTCAGAGGTGAGGAGCTGCTCAGGGAAAGGGGCTAGATTTGTGGTCACCACATGTTGACACTGCAGTCACCATCTCCTTTAACTTACACAATCATTTTAACTATTAAAAAGACAAAAATGAATAAAAAATTATCCTGCTTAGGAGGAAGCTGTAAGAATAGTTTTACCATTTCTTCTTCCGTGTTCCAACTTTACTTAAGCAAAAAAAACCCAAACCAGAAGAAAGCTCAAGGGTAGGGAGAATTGTGAGACGCTGCTTTCCAGTTGATAGCAACCCTATACGGAAACATGCAATGGGGAGGTGTGTTTGTACCTTTGAGCCGTGACATGTTTTGTTTGATTTAGCCAACTATTAAAAAATATTCCGTTTTCAGATATTCACTTTTAAACAGTCTGTTTTTAGGAGCTGATGACAGGTTTGTATCACAGAATCCATCACATTAGGTACCAAGAAAACAGGATCCTTCTGGCAGTTCCCATGTGTTTACTGATGTTCCCCCTCAACCCCAGAATTACCCAGAAATATCAGATATATTTGTCCAGCCACTGAATATTTTGCTTAAAATATGAGGTTTGGTCTTTAAATTTCTATCAGTTTGCACTGTTTGGGTCTGTTGAGGTTTTCATTTGTCAGAACTGTTAGCTCTTGGGTATTAGTTACGCAAATATTGATGTGTAGTTTTGGCCTGTTAGCTATCAATTGAAATCAGAAAATCAATCGACTTAATAGCTGCTCATTACCGACTTGATGCATTTGCAAGGCTGAGTTGCGTATTGTCAGGGAACAATCAATCCAGTCAGAAACTATTACACTAGCATGGCCAGGAGCCACTTCAGCATGGTTGGCTGTGTTGATGGTTGAGCTGAGCCTCCACAGCAACTCTAGATACAGACCAACATATTTTTGGGGTCTCCTGTGGTTGTGAGGTCAGAGGTGCAGGGGCAGTGTAGTGGTGACAGCAGAGACTCAGCAGATTTGTGATGTTGTGAGTCCTGGTGTGGTTTGCAGTGGTTTGTATAAACTGATATTGTAGGTAATGACTGCTTTCTGGATGTGGGGTGAGGGACATGGGTTAGTGCTGACCTGGCAATGCTGGGGGAACACTTTGACTCAATAAGCTTAAAGAGCTTTTCCAACCAGACCAATTCTGTGCTTTGGCTTCTAGCAGTGATGACAATATCCTGGAGCTCTGTTGTTTGTGTCCACACTGCACACCAAGAACCCAAACCCTGGAGTGCTGCTTCCATTGCTGGGCAAGCAAAAATAGAAAGAAATGTATTTTCATCATGGCTTCCAGCCAAGGGAAAGCACCAGTTTCTCAGCATGAACCAAAGCAGAGCCTATTCCTTGCTCTCCTCAAATATTCCAATGATCTCCAACGGTGTGGTTGTGCTTCCTTGCGTTTATATTTAATTAAGAGGATTGCAAAGATACTAAAGGTATTTACATTTTTAGTTTAAACCCTTAGTAAAGTCATTGCACGTAGTTGAAGAATTTCAAGGTGGCTACAGAATATATAGAACATAGAGATAAATACAGAAGATGTAGAAGATAATACCTAGGCCTGACCATGGTTCTTACAGTGGTTTATAGAAATAATTTTTGCAGTAAGGACCCCACACTGTAGTCGGGTTTTTACATTAAAATCTGTATTTAAGGGATTAATTGAGTACATGGCTTGATGTAAATGAGTGACAGCTCTATGGACTTTAAGTGAATTAATTATTTGCAGTCAGAACAGCCTCATTCTTTTGATTCAGACTACAATCCTACAGAAACATATGCGGTTCCTCTAAGTTCATGTGTAAGCCTTGATTGAAAAGAAATAAGTAGGTTCAAAGCATTAAACATCTAAATATCTCTGGGCTGCGATTTTTTTAAGTCTAGATTCCTCTTCTCCAAAGGAATTGCAAGAAGGTTGTGTTGTTGGTTTTATTTTAAGTCTTTTCCTCCCTAGCAAAGAGTTTATTAAAGAAAAAAATCTAGTGAATACATATCATGAGTGAAATAGAGACTAAATTAATGATATTTAAGATGGCGTATGTAATTATAATGGAGAGGTCAGGGTAGGTGGCAGCTTTCCCAAGTATACAGTGTCATAAAACTCCCCACAACCTATATTTTAATTGAGTTATGGGGTTTTTTCCCTTCACACTGACACATTAAGGTATCATTCCATTGCTGGGCTTGTGGTTCTGTAATTTCACGTGGCAAAATTCCCAGATCTACGTTTTGACCCTAAAACCACATTATGCATTGTCCTTCCACACTGTAATGCCGTGTTGTATATGTCTCCAAATCATCTATTTTTTTTTTTTTAAATGAAAATATATGTAATATAGGGGAAAACCAAATTGGACAAGGGTGAGGGTAAGTCAAACAGAATTTTTGAACCATAGGAAATGGGGGGAAAATGGAAGAAGCCAATAGATGGAACAGAAAAAAAGCCCAAACAATATGGTGAAGGGCGAATAATTGATAATAAAAAAATCATTAATTAGGACAAGATGTCCTAAGGAGCCAGATGAACCCTGTGCAAAGAAGCAAAAGGCTAATCCTGGTGCGTAAGTCCAACTCTTAGTCCTGTCCCAGAGCTGTAGGAATTGTGTTGGCTGGACTTAGGCTCATGAAAAAAAAAAAGCAAAATATTGAATAATGCAGCTAGCCACTTAAGTTTTAGGTTTTCTTGGATTGAGTCGAGCTCAAAGTACTCCTGCCAACAGCAGCAGAAAGCTGGAAGGATGTGTTACTCCACCACTGTCAGTACCAAGGCCATTTTCTGTCAGGGAAGAGGCTCTGTGTACTGGGACATGGGGAAAATGAGACTGCAAGAAGCAGCGACAGAGCCAGTGCCCGGTCCCCAACACTATTTATTGAGTTTTTTGGCTGATTTGCAGGTCCCTTGAAACAGGGAACCTTGGTGGAGGTAAGAGGGAGCTGGTGGGGGTCAGAATCTCTCTCAGGAAAACCTGAGAAGGAACATGGTGGGGTTCAGACAGCGAGATCTTTAAACATGGCCAAACCGGAATTGCACTCAGATCACATGGAGCAATGGCAGCGCCAGCCGTTTTAGCTGCTTTTAGCCACCAGGGGGCAAAAAACCCAACAAACCAAACAAAAAAAATTGTGTCAACCTGGCAGCAGAGGAAGGCCAGGCTACAGTCACCACTGTACATGGATGTGGGAACCCAAACAGAGGTCCCCCAGCAAGATGAGGCTGTGCAGGCAACAGGCTGCAGGGAATGCAATGGTCTCTCACTTTTCCCAGGCTGTGTACAGTGCAAGCAGGTAGATTATCTGCTTAACTGAGTGGCACAGCTGCAAAACAAGGTTGAAAAGCTACAAGTGGAAGTAGAAAAGCTCAGGAGCATTAGACAAGCTGAAATAGAGGTAGATTGGTGGAGCCTGGCTCTGCAGTTTGGACAACAGCCAAATAAGAGACAGAATCAAGGGGTCCCTGTATCTTGCACTTCTCAGATGGAGGACAGAAGCCCAAATAGAAGGGGTGAGTAGAGGCAAGTGCAAGTCCATGGCAGAAGGTGAGCAACTCCCTTGCCTGCCTCACCTCCCCAGGTGCCTCTGAGAAATAGATATGAGCCACTCCTGGAAGAAAGCCAGTCTAATAAGGATATAGAGGGTAGGTAACCTATTCTGGAGGTCCTAGCACGGTCGCATAAATCAGAGACGTCTTCCAGTAATATGACAACCTCCTCCACAAAGAAGAGAAAGGTCTTGGTTATTGGAGACTTGCTCCTGAAGGGACCTGAGGGCCCAATATGCAGAGTTGACCTTCATCGTAGGGAAGGCTGCAGTCTACCTTGAGCCCGAATCAGCGATATCACTAGGACGCTCCCTAACCTGATGAGTAAGGCATTTGACACAGTCTCACACAGAATCCACAAAGCCAAACTGAGGCAGTATGAACTGGATGATCAGGTAGTGAGGTGGATTGTGAACTGGCTGCAGGATAGAGGCCAGAGAGCAGTGGTCAATGGGACAGTCTAGTTGGAGGCCTGTATCTAGTGGAGTCCCCCCAGGGTCGGTGCTGGGATCAGTCCTACTCAATCTATTCATTAATGACTTGGATGAGGGATTAGGGTGCACTGTCAGCAAGTTTGCTGATGACACA
>JAOXOE010000702.1:18220462-18245967 GCA_028565055.1 Phoeniculus purpureus | reverse complement strand
GCAAGTTGAGGGCCCTCATTGGCTCTCCATCCCTCTGCCTCTGGTGAGCTGCCCCACTGTTTGTCACCAGCTAGCAGAAGACTGTTAACCCCTTCCCCCTTCAAACCTAGTTTAAAGCCCTATTAATGAGTCCTGCCAATTCCTGCCCCAGGATCCTTTTCCCCCTCTGGGACAAGTGCATCCTGTCGGTTGTTTGCAGCTCTGGTGCCTTGTGATTGTAGAATCCAAACCCCTGTTGATGACACCAGTCCCGGAGCCATGAATTGAGCTGTTGGCTCTTCCTAAGTGTTCCCTCGTCCATCGCTGATGTAGAGGGATAGAGGAGAACACCACCTGAGCTCCTGATCCCTTTAGTAGTTGTCCTAAGGTCCTGAAATCTCTTTTAATTGATCGTGAGCCTCTCAGTGTTGCATCGTCACTGCCCACTTGAAAGACCAGAAGTGGGTAGTAGTCTGAAAGACTCACAAGGTTGGGAATTTTACCTAAAATGTCCCTTACCCCTCCCCCTGCTACGTCACTGCACTCAGGCATGTAGGTAACCTGAGCCTGCTGCCCTTCCTCCTCTCTTCAAGAGCTCTTTTTCGCCTTAAAATAAGGAAAAGAAAAGCTGAAAACAAGCGTGCAGAGCAGAGCTGGTCACCGCTGCCTCCTTTCCTCACAGCCACGCACTGGGTTCTGCTTGGTTGTCGCAGAAACCCATATCAATGTGTTCAAATTACTCTCCCTTATCTTGGGATATTGTTGGAGTTCCCACTCTGCACTGAGCTCCTGGGGGAGGGGAATGGGTTCCTGATGAAGAGAGGAAGAGAAAAGCGCTGTTTGGTAGTTACCCAGCCACAGCAGAGAACTTTTCACTGTGTCCTGCAGGATGTGGAGGAGACAGCAGGGACAGGGTTTTGTCATTCAGGACTCGTGACTGGGTGTCTCTGATACAATCAACTCTAAGACAAAGTTCCTCCTGATGCCAAACTAACTTAAATGTGACTCAGGTGAGCAAACAGTGTGTCAAGATAACACTGGAACTGAAGCCATTCAGAGTGCTGGTAGTCAGCAAAGACCTCTACCCCTGGAAATTGCATTAGCAAACTCATTGCACTTAGCCTGCCCAGCAGCCACTGGCAATTAAAATCAAACCAGGCTGATCTGGAGGGGATAACTTTGAGGTAAAATGGCCCTTTCGGATGTCTTGAGTCATCCAGCAGCTCCACAATGATTTTTTTTATTGCTCAAGAAGGAGCTGCATTTAGTTAGTAAATGATAATAGTTGTTACAGTGCGATAGGCAGAGTGTTGCTGGTTAGCTGATGGTCCCTCAGGAAACACTGCCAGACAAAGGATCAAATGCCCTGATACCAGCAGGACTGGATGATCTCAAAGGCTGTTTTTCCATCAGTAACCCAAACCCAACCTCCGTGATTACACTTTTCCATTTGCCAAGTTATGAGAAGGAAGTTATTTTTAGTGGAGATCCTTGAACTGTAGAAACTTTTTTCAGGAGGGATCAGCTTGATCCCACAAGTTAATCCATGTAGGACACAGGGTTCTGGTGACTCCTCAGACTGCAGCAGTAATAAGTGATGCCAGAGGTATTATTACCCCAGAATTTAAAATGCTCACTATTTGTAATTGTGGCTTAGTACAATGTTGCCTCATTTCTCTTATCCAGACTGTTCCCACCCCAGCTTCTCTCCCTCCTTTGCTAAGACCTGGGGAGAAAGAGTAGCAGTGGCTGGGCTGGATTAGGTGACGCTGAGGAGCAAGACTTAGACACTGAGTCACCCTGGAATTGGCACTCTAGGGTTAGCTGTGATTCAATCCTCTCTGCTCTTTGTGGGAGGAGGGAGCTTGGGGCTAACACGAGCACTGAGCCCTGCTTCACCCACATCACGGGGCACACCTCGTGAGCAATGGTTATGCCACCAGTTAAACCTGGTGAACATGGGAATGGCTTTTCTGTTTCAGGTACAGATGTCCCTGCTTGTTGCAGGGGGTTGGACTAGATGACCGTTAGAGGTCCCGTCCAACCCAATACACTATACGATTCTCCAGAAATACAGATCTAGATCGAGAGGTTGTGAAGATAGGAACCCCAAGGCATAAGTATTGAGAAGGTGTCATTTCTGCTGAGCTCATTCCCACTAGATGTCTCTGCTGTCCCAGAGCAGGTGTGGCTCTGAACATCTATGGCTGGTCATAGAGGTGAACTGCACCCAGCCTGAATTTGTCATTTTTGGGGGGTTTTGAGGCAGAGCAGTTTGTCTCAGAGTTTTCTGTTGCCTTACCATCTGCAGCTTCTAAAATTCAAAATACTCCTCGAAAAGGGAAGTCAAATATTTATTGTCATGTGGGGCAGCCCCTAGGGGGGTTTATAGGAAGGAAAGTGGACTGATCCCCCAAATCAGCTGCTCACCACACAGATGGTTCTGGGGATGCCAGAGAGGCTGGGCACCTTCAGTGGGACACGGTGGGGGATCCACATCTCGGGAGGCAGCAGCTGGATTCCCACCTTACAGCTCTGAAAGAAAGCCAGAAACACATCTCATTGTTATTAATGGGAACTAAATACAGCTACTGGTTGTAAAAATGTCCCATTGCAGCTTTGGGTTCCTTCTCAAGAGGATTTTTTGAAAATAAATTATTATTTCAGTATTCACAGGAGTCAGAGGACTGGGTAGCAGTGTGTGTGGGAAATATATTTAAATATAATATTGCTGTAAATGTTATGGCACGACCACCTCTGGCTGCTTGCAGCAGGGTAATACTTGTATCTGATGTTTCCAAACAATTTATAACAAACTGCCTTTTGCAGAAGACTCTGCACCAGCCTGATGGAATGTCATCAGCTTTGTAACAGCAACTGTCTGGAAAATTTCCACTTAAAATTTCCACTAAAAATATGCTTAAGTCTCCGGAAATTGCCCTGAATCTTTAAGGGTACCAGGAAAAAAAAAAGAAAACTCATAGCTGTAAGAAGTGCAGGTACCTCATTGATGCCAGTACATTTTACATTTAAGTATTAACTGCTGATCCTTACAGAACCGAGGAGGATTGAGCTC
The DNA here is from genome assembly GCA_028565055.1 of Phoeniculus purpureus. Lineage (NCBI taxonomy): Eukaryota > Metazoa > Chordata > Aves > Bucerotiformes > Phoeniculidae > Phoeniculus > Phoeniculus purpureus. The sequence goes on along the minus strand of JAOXOE010000702.1, from coordinate 18,242,912 downwards.
TGATTGTCTGAGTCCTCTTGAATTACCTTCAACCTTGCTCCTGACATTGCTGTGCCCCGGACTGAGTTTTGTCCCCAAATAGTTCAGGAAGAACCTATTTTGAATATATTTTGCTGTTTAGGTAAACAAAGCTAAACATTTTCCGTCACTGTAATTAAAAAAAATGATTGTGCCATAAAATCTGGGACTATTTTCTCTTTAGGTGAACAGTGAAAACTTTTCTCTATAGTTTAAACTCACAATTAATTCTTGCTGTATCCCTGAGCTACTCATATCCTGAGCTGTGTGAGCTTGGTGGTTTTGTATTTAATAACCTGTTTTGCAGAGAATTAATTTAAATATGGTTTATTAATGTCTGCAAGAATCATCTTTAGTTTCAGACACCAGCAGCCTAAGGCAGGGAAGAATATTTTAATTAGTTCAATTACTTGAACAAACACAATGCTGTTCAAACAGTGGCCGCAGAATTGGAGAACAGAGAAATTTGTTTTCACCTAGTGCAAACCACCAAGTTTCCAGCTGGAAAATTGTCCTTCTTTTCCACTAGCAACTGGCTGGTGCAGGCACTGGGTAAATCAAGGAGCTCTGGCTGCCCAGCTGATTTCAAACTCTGGGAGGAGGGTGTTGTTATTCACTTTGCAATTATTTACTTGTCAATGCCGAGCTCAGTTTTTGGCAATCCTCACCGCTACCCTGATGATAAAGATTTTGCCCCGGGACTACACTTGCTGCATTTAGTCCCGGTGCCAGCAGTGATGCCATGGTGCAGACAGGATGATTTTTTTCTCTCCTGGTGCCATCAAGAAGTTGCAAGGATTTAAGAAGTCAAGTGTTGTCTCGGGGAACTGTTCACGTGCTGCATCCAATGTGTATTTTTTGGTCGTTTGGGGATGGCAGAATGAGGTTGTTGCTAATTACTGGGGTAAGTGGGGAACGAGCCTCCCTCTGCTCTCTCACACATCAGCAAGTACTGCCCAAACTTTTAAAAATCCACAGTTGCTGCACGTGGAGCCCTTTAAACAAACACTCACTTCGAATCAAATCGTGGAATCAGTGATAAACGCTCCCACTGGGGCCAGGCCTCGACTGGTTTGGGGTTAGGTTGGGTTTATATGCCTTTTTAATAAACTTCAGCCACACACACAAAACAAATCTCGTTGCCTTACACCACTGAGATAGGGAAGACTTCAAACAAGCTGGACATGACGTGAGGGATCTCTGGTGCAGAGTAAATGACATTTGTTGCCCTGACAACGGCACGTAGACATTATTTATTAGTTCATGCATTATTGATAATCTTCTAATTTGTGTGTGATGGGAGGAAGTTGGTCAGTGAGTAAGTTATAAATGGAAGAATGTTATCAACAACTTGTAGCAGTTGGTGACAATCCTATTAATAGCTCATTCTGCTGATGCCACAGAAGAGGTTTCTGACCTGCTGGTGGTGCGAGTACAGGGTCAGGAACTGCCTGCAGCCAGGAGTTTCTACTGAGCTCTATGTGTAATTGTATGGGTTTTTAAGCAACGTCAATGACAGAACAGCAGATTTTTAAGGATTTTCCTGTTCTAGGGGTGAACACAGAAATCTTCTCAAGCTTGGGTGGGAAAATGGAAAATTTTGGACTAGCAGTAATGAACAGAAATCTCTTCCTCTAAGAAGTGGGAATAATTCCCCTTGGTTTGCACCTTACATTAAATATGATTCAACCTAGAATTCTGAAGAGACAAGAACAAACTGTGGTCAACACCAATGGATAGTTTTATTTCTGTCTTGCTCCAGTCACTTCGTTGGGTAATTACCCACTGCTGTGTCATCTATGTCAGAACCAGCACCAGTGGAGAGACTGGGAGGATCCATCATGATTCAGATTTCAGTAGAAAATGTAGAAAATAAGGAAATTCAGAGTATTTAGTCTTTTTTTTTTCTTGGTGTCTTGTACGCAAACTGAGTATTCCTTTTTACCTTGACTTTTAAACATTGAAGTGTATGTATTGTGAAAACGATATTGTTTAGTTATAATAATGAGACCTTTAAAAACCTACCCAGCAGGACTGTCCTTCAGTGAATGTCTTGAGATGAGTTTTGGCTCTCATTCACACAAACCAGCTGCTAGCTGGCAGTTGGCCTGTTTAGACACCTATGCACGAATGTGGTTTTCACCTCCAAGTGTTAAGCATCCCCACCAGTTAAAAATATCAGCATAGCTGATGATTACCCAAATGCAAAGATAGAAATATCCCAGTATTCCTCTGGAATTGCACCAAGTCTTGGTGATGTGATTTTATTTTAGGGTTTTGGGGTTTTTTAATGTAGTTGTGCTGTCCTAAATAAATAGGGATTTTTTTTTTTTATGTATGGAAAACATAAAGGAAAGCGACATGGCTTTGCTTGGTGTGAAGAGCTGAGATGAACAGAAGTGTCAGTTGAAAATGTTTCAGGCAGGAGCCTACTAAACACATTCACTTGGAACAGCAAGAGAACAGAGCATTATAAATACCAACAAAACATCAATATGGCAAAATGACCTTTTGTTCTAGATGAGTATGTTCAACAAAGCTCTGAAGTTGGCATCAGATTTAAATAGTTATATCACCAAAATGAATAAGAATTAAGAAGGTAAATTAATTCCTAAGGGAAACCACTGTAGATCTCATTAGTTCAGGAACAAGATACCTTAAAACTTTTAATTAAAGATAATATTTACTGCAAATGAATAAGAGTTGGCAGGTTTCAGCAGAAGCCATAATCTCATTTATGCAAAGTTTTCTTATATTAGGGCAGACATCATTAATCTCATCGGAGATGCCCTCCAGACTGACAGCGCCGTAGCACTGAGGTGACTTCTTACAGAAGTCTTTTTATCTACACAAAAGAAATGTAACTCAAGAAGACACAACCCATAAGAAGGCCGGAGCAATTAGAGGTATCACTCTGTGCAAACAGAGCCCTGACTTGATAGTGTTAGCGAGCCTCTCATAATGAGCTCCCTTCTAACGGGGCCCATCATCCCACCAGCAACAAAAAAATTAACAATAACTGGAGCTCTCAGTGGTCCAGCTCTGCATCTGCTCTGACGTGGAAAGAAACTTCATCCTTTGGAGCCTGAGTCCACAGAAAATTAAATACAAACTGTCAATGACATGAGATGCTCTGCAAAGCTTCACAGCTCTGGTTCATTGCTGTAGGGAAGAGGTTTCTCTAAGGTTAGTTTCATCCAAAGGTCACATGGTGCTTGCTGAGCTTGTGGTCTGGTTTGTGTCCTTGTTCAGAACCTGTGAATAAATGATATACAAATACTCCTGGCTGGGTTTTGGTGGAAGACAAGCACACTGAGGCACACATTTTGAGCAGGTAAAGCTCCAGGAGGACAAGAAATGTCAGGATTTTGCGTTTGCTATGCTAATTATTTTGAAGAAAATTCACCTTGATAGTTTGCAGCAAGTCATGAGTGAACTTTACAGTGTACCATGTCATGGGTGTTAATGAACAGCCCTAACAGCAAAACCAAATTGATCCAGGGAATCTATTAATCACACTGTAACAACAAGCAATTAATATATGAGCACTGTATATCACCTAATCACTGTGGTGAAGCTCCTGCTTGTTGCTTTTCTAGTACAAATAGGCTCTCATAGAATGGTTTAGGTTCGAGGGGACCATCTAGTTCCAACTCCACTGCCATGTGGGAGTCAGAGGAGTGTTGAAAGGCTGTAAAATATGTGGGCTGAAAGACTTGCCTTCAGCACAGAGGATGGTATTACCACAGCGTTTGTATGCAGTTTGAAGCAGAGTTTGGATTCTGTCTCAGAGCAATAAAAAAAGTTCTTCGATAAAATCCTAACTGGCACAAGATTTCGTTACGAGTGGCCCCAAAGCAGCAGAGTTCACGTCCATGGTTACTGCCCCATTTGTTTTATTTGCTAATCTTTCATCAGAAATGTACAAACAGTTCACAGGCTTCATCCAGGTAATCGATGGGAAACCCTTCTCCTGTCAGGCTTCCCTGCCCACCTGTCACTCAGCATCAACATTTTCACTCTAACAACAGCTCAAACTCGGGAGAGCCTCTTAAGGCTGCAATATCACCCCTCACTGGGATCTGAGGAGAAGTCTACATCAGCAGACAGCAAAATCAATGCTCACCCGATTACAGATATTTTTCAAAAATATTACATGCTCAGTTCATTCATCTTTTATGTCAGTTTTTCACTTTGGGCCAAATACCAGCAGAACTGCTTCTGTGGCATGATGTATCTCAGTAGAGTGAAGGATTTGCTTTCACAGTTGCCATATAAATACTCCAATGCTCCCTAATCCCACCTCATTGTAGTGAAAGAGATGTGAGGAGTGGAGGAAAGAGCCATCACCTGGCAGAAAATGCAAGAGACAACATGACCCCCAGGCTCACAGCTCTGAGAAACTTCCCATCCAGACCAGAAGAATTTTTTTCAAACACAGGAATGTTTTTCTCCTGGTCTGTGAAGAATTGTGGTGAGATTCCTACACCTCTGGTTGTGTCAAACTGTCCTACTAAAGACTCAGTTTGTATGTAACCACAGGTACATACACCCCTTGGTGTTCACAATCACTCCACTCCTCAGCAAACCTAAATAACACTCCCCATGAATGTGAGAGAGACTTTTTCTGAGGGACTCTAATGATAGGACAAGGGGGAAATGGTTTCAAACTAAAAAAGGAGAAATTTAGATCAGATCTGAGGAAGAAATTCCTCCCTGTGAGGGTGCTGAGGCACTTGAACAGGCTGCCCAGGAAGGTTTTGGCTGCTCCATCTCCTGAAGTGTTCAAGGCCAGTTTGGGTGGGGCTCTGGGCAATCTGTTCTGGTGAGAGGTGTCCCTGCCCATGGCAGAGGGTTTGGGACTGGATGATCTCTGAGGTCCCTTCCAATCGAAATCTTTTTATGTTTCTATGTATTTGCTCCATTCTCTTGCTGAAACATTATTTTGATATGGTTTACTCAGGGGTTTCCCTGTAAGAGCCAGCCATGGGGCTACTTCTTCCTACCAAGACAAGGGGCTATTTATTCACTTTCTGTTGAATCAATAATTCAACCGAGTCTCACTCCCAAAGCCAGAGCAGTGAGGCACCGAGTGAGCTGCTGGCCAGGAGGTAACCGCTGCGCACCTTCAGAAACTGGGGATGGCGAGGAGTGAGATGCAAACCTGATCCACAACGCTCAAATACCCTGCGCTCACCCCCTGGTCTGGTTTTTACCCCCTTGCAGCTCTGTTTCGCTGGAACAGCTATTTATGGCCGGTTTCAGTGCTGATCTTGTGTTTTCCACCGGGGGTACCGCTGCTCGCCCAAAGCCCAAACTCGTCGCTTTATTTTGCTGACACCTACTGGCAAAAACCCACAACTACTGACAACATTGGCGAGGGGTCGAGGGACAGCGGCCAGAGCTGAGGCTGAGGGCAGTCGGGGAGGAAGAGGCCTGCTGGGGCTTACATGGTCTCGCGCCGGGCCGCATCCCGGGCGGAAACGTGGCCTCTGTATGGGGCCGCTCCCCGCCAGGCCCGGACCAAGCTCCTACGCAGCGGCGCCTTCCGTTGTTACGGCAACGGCGAGCCCCGCCCTTCCGTTGACGTCACAGGTACAGAGGTCAATGAGCGTTGCCAAGAGGCGTCACGTGGCGGTGGGAGGTGCAGTGGGCTCTGCCGCGAGGGCTCCGCGGGTCGGGCGTCGCCCAGAGCGTTGTTGCCGCCGCCATGTTCGGGGGTCTGGGTCGCTGCTTCGAGGAGGATCCGTTTTTCCGGTGAGGGGCCCTGGAACGGGGCTCTAGGGCGGCGGGAGGTCTGAGGGAGCAGGGCGTGGGGCTCTTGCCGTGTGGGGTACAGGCTGCGTTTCGCAGCTCAAATACCAAGTGTCCTGTAACGTATCCCGTAAAACGTCCCATAGCATCAGAAGTTAAAGTTGGTGCCGGCGATTGTAAATAACAGGGTCCTGTGGATTTGGCCCCCCCCCACACACACACACACTACTTATAACCTCCGCGTCGCTGTGCTGGTGTCCTGGGGGCGAGGGTGATTTAGCCCAGCAGATGGGAAGTTGCGGGGGTTTGGAGGGAGTTTTACACCTTGAGCACAGTGTAGCATTTGGGTAGAGCGGAGCCGTGTAGGAGACTCAGAAATTGGGTGTCTTGTTTGGAAATCATCACTTGTCCCTTGAATGTCAACCTGAGTGTGTTCCCTGAAGTTGTGGGGTAGCCAGAAGTGCCGAACTACCTGCTGTGGCCCCGGTTTATGTCCTTGTCAGAACCTGTCTATTAGGTAAAACTGGGATTAGGGAACTCGGAGGAGCCTAAGTGATTTTAGTCTCTCTGAAGTTTCCTCCTCTGGTGACACTCTAAACTGACTTGGATGTGTTGGTGTTGAATCTTCCTTAGGGGGTCCTGCTCTAGCCGATCTCCAGAGGTCCCCTCCAACCCTACCGGTCTATGATTCTGTAATAAGGACCCACAGGTTGCTGTAAGGGGCTTAACTAGAAGCAAAGATCAGGAGCAGTGTGAGTGCGTGCCCGAGGAAGGGTAATCCATCCTGCCTTGTGATGGGGGTTTGTTGACGCTATCTCATAGATACAGGGCGCTCATGCTGTGGTGGTGTTTGTACCTCTTAAAGGAGAGTCTGCTGGGTTTTCATGGTGGTGGGATGGTTTCTAAAGCTGTGCAGGGTGAGTTGGTAAACTTGACTTGATAGCAGCGTGCATAGTGTTGTAACAACTCCTTGATCACATGCAGAATACATGGTGTGAAAGCTCTACCGTGCAAATCCTCTCCACAGAATAAAACTAAGAATGAGAATTAAGCCTTATGTGTAGGGCACTTTTGACATGCCAGTTGCTCTTACTCATTTTATTTATGTGTTTTCATTGTTGCCATTCATGCACTTTGAAATTGCAGGGGCAGGAAAAGTAAGATTGTGGGAGGCAGAGGAAGGGAGTGAGTGCGAAAGTGAGGAGAGATAGAAATTGATACCAACTTTCCTGGCACAGTCCTTGTAAAAAGGAGTTTTGCATATCGTTAAGGAAATGAGCTGATGACTCCAGATAAGATTAACTTCCAAAATAGTGTCATAATAAGCTTCTGTTGCCTCTCAAGATGAGATTTTTTTTTTTTTGACTGCTGAACTGGAAATAGTGGCTGGGTGAAAAGCCATGTGTCTGCAGCTGGGACCAGCTGTCCTAGGGAAGCACCAGTCACTCAGGCAGGCAAAGTCCTGCTGAGTTCAATCCCCAGCAAAGTGGACAGGCACAGAAGTTGTGTCTCCTCTGCCAAGTGCACTTGGCTCTGGTTTTTAATTCGTGCAGCTTCTGTTTTGTTCCAGGTGTTACCTGCAGTGGGGATTCAGCAACTTCAGGCTGCACAACTTCCAAAGTAAAATAAATAATTTTTAAAAAGATACTTGTGACAGTTTTCCAAAGTAATAAACTGGATTTCTTGTTTCAGGACACTAACCAGAAACATGCACTGAATGAATTAAAGGGTAACGTTGCACTTTGATTTCAGCTGGAATGTGATGCCTCAAACTTTGGAGCTTTAGTCTGAATCCTGCAGTAACTTAACAAATGAGATGAATCTTAGTGGAAATTCTTACTTGCTCCTGTTAACAGCATTGCCCTTTTGGTTTAATATCTCTGTATTTTTAAGACTGTAATGGTCTAGGGGCTGAGCATTATTGATTACTGCAATTTTCTGAATGTCAGGTGAAGGTCAGATTAACTATTTATTAGGCAATGTCATGTTACTGCAGCGTAGAGGAACAACAAATGTACAAATCTTTTCTCACTAGGGCTTAATTTTGAATTAAGGGCCGAGAGAAGTTTCTGGAGAGACTGAAATAAGACGAGATAGGGCAACTTCACAAGGCAGGAGGTGTTTTGTGTCATTGAGACATTCTACAGCCTGTTCCGAATGCTAAACTCAATCACTTTTCCTTATCTATGTTAAATCTCCAGAATCTTGTTTTACTACTATGTGCTGTTTATTACAGATTTTTATAATCATCCCACTGGAAAACACCAGAGGGAAATTTTACTACTGGCAGAATGCAGGTCCAAGTTATTTGTATTTTGATAACTGAGCCTGTCTTGAGTCTGGGCATGAGAATAGGTCTGATAGAGGCTTGTGTGTACCGTGGTCCCTACTCTTGGCTCGTGCGGTGGCTTTTTTCCATCTGTTCTTAATCCAGTGAAAAGTGAGGAGACTCTTGGCTGTGCAGGGAGCTGCTTATCGCCTTAGGACAGAAGTTGAGCTGGTCACGTGAGCAGGGTAGATAAGGATAGATAAGGGTAAAACTAGTCCTAAAGCATCAGGCCTTTTTGCACAGGAGAGAAATCACTGTGTGTGGAGCATCAAGGGGTATTGTGGTGGTCAAATACCTCATTTGGAAGTAAATCCAGTGTGATGTTTATAACCCCGTTTCTTTTGCACTTGAAATATATAAATGCAATGCTGGCACAAGAGGAGAGCGCAGAGGAAGATCATAGTGGTCATTTGATGTGGCAACATGTTTTCATGGAGATAAGGGGTATGGAGAACAGGAAAGCTGTTGAGGAGACTTTAAAGAGATGACTGGGTGTTGAAGAAGTCATAGGGGCCACCTGAAGCTTTTCTTAAGTGGCTTGAGATGTTACAAGGAAGTTCATGGTGTCCTGGAGCAGCGTGAGGTGTGTGGAGGCTGATGAGAAGGAAGATGAGGTATTGTGAAGTCTCAGTGAACATACCTGGGGAGTGAGTGTTAATCAAGTGGCTTTTGGTGGAACAGCAAAGAAGAAAATTAGAGATGAAGGGAGGCAAGGAGGCATAGCTTTTGCATGAGGTAATGACAGAAAAAACCAGTAAGCAGCTTTCATCCTAAGCAGAGAATGGATGGGAGAACGTGATTTGTGGAGGGGGAGGAAAGACAGGGCAAAGTTGCAGTGGTGGGTGACTGAAGTAAAGGAACTGGCTTGAGTTTAGAGGACAGTAGTTTGAGAAGCCAGAGACTGTGTTAGGTGAGACTACCATGCTAAGCTTTGGAAGACTTAAAAAAGAGAGGAAATAAATAATACTTTTCTAATATTTAGATTTAGAAGTAGTGATAAATAAAGATTAATGTTGTAGCCATTTTTTTTCCTCCAGCATATGTTTACTACAAGGGATGGATTTGGGTGGAAAAAAAAAAAGGGAAAGAGAACCAATGGAGACACCCAAGACTTTAGAAGAGCAATGGGGGCAGCTGACAAGACAAAATAACACCCAACCAACCAAAGAAAAAAAAGTGAGAGTTTGTGAGGAACAGGAGATTACCAGAATAAAGAATTTTAATAAATACCATCAAGATTGATGTAAAAACCAGAGTTTAAAAAATTTCAAAGCTATTTTATGTAGCTTAAACTAAACCCCAATGACTCTCTATGCAAACTGTCTCTTTGCAGAGACCCTTTTGCTGCACACCATGAATACATGCGGCAGATGATGAGGAGCTTTTCTGAGCCTTTTGGCCGAGACCCATTTCTTAGCATAACAGATGGCGGGGAGAGAGCAGCAGATAGAAGAGTACGCCAGGACTCTCAGGTTGCTCTAAGAGGAAATCGCAGAGTGAGTATTTTCTTAATCGCCAAGGATTGCTGCATGGAATCTGCATTTACTGTTAATGTAGTTGGGGTTCATGTTTCTAGTGCTGTTAACGTTGGTCCTGTGGAAGCACAGACCTGTCTCTGCCTACACAAGGGCATTAAAAATGGCCAACGACAGAGCCTTCTCTGAACTATTATTTCCTTTAAATGCTAAATTTTGTTAGACTCAGTCTGTTTATGCCTTCAGTACCTTGTGTCAAATTCTTTTTAACACACTTCTATGCTTCAGCCACCTAAACAGTATCTGCACAGATATTTTATTCCCTGTTTCAGCTTTGCAACCATTAATACATTTCCCTCCACCAGGCAAACTATTCTGCAGCCAAGTGATCTCTTACTTTAATTTGATTTTTAAAAAAACCAAACACTTGGGAGACCAACTGCAAGGGCTCGTGGAACTCTGCCAGATGTGCTGGTGGCAGTTCAAACCTAGATAGTTAGAGCTTAATAAATAAAGCTGAAATGCAGACTGTCACGAGTCAGAAGGGTAACTGTCAGATTCCTTTCTCTGTGCTCATGCATTGCCAGTTAGTGTCAAATATAGACACTGCAGAATCTAATTAGGGGATGATCTTTCTTCCACTGAAGGGGTGTCTTGGAGCTTGGTTCAGTAAGTGCCTAAAAACAAATCCAACTTCTTCCTTTAGGGGAAAAAAAATTCCTGTTCCTTTAGAAAAACATGTCAAAGCTTAGGGTATTGTATCCCTTGTTCTTGGCTGCAAGGGACAAAAGCAAGGCACAGAAAACCTTTATTCATAGTTACAGAGCAAACTTAAAGCCAGGAGAGCACTGTGCTATTTTGATAAACAAAAAAGAATTCCACACCTGCTAAAATCTGTCCATATCTTTTGATACTCCTCCTGTTTCACCTAAAAGCTGACAGATGTCACAAAAGGTTCTTGGTACTGATTACTTGAGCCTTGGAGTAGTCTCAAATGGCTTTTAATGATTCCAACTCGTAAAACAATCAGGGTTTTCTGCAGGGAAAGATGGGTACCTTTGCTACCAGGCAAAATACACTAATTTAAAATCACTCATGGCGATTACTGCAGCTGTCATTGTATATCTGACTATTACTATATTATTTATCATATATCCTGTGTATGAGGCAGTTATTTAACAGTTTATGTGCTGTGAAACAAGAGTTTATAAACTTTTCATTACTATTTGATTTCTGAGGGTATCCTTTTGCACTTGATGTATAGGGCAAATATATCTTCTATTACTACGTATTGGACAGAACTGCTTCTGAAAGAGTTCATAAGGATGTCGAAGAATAGGATGATTCCTTCATTTTTGTACTTAGTTATTGTCAAGTGTTTGGCACGTCTGTCCAGCTGCTTTTCTTCTACATAACTGTCCACTCCAGGTTTCCTGGAAGCATCAGTGTGTTTTCCAGCATCTCCCTGCCCTGTCACACAGGGTTATTTGGTATCAGCCAATCAAACAGGAACAGTGTTTGCTGGTGTTTATAGCTCCATCTGTTTATACAGCTACAGAAGAATATAATTTGCTCGTTGTGGGGATCTGTCTTCGGGTGGTTCTGTAAATGATGGCAGCGACCTCTGAAGCTGCTCACAAGTTAGATTCGGGTTTGTTTGTTGCAAAGCATTTGTGAAAGCTTAGAGAAAGATATGTTCTATTTACATTAATATTAAACTTACATTTTATATTTACATTAATAGTTAAAGAGGGCTTGTGAGCAGTTAGAGGGTATCACAGCACTTTAAGATCTGAAATTCTATACCAGCTTTCTGAAATGTAATTACATTGTTACTAAGTTTAATTATGTTAAAGGAATTGTCAATCTGTTGGTTTTAATCACCTTTCAGTGACAGGATTCTGTTCCATTAGTGCTTTCAGAGAAGTGGATGATCCCAGAAGCACCATTGAAATAATTTTAGTACCAAGGTTGACATAAGATACATCTGTTTCTCAACTTGGAGCTTCAAGTACATGTCTGACTTATTAAACGTGGTGACAGCGCTCTCTCTCCCATATCATTAGTATAAATGTATTGCTGCGTGTAGAAACCACTGAAGACTATATTGTCATAGCACACTATAAATTACCAAGACATTCTTGAGGGACTGCTTTTGTTTGATCAGAAATGTTTACTATGTCCTGCTTTATATGAGAGTTCTTTCTGGGGTGTCTGACAACAGGTAGCAAAACTGAAAGAGTCTGCTCCTTTTTCTTCCAGGCAACAAGCTGCTCCCTCATGCCCTTTGCAGGCTTTGGTAGAGTGGTTGGTATCCTGGGAGGCTCTTGCTAGTATTGTCTGTGGAACTAAAGCATGGACTTTGCTGCTTGCAAACTGCTTTTGTTGGCGTTTGGAACTAAAATAATTCAAGAAAGAGTTACATTTTTTTATTAAATGAAAATGCTGGGGTAGACTAAATATGCTGGTACCAAAGTTGGGAAAGTTACTACATAGCAGCTGTATCTGTGGGTGCTGGGTGTGTGGATATAAGTTAAATAATCCCTGTAGAAAGAGACCCCAAACTTGGAGTGTGTGTCCACAATCCCAACAAGACCTGTAGCACAGATCACAGCTAAGGCTGGCCAGCTTTTGCAGACAGGATTTCCACCGACACTGGCCTTGGAATGGTTTTCAGCTGTAGATTGTGGGGAGTCTGGACTAAAATAGAAAAGATTTTTAAAAGTACCTGAGGGGGGAAAAAAACTCTTGTGGAGCTTTTTGCCTCCTTCGGAAGGCTTTGAAGAGTTGTCAGATTGAAAACTTGCAGGCAAACAGGGTCTCTGAATTTTCACATCCCAAAGCATTGCTTGTTTAGTTATCCCTTTCAGAGGTATGAACTGGCAGCATGCTGGACGCAAAACTGTGTGAGCTCATCAGAGTTCGTGGCCTGCGCAGTTACTAGCAAAGGTGTGACTTTCCCTAAAATAAGGAGGTTATGTTGGTAATTGGGTGTCAAATCTTCTCTTTCAGTATCTCCAATATAACAATGACATTCCCCATTCTGGCTTTCAGTTTTGGCTTGTCTATATATTTTGAAAGCCTTTGTGATTTGCACTAAAAATGCATGTGAGAAGGCAGCCTCAGACTCTGAAGACTCTGTTTTCATTTTAATCTATCTTTTCTTTCTAGCAGGATATGGATTTTGGGGAGCCTTTTTTTGCAATGGACAGGATGATGTCAAACATGAGAAACAGCATGCTGGAAATGCAAAGGAAGTTTGTAAGTTTTTACAAAATTGTTCTAAAATTAGTTGTCTTGGAGAATGTCCTTTTTAAAAACTTTATTCAAAGTCACTGGTCTAAAGCAGAGAGTAAGAATTTTGGGTTTCTTTAATTATTTTTGTCCCTGACTATATAGTGGTTCTTATTCCCTGTATTGTCAGTGATGATTTGCTAACAGTACCCTTGATTCTCCAGGGGTTAGAGCCACTCTAAGTTATCTGGTCCCTGGCTGTTGCCAGAGCTGACACCTCAAGTGAAGGGGCAGTTCAAAGTGTTGCTGTACTCTCAAACCCAGCAAAAGCACAAACACTAAACATGGCCTTGCATATAGACCTTCCTTTAATTTTATTTTCAGTGCTGCTGTGTTTTGCTTCAGTCTTTGAAGCTAATACTGGTATCTGTGACACGTAGCTCTTAATTTACTGTTATTTATGGCCTTTTAAAATGCTACTGTTGTTGCTCAAGTCGTGTTGCACCTGAACTCCTTACACACCCAGTTACGTATCGGATGTAGCAAGACCAATGTTACAGGTTGTATCTTCATTATTAAACCCAGCTGAGCCAAGTGTTTGAGCAGCTACTTATTGCTGATTGTGCTTTTTATTTATTGTCATGTTTCCTGGCACAGAGAGATCAGTGGTCAGACAAGGCCAGTCCAAGAGTGAGGCTGTATCAAATGCCAAGAGCTCTTCCCAACAGATTCTATCTGCTGTGCTGAGACTGATGGGTTTTTTTTCAGTGGGATATTCTTTTCCATAATAACATGATTTCAGAATGTAAGAAGTAGCTATTCCTACAAGTTTTAACTTACTAATAAAAGTCTACACTGCTTATAGGATGACCTGTCCGTCTCTCCAGACGCACACACGTTCAGCTCCTCCTCAGTGATGACGTACTCCAAAGTAGGCGATGAACCACCAAAAGTGTTTCAAGCTTCATCTCAGACACGCACAGCTCCAGGAGGTGTAAGTAGTGCTGAGAAGCAGCAAAAGGGTAGTATGTCATTACTGGATTCAAAGCTCATCTGCACCAAACCATGGCTTCCTCCAGGCTCTTCTAACTGGAAGACAGTTACTCATTTAATTTAGAAAAAGATGTGTCTATTTAAATATTCTCCATATTGAAGGCTGCTTAAGCCAGTGCTGTTTTCTTCCTTGTAATTTGTGTGTTGCTAAGTATACAACCAAGTAAATTGTATGTCTTTCAAAGGCTGGAAACACTGAACACCTGAACAGCTGATTCTCCAAGGCTGTCTCCAGTCTTTCTGTTTGCTATATAATTAATCTTCTTGTACATTTAAAGTTCTAAAAGATGGCAAGAGACCACCTGTTTATGCAAAACTCAGCTTTAACTGGTCCGCTCTACTGCAGCCCTCTGAAGCTGTTACGTAACTCTGTGGCTGGAGATGCCCTTTCATTGACTTCCTCGCAGCTGTTGCATCTAATTCTGCCGAGAAATTTGAATTTGAACCCTGAAGCAAGGTTCATGAAAGACTATATGCGGGTGGTAAAGGCCGTTGAGCAGGATTGACTGGGGGACGTGCTCAGGCTTGAGCAGACACTCAGTTATCTAGAAGGTTCTAATAATACACCTATGAACACAGCAATAAGTGGTTGCCTGGGTTTCAAACCAGTCAACACAGCAACTAGTAGTGAGTTGTCCCTTTGTGCAGAGAATATTGGTATCAGCTGTGATGACTCCTGTTGCCAAGGCAAGCTTTGAAGACTTGTCTGTGTGAAGTATATTTAAACTGTGCTGCTTTTTGCCCCCCCAACAATTAATGTCCAGTATGGCCATTACTTAAGAGGCTTCAGGTAATGCTAAATCTTCCTGGCTGTTGGCAAAAAGAAAATAGAGTTGGTGTGTGTTGCTTTGGTCTATTTTCAGCTGACACAGTATGAGGCAGTAGGAAAAGCCTGTAAATCCACACATTTTCAGTGGCATTTGGGGAAGCAAACTGGATTTTTTTTTCTGATTGACAGGACACGTTTGTTTTTACAGGTTAAGGAGACAAGAAAAGCTCTTAAGGATTCTGAAAGTGGACTGGAAAAAATGGCTATTGGGCATCATATTCACGACCGTGCTCATGTCATTAAAAAATCAAAGAACTGCAAGACTGGTGATGAGGAAATGAACCAAGAATTCATCAACCTGGATGAAAGTACGTCACTGTAACAGCTTGACACTTTCATTTTGTAGTTCCAGCTTGAAACATCTCAAAAGGGACTTTTTCAGACAGTCTGGAAGTCTGCAAATCTTAGTTGATAGAAATTTGGACAACCTGAAGTAACAAGTTAGACTTGGTGTTTGTGCAACAGCTGGTCATACCTGAGAGTACTTTTAGTGATATTCTTGGTTTCAAGCAAACTTTTAATCAAGTTTTACCATTGGCACATGCCTGTAGCCAGTATAAAATACTTATTTAAGAGATGTGTTGTTGAAATGCTCATACACTTTTGCAACGCAGTGACTGTCGGGGGTTTTTTTGTCTTCCAAACATCAGCGTACTGTCAGCAAGCATTCAGTTGGCTTTTACAGATCTCGTAGAAGTTCTTTGTAGACACAAGTTTAAAAGAACACTGCTCACCTATCACAATATGAGGTTTTATTTGTTGTGGTTTTTTCCCCTTATTTACATTTATTAAAAATTAACAGTAAACTTTGTTTTTCAGCTGAGGCCGAGACCTTTGACAAAGAGTGGCAGAAGGAGATTATGAAGTTTAGACCATCTAGAACTAGAGGCAACTTGGAAGGGCCGAAGTACAGGAGTATTCATCATGTACCTAAGGAAGATGGACTAAGAAGGTAAAGTAGTTTCCTACCAGGATAAGGGAATAAAAGATAAAAGGAAAGACACCCTCTGTATAGCTGTGACACATGAGCTTCTCCTCAGTTTGAGCTCAAGATCTAGCCCATGCCAACCGAACATCTCCTAGGTTTACTGGTTCACCTTCCATTTCAGTTTTTCCTCATTGAGTGTTCAAAATGTGGAACCAACCCAGCTCTGTGCTGGGAATAATGGAAGTAGTTGTGGAGGGAAAATAAAGTCTTACACATAACATAGCTATTGCTCCCCATAAGTAGTTAACAAAATGGATATTCCCCACTCAACATGGTGGTTGTGATGATTGTTTTTTGTTTCAGAGCGAAACCTCGCGCAATCACAGCTTCCAAGGAGCCCAGAGCTTCTGTGGAGAAGCTCAATGTGAGAGGAACACAAGTTCCCATCACAAGCAGCAAGAAATAAATTGGCTTCAGTTCTCCTTTCAAATGGAGTTTCTTCAGAGAAGATAATGGTGCTGCATTGCTTATGTTTGTATAAGTAAACACCTTCAGATGACCAATTGCTGTTTTGTTGTAGTAAGTTCTAGTGTGCCTTGCTACTCCCAGCTTCTGACAACCAAATGTTCTTCAAAACATTATGTCCTTAGTTAAACCGTCTGGTTTCAGTAAATTAAAAACACAACAACTTTCCGCTTAAAAGCACTTTAATGCATTGTCACTAATTCTGTTGCTTTAAAAAAGAAAAACACTTCAATTTGCAAGGCTTTTCTGCTACAAATGCACTGGTCTCAGACTGTTGAGCCTTGTAATGAAACTACTTACTCTCACCCTCTGTAGTCTACCCAGAAAGTGTCTTTGTTTTGTGTGGCTGAAATAACTATTAATTTTCTAGGTGACATGAATAGTGATTTGACTACACTGTAGCCAGTATATTTATCTTTTGAATCAAACTGGAAATTGTTACAGGATCCCTAGATTCAACTTGATTTAACACTAAGAGGAAATACTACAATGAGACACAAACTGAAATTGAAACCAGTGGTGTTGCTATGCCTGCACACTGTGCTGAGCGTCACTTCTGTATCTTTGATCCTTCGCATGTTTCCTTTGGAGGTGGCCTGTTACTTGTCATTCTTGAAGATTATCTGTAGCAGCGTTGAGTTACTCTATATGGTAATGTAATATAGAAATAGCACTGTGTCCTCAGACTTGGCTGAGATTGGCTGAGTAAGCAGTGGTTTAACTGGATAGCAAAAGATTTACACCGTTTCTTGTGGGGTTTTTTTTTTTTTTAAATAAAAACCATTTCCCTCTCAGCTGATACATACTCTCTTCTGTCCTGTCTTGGTGGTGTAGAATGATCTGAAATAGAACACTTGTTATAGCCAACAGA
This sequence comes from Phoeniculus purpureus, assembly GCA_028565055.1. NCBI lineage: Eukaryota > Metazoa > Chordata > Aves > Bucerotiformes > Phoeniculidae > Phoeniculus > Phoeniculus purpureus. Next base: position 18,225,896 of record JAOXOE010000702.1, on the reverse strand, counting down.
AATTATTACAATAACATAGCATTAGCACTAAAGGCTAAAACACTGTGCAGCCTTAAAAAACAAGCACTATTTACGTGATGATGATGATACAGATTTAATAAGCTAATACTAGTTTGACTGGAAATGAAATGGTCTTTAAATCTTTCAGCAGATTCCCCATATTATTTAACTCTTAAGTTTATTAATGTGCAGAAATAACCTTCCACACCCTGAAGACAACATCCGTTTTGCAATAAATGTCACTGAGAACGTAAGGCTATGGAGGCATTTTCCACATGCAGCACTTGAATTTGTCAGTGATAGTTGTGCTGTGTTGTAAATTCAGGCTTCAGTAACTTAAGGAGCCTTGGGAGATGCTCTTTAACCAAAAAGTGTTCATCTATGACTTGGATTTTCTCTGTGCTTTACTGACATAAAAAAATATATGTGATCAGTACAAGTATGTCCTTTGGTTTTAAAGTTACAGTGAGAAGAGGCTTGTAGTCATTACACAACTTTGTCATGAAAACAATGTTCTCAAGTGTAATGCAAAAGAAATTGGGTATGGAAACATTTGAAACTGTCATTCTATAATAAAGTTATTTATTATTTATGATTATTGTTTGGTTTAGTCCCTACAGCCTGCCTTGTGTGTTATTCACTTGGGGCAGCTTTCAAACACACATTACAGCAAAGCAATGAGGGAATGTTTGTTATCTGTCTCCAAAAGGAAAACATTTGTTGACTGCAAAAGAAATTTGCTGGGAGGGAAGGGGTGGGGGTGGGACTTGATTATGATGATGGCCAGGCTGCTTCTCTACTCAGAACTGCTTTTGGGGTCGCTTGGTGTGGGGGGAAAAAAAAAAAATGTTCTGGTGTTACTGTACAGTGGGAGTGTTTCTGTCTGTGTTTGAGAACACGGGCACAAGCTACACCTCCTTGAGCTGCAACATGAACTTTGGGGTGCCAGCCACCTTCATTTTACACTGGAAATTTCTTTGGTTGTGCTGTTCAGTAGAAGGGAAGTCACAGCCTCAAATAAATCCCCCTTCTTGCACTAATGGATCCTGTTGGAGCGTGTGCGCAGGGCTACCTCCAGCAGGGCTTTGCACACACACTATTATAAGCCATTCCCCTGCTTCACACCCCTTCTGACATTACTTATTTGCCCTTTTTTCCTGCAGTCCTTTGCACAATGAGCTCAACTCTTTAGTAGTGGTGCTTGGCACACCCTGGGAGCACTGTGACCCATCCCTGTGCCCCACAGCCCATTCTACACACCATGAAATGTTTTATTTCCCCTTTTTCCCGGCAGCTGTTGCCGACAGAGCTCAATCCCCTCTCTGGTAATTTCCAATTAACCAACAGGCCCGTGAAGGGTGATCCTGTACTTGACGTAGAGTATTTTTTTGTGAAAGCCCTTTAAATTTACTCGATGGCTCTGCTGATTCGGTGTCTTCCACCACCGGCGCCCTTTACCCGTCCCAAGGTCACTAATTACCACAAACGGGCCCAGCAGCCCCGAACTCCGGGGCACGAACCCGGCTGCAGCCGCCCACTTCCTCCGTCCCGTTCCCGTCTCCGCATGCGCAGTGCCCCGGAAGGAGCGGGGCCGGTGGCCGCTGTTGCGGAGCTATGCTGCGGGGGCTGCGGGCCGGGCTGGCCCCGGGCCGCCTCCACCAGCACCGGGCGTGCCTGCAGGTACCGGCCGCCGGCACTTCGGGGGCAGCGGGGAGAACCGGCCCGACGTGGCGGGCGGAGGGGAACGCTGAGGGGAGGAGGAGAGAGTGTCAGGGAGGGGACGGGCCCGCCTGCGTCACGGAAGCTGCTGGGAACGTGGGGATGAGGAGAACGCTTTAAGTGGCCCGTAGATTGACTGAGAAAGCGGTTTGAGCTGTGGTTTGATCTGCTGTTTAAAGAGTCACAGATCTCAGAGGTCCCCCAGTACCACCCCCCTGCCACTGGCAGTGACACCTCTCGCCAAACCAGGTTGCCGAGAACCCCGTCCAACCTGGCTTTGAACACTTCCATGGATGGAGCAGCTACAGCCTTTCTGGGCAACCTGTTCCAGTGCCTCAGCACCCTCACAGGGAGGGAGTTCTTGCTTCTCTCTAATTCTCCTCTTGCCTTTCAGTTTCTCCTGAACTCCTGCCGGCTGTGTTCCTCAGGAGTCCTTCCCAATGAGAGGATCCGCAACATCGGGATCTCAGCCCACATCGACTCAGGGAAGACGACGTTAACGGAGCGAATCCTCTTCTATACGGGCAGGATAGCACAAATGCACGAGGTAGTTTTTCAGAGGACTCCAGAGCAGAGCAACCCCATGGGCTGAGCATGCTGGGTGCCATCATGACCTTACTGTGACTGCCCACATGATGTAGCTGCACCTTGCGTGCCCAGTAAGGCTCTTCTGGCCAAGCTGGAGAAGGAATCCTAAAAATCTGCTTGAAAATAAGTGGAGGGCAAAGGGATAGAAAGCGATCCTCCTTCAGTGAAGTGTTCTCCCTCCGTCAAAACACTTAAATTTCAAGACTTGCTATTCCCTTAAACCATTTCCTTGGTAAATATACCATGGAAAGTGCATAGAGTCAGAGTCACTTAGGTTGGAAAAGACCTTTGAGGTAATCAAGTACGTGTTTCTTTTGATGTAGTCAAAGATGACTATGAGAAACTGAGTACATAATGGTGTGTCTTCTAGCTTTAGGCATGCTGACTCTGTAAATAACCTTTCTCAGGAATGATGCTCAGGTGAGCAAAATGCAGTCAAGTTGCAGTTGAAGCTGGGAAAAAAAAACCACAGCCCCTCAAAATTGTTTGTAGTTTGCTCATTACAGGTGGCCCTGCCATGTCTGTAGAGTCTCAGTACATAAAGCACTGCTTTGCACAGACAGGATTCTCTGTAAACTCCCTTGGACTAAGTTTTGCTTTTTTCCCTAAGGTCAAAGGTAAGGATGGAGTTGGAGCTGTCATGGATTCGATGGAGTTGGAGCGCCAGCGTGGAATCACAATTCAGTCTGCAGCAACATACACCATGTGGAAAGACACCAACATCAACATCATAGACACACCAGGTAGCAACGGCATCAAAGTTGAACTGCTCTTCATGTAGGCAGTGAATGCAGTGCCGTGTTACTGGTTGTTCACCACTCAGGTTGAGTCAACATGGTTCTTCTTGTATAGCCGGAGGCTGATTCTGTTGGCTCTTGCTTGTTTCTGCAGCTATGAGAAATTAATTCCTCGTTGCCTCTGAGTAATTGCGGGGTTCTTTTGTTCCTCAGGACATGTGGACTTCACCATTGAAGTGGAGAGGTCTTTGAGAGTTCTTGATGGAGCTGTTCTGGTGCTGTGTGCTGTGGGAGGAGTTCAGTGCCAGACGATTACTGTCAACAGGCAGATGAAACGTTACAGTGTGCCGTTTCTGACCTTCATCAATAAACTGGACAGACAGGGCTCTAGTCCAGCTAGAGCTGTGCAACAACTGAGGTATTTGTCATTTAAGATCAGTTGCTAAACAATTCTGCTCAAAGAGCAGGTTAATACTAAGAATATTGAAAAGGATTCTCTTGCAGGTCTGTAGTTGTGATTTTGGAGGATAATACCTGATCAAAATTAAACCTTTATCTGACATGTAACAACTTGTCTTTCTTTTCTCAAGAAAAACAAATAGCAGTATCAGCCCAGACTTGCAGTGACTGAGAGCTGGGGAGTCAATACTTAGTTTGTTGATGAATATGTGGGGTCATTTTGAAAACAGCTTTTTAATTGTTCCTAAATCTTGGTAGCAAACGTGCAGTAGCTCACGGCAAGGAGATGGCCCAGGCTAGACAGTTGGGGTATGAGAAGTCCTGCTTGTTCCTTATCCGCAGTCATTCCATGCCTGCTTTGATCTGCAAGATACAGATGTTAATGTGCATTAAGAGAAAAGCAGATCCCATTAGAAAGTAGTGAATCAGAAACCAGTTTGCACTGGTGCCTTTCCTGTAGAGGTTGCTCACTGTATCAATCCACCCTGATCTGAAATGGGGCTTCTACCACCTATTTGGGCAGCCTGGGCCAGGGTCTCACCACCCTCACCATAAACAATTTCTTCCTTAGTCGGAATCTCTCTCTTTTACATTAAACCATCACTCTCTTAAATTAAATCATCATCTCTTCTTCTGTTTCAGCAGCCCATGTCCCGAACTTGCTTCTAGGCCCCCTTTAAGCACTGAAAGGTCTCCCTGGAGCCTTCTCTTCCCTAGGCTGTGCAGCCCCAACTCTCTTGGCCTGTTGAAAGACCATCTGGATCATGTATGTAGAAACGGCTTTTTATTTCTTGAGCTGATTGCTTTTCTCCCTTTTTCAGATCCAAGCTGAAACACAATGCAGCCTTCATTCAGATTCCAATTGGGCTGGAAGGAAACTTTAAAGGAATTATAGATCTCATTGAAGAAAAGGCAATATATTTTGATGGTGCGCTTGGGTAAGTTGGGAAATGTGTCTCTTACTGAGCTGCAGCGAGTCAGTAGTGAGTTTTTCTTGTTTGAGCTGGTTGATGAGCAGCAGGATGATTATTTCATAGTAGAGTGATGATGTTTGTTGCTGCATTGTTGGCCATTTCCTTCGCTGATTGACAAACAGTTACTTTCAGCTTTTGCATTTATTCTTTGTATTAAGAAATACACTGCTGCTTTTAGCTCATGCTTTCGTCTCTGGATGCATTTACCATTTCATGTCATCTACTTCTAGCTACTGTCTAGAAACTTAGCTAGTTTCTCCACGGCAAATGCTATTAAAATCCAGTAAAATGAAGAGAATTTTCTATTTTCATTTTACAAAAATTAGTTCTACATTCAGAAAGACTAAATTTTAACTCTCTGTGCCTGTTCTTGATTCAAAACATATACTGCTTTAATCCTTTATGAAAGAGTAGCTTCTGCCTGTTGGGTTTATTTTGCTTAAATAAACTCTCTGGGGGTAAAAAGCTGCTGGCATTTGAAAAAGCAGAGAAAGGTATATTTTGTCTGTCTCAAATTTAGTTAAGCTTGTTAATACATACTGGTAGACTAGGTATTACCGTAAGCTGGACACTTTGAAGTCTTGTTCCCAATCTCTGACACGTCTCTTGAGATACCTGAAACTGCAGAAAATCTGCTGGGATCTAAAAAAGTGTTAAAAATACTTGGGTTGTGACAAAAAGGCTCTGATTTTCATCTGGTATGTGGCAGAACTAAACGTGAGCGACATCGTTCTAATTGGCATTGATGTGGAAATAAGACCTCAGGAAAAGTGAAGGAAATTCAGTTGAGGTTATGATAGAGAAATACTTATTTTAAAGTCTGAGTGAAATGATAAGTTGAACTGTAAGTATGATATTAAAGGAAGTTGGATATGGTCCTGTGTGACTTGGTCTAGGTGATCCTGCTGTGGCAGGGGGATTGGATTAGATGATCTTTCAAGGTCCCTTCCAATCCCT
>JAOXOE010000702.1:18190339-18220362 GCA_028565055.1 Phoeniculus purpureus | reverse complement strand
TCCTGCTGTGGCAGGGGGATTGGATTAGATGATCTTTCAAGGTCCCTTCCAATCCCTAATGATTCTATGATTCTATGTGGTGCACCTGTATGTAGCCAGACCGTGCGGTATGATATGATCCCAGCTGAGTTCAGAGCCGAGGCTGCAGAGAAACGTTCGGAGCTGATCGAATGCGTTGCCAACTCAGATGATCAACTTGGGGAGCTGTTTTTGGAAGAAAAGATTCCTACAACTGCTGACTTAAAGGTAACATAATTGTGGTTCTTCTCCCTGTAGCACTGTCGTGTCCGTCTTTTGCGTCCCTGTCCTCCCCTGATTAAACATCCTTGAAGAAATTATGTTTGCTAGAGTTGTCTGGTCTGATGTCACTTCCCACAGGTGAATTCCCACCTCACTCCCAATTCAGACTGGTTTTTTTTGTTTCCGTTGGAAAGCGTGAACTTGCATGTGAGGTGTATGTAGTTGTCACTCTTGCTTTGCCCTGTTACAGCTTGGTGGCCATGACTTGCCACCAGCTCAGTTTGTTGAGGTGCTGTGAGTTGTCTAGGAAATCCTGCGTTGCTTTGGATTTGCACTGGTTGTGTCTGAAGGGAAGGGAGCTGTACGCTGGAATGACTTTACTTGGAGGCTCCAAATGAAGAGAATCCAGAATTCTGAAAAAATAAAAGAGAATTTACTTTCTTGTGAGGGGAGAAAGAACTGGATACGTGGTTTATTTTATGACATACTTTGAACGCCACATGGCAAATGTGCCAGTGTGAAAGGATGCTCACAGAAGTCATCAGATGTCCATGGACTGCAAAGGTTTCTTGTCCAAGGTGTTAAGGAGGTCATGGAAGATGTTCACTGCTGGCTGAGATCCATTTGTGTGGCTCTGTGGAGGGCAGATGGCAGCCCAATACTTACTGCTCCCCTTAGGCTGTTCTTTGTCAGATTTGGTGATCTGCGTGTTCCTGAGTGGCTCCTTAGTGGGGTGCCAGTCCCTGTGACTGATGATACCTTCAGTTCCCTTGGTGTTAGCTGGAGCCAGGACAGGTGCAGAAGCTTGGTGTGATCCTGAGGAGCCTGTGCCACATGTGGACTGGCCTCTGCTGTGCCATGAGCGCTGAGGTAACTGGAGGACATGTACCTTGAGAGCAGTGAAGCTGCCTGGTGTAACTCAGGATGATGAGGCAGAGCTGTCGACACACAGCAGCCTGCTGGGCTTTGTGTCTCATCAGGAGTGAGGAAACTACACCAAGGGCTCTGTGATCTCAGCATGGTTGAGTTTTGTTCTTAACTCACGCTCCGTGCAGCTCTTGCCAGTGTTGGAAGTTAACTAGAGCAGTACTCTTCCTGTGCCCGCTGTTAATAGCTATTAATTAGTCAAAGATTTGAAATCACTGCAGGAGACCAGTTCTTAATGAGTTTGAATCAAAAAGGGGGGGTCTGAAGAGCTCTTTTTGCTTTTCCTTGCTCGCAGCTGGGTGATAGCTGAGGAAGACAAGCTGAATTGAGACATAGGTGTTGTAAGCTGGAGCTGTGTCTTTGAGCAGAGCCTGCTAGGCCAGCTCAAGTTACACAGGATCACTGAGGTTGCTGCTTTAAACAGAGCTTTGATTTAAATCCTCTTAGAAGCATCCGGCCCATTGGTGCCTGGCTGTCTTTGGGCAAAGTCCTTTCCCCATCAGGGTTCTCAGTACTCAGCCCTGGAAGTTGCCTGCTCCATCTGTCAGGATAGAAATGACTGGCAGTCTCTCAGGCTGATGCACGTTGCAAGTCCCTTTAAGGTTTATTTATATGAGTTTTCCTAAACCCTGAATCTTGATGGCTTTTAACTTCACAAAATCTGAGCTGTTTAGGTCAGAAATCAGCCCTTGTTGCTTTGATGAAGGCAGCAGCATAACAGTCCTGGTAACTGCCAGAGCGCTGTAAGTATCCATCCCTCACCTGGCAGAGGGAGCAGCCCCAATGTGAACACACTGTGCTGCCTTAAAAGGTGAGAGATTTTGGCAGGAAGCTGTTTTTGACAGCTCCTGCTGTGAGGGAAATCTGTTAGTGAGATCAGTTCTGCCTATTCAGCAGGGCTGTGCTTCCCACTTCTGAAAGCCAATTAATTACAGCCCTAATGGCCATAGTACTGCAGACACAGGTTAATTTGTACTAATGTCCCAGAGGATGGATTTTCTTTTGGTGGCCAACAGCCAAGTTTCCACTGAAAAAACTTTTTGGTGGAAATGAGTCTGAGGTATCACCCCTGGCTGTCACAGTCTAGCCAAAGATCATGTGGTTAAACTTCTCCTGATTTGCTGCTCTCCACAGCACTCAAGAAACTTGTTGTGCCCTGGGTGGGCACTTGCTGACAGTGATCAGAATGGAAAGATAAAACAATTTTCCCCCCAAGGAAGTTATTGGTGAAGGTAAATTGCAGCGATGGAGCTTCATTTGCAAGGGTGGATGAATAAAAACCCTGGGCATCAGCACAGTCGTGTTCCCAGAGCCCTAGGGATCAGCAAGGTTGCTGACACAGAACATTTTGCTTCGTATTATTTTTGCAAAGTCATTACATCAACAAATTTAAGGAACCATCGGTCTGTTAACTGTGTCGATAACTGAACTGTCTGTCTTTGGGTACTTGAGATAACTCCTGGACTAGATGATATGGTTAATTTTCTCACTCTGTCCAGGAGAACTCATTTCTTTTAGCTCATTGAAGAAAGTGGAGCTGCTCTGTGTTGGAGCAAGGACCACCGTGAGCGTAGAGAGGTGGCATCCTCTACTGGCAGGGACCTAGGTGACAGTCTTGGCTACAGTGATGAATTGCACGAGTTTTGGCTTCAGGAATTATTTGCAGGGTGGGGAGGGAGAGAGATTTGTCCACCTTTATGGAAGACAGTTGGTACGACTGCGAGGGAAGCTGTTGGTGCTTGGCAATGCTCTGCAATACCATGTGCTCCTTGGGTGAAAAGAAACATGAGATTATAATGCAGATGGTTTCTCCAGCTCAGTTCTTTAGGACATCTTGGAAAGGTGTCCAAGCGAGCTGATGAAACTTCAGCAGGTCTCTACAAGAGTGTTAATAGGTTTGTCTGTTGTGCTTTTAAAAGAAATGCTGATTCATTGAGTGTGGCACTGACCCAGCTATCCCTTCCCTACCGAACATCTTCTTTCAGAAGAGTTCACCATCAATCAAAGATGTCAAAGCATCACATTTTCACAAATGTAAATGTGTGTTATAACTAAATAGGGGGAACAAGGCATTTAAAACAGAAGTGAATATTCCTGGCTTCACTAGCAAAGAATCAAGACTTTTTTCCTGACTATTTTGGTTTTATTATTTTATTAATTGTTATTATATTAATCATATATTTATTTTAAGTTGAATTTAAGATGGGAGGGGGAGAAAAATTACATCACCCTTCTCTAGAATTCCTGTGAGAAAGTGTTAAGGGAAGCTCTTGTGTAGGGGAGACTGTGTAGGAGCAGTTACTTCAGGAGAGATAAGACCAGCAAAGTCCTGTGGTTGCTGCAGGGGGAGACTTAGATGCTGGTGGGGTTTTTTTCAGCTTGCCATCAGAAGGGCTACACTGAAGAAGTCCTTCACCCCAGTACTGGTAGGAAGTGCTCTGAAGAACAAAGGAGTGCAGCCCCTGCTGGATGCTGTCCTGGAATACCTCCCCAATCCTGCAGAAGTGGAGAACTATGCTATTCTAAACCAGGGGTGAGTATATTTGTGAGTGTACAGACCACTCTTGGAATCAGGGAACATCACTAACAAAACTACATGATCATTCCCTGTGGGCATGAAAATGATGCCACCATGGTTTTACACAACCCTCCAAACCAATGAAAGCTCATCTCTCATTTGAAAGTTGCTGCTTATCTTGGTATTTTTAACACATATTAGATGCTAAATTTGAGAAAGTATTATCTGATGAGACAGTTCTTTAGAAATTACAGGCACTCCTTAAATCCACAGCTGCATCTGTAACGTGTAAACAACATTTTATTCTTTGGGACATGCGTGTTTGAGCTAGATTTGCCTTCACAATTGAAAGAGCCAACAGTAGACCTAGTAAACAGCCCTCAACATGCCAACCGTGGCTTAAACTTCTCACACGGCTCTTGAGCACTGTCAGAAGAATTACTAATGCGTCTGTTCAATGGACTTGCTCATAGTTGTGCCTGGACATAAGATTAACTGCTTTACAGAAATAGTTGGGATGATCTGAAGGACTAGTGGCATTTGTCTGCCATTCCTTTGAGATCATTTCTTAGTACACAGGCACACCTTTAAGTCTCAGTTCTAAACCTGTGAAACCAGTAGCCCTTGGGTTTTCCTGAGGTTTGGCTCGTGTTCAGGAGAGGCTGCCAAGTTAGCTTCATAATAGAAACTCCTTTCCATCCTTGTTTTTAAGGGATTCTGAGGACAAAGCCAAGTTCCTGTTGAACTCCACTCGAGACAACTCTCAACCTTTTATAGGCCTCGCTTTTAAACTGGAGGTGAGCTTGTGGTGCCTTGGTGTATCAGCAGTGTATCGAATGTTGATGATTTGGAAGTTTAAAAATGGATTGTGGGCCTCAAATTCTTCATGATTTTCTTAGTTAAAACCTGGAGGGAGTGTTTGCTTGTATCAGACACTTGGAGGGAAAAGTCTGGGCTTTGTTTGAAGTTGAAAACACTGGGGCATGAGAGAGTCAGAGAAGAAAACGTGCAGTTTTAACCAAACAATTTGTGTGCTTGTGAGATTGGGGGTTTTTTTGGGGAAATTGCTGCCCAGATGGCTCTGTTGGGAAACTTTAGGACTGGTAAAATTGGAGAAGAAAATGGCCAGGAGATGCCAAATTCCATTCCAAAGGCATCTGGAAACTGAGACAACATTAAAAGAAGTGTCATTGCCACATCTTACGTGTAGATTCTAAACTGAAACCATCAGTGTAGACGATACTTTGATTAGGAGTGATCTCAGCTCCCAGAATCAACTCTGATTTTTACTGCCTTTTGGTTCCAGGCTGGTCGTTTTGGGCAATTAACCTATGTTCGAGTTTATCAGGGGATGTTGAAGAAATCTGATTATATCTATAACACCAGGACTGGGAAGAGAGTACGTGTGCAGAGACTGGTCCGAATGCATGCGGACAACATGGAGGTGAGTGCCAGGGGAATGATCCCCATGGATCATCCCGGCGAGCTGCTCTCCTTAAACTTCTCTCTTTTCAACAGCTGAACAGTGTGATGTGTCTGGTTTCTGCTTTTGTTGTTAATTCATACTTGCCTGTAACACTTAATAGAGCTCTAGATGAAACTGGAATAATCTCTAGTGTATTATTTCCACTGGAGTGGAAGAATCTTTGCCCAAGGAGCATTTTAAAACAGCTTTGAGGCTGTGTGAGGGTGTAAGACTCTTGGGAAAGGGGACATAGGACTGGCAAAACACACAAAGTGTTCACAAGATCAGGGAACAATAGGATGAGAGGTCATGGTTTTAAGCTAGAAAAGGGTAGATTTAGGCTGGACATTAGGAAAAAGTTCTTTAATCTGAGAGTGGTGGATCCTTGTAACAGGTTGCCTGGAGAGATGGTGGACCTCCCATCCCTGGAGACATTGAAGGTCAGGCTTGATGGGGCTCTGAGCAATCTGTTCTAGTTAGAGATGTCCCTGCTTGTTGTAGGGGGGTTGGACTGGATGACCTTTGGAGGTCCCTTCCAACCCAACACATCCTATGGTTCCTTTTTTATTAAATACAAATTCTTAAACTACAAAGTGATTCTCCAGCTGCTTCAGATCTTGTCTTTTCCTGTCAAAGATTGTTGAGCTCTGCAGCAGGGTCAGGATTAGCCCAAAATATGTGTTGCTTGCTTCACATCCTTGAACAAGTTGACATCCAGGCTGGGATCTCCTTATGTGCTTTGAGTAAAGACAGAGAAGATTTACACAGCACTTTATCAATGCTGGGTTTTTGTCAGGAGCTGAGCAGTATTTATTTATCATCTTAAAACCAGCTGTAGTTTGTAACAGATATTTTGGGGTCATCTAACCAGTAACTTTGTCTTTCTTCAGGACGTAAATGAAGTTTATGCAGGAGACATCTGTGCGCTGTTTGGAATCGACTGTGCCAGCGGGGATACGTTCACTGATAAAACCAGCACGGACATTTCCATGGTGAGTACACCTTACCTATCCATGCATGCCTTATGCCTTGGAATTCGCTGTGGCTCTGGGTAGGTGGTCCTAATCTGGTGGGAACCTCTTGTGAGCTCTTGTAGCCAAACTGTCCCAGAGAAACCACATCACTGGGTGCGGTAGAACTGCATGTTTTCATCTCTTCTTTTATGGTCATTGCAGGAATCAATTCACATCCCCGATCCTGTAATTTCAGTAGCTATGAAGCCTTCCAACAAGGTAGGACCCTAGAAACCAACCTCCTTCTGACTGAGTTACCTTCCCTCTGCTGCTTTTATTATTTTATGTGGATTTTCAGTTAAATACAGAACAACAGACTAAAATGAGCAGTGTTTTAAAATGTTCTGTCTAAAATACTTTAGAACAAACACATTGGTCTGATCACTTTGCATGCGGCTGCATTAGATGGTGTCACTTAGCCATAAGGATGTGTGTTTGACCTGGGTAAACACAGACTCAAAGTAACTGGAGGGATAAACAGAGGTAGAAATGCAGGGCTGTGTCTCAAGAATAACCTCCTGAGAGCAGAAAGCCCTAAGAAGGCAGTAGTGAAATGTGAGGCCTTTTTGTTGTGTGGCTCCTGGGTGTTGAGTTTGTGGTTTTTTTGTCTAAATTTGCTTTTTCAGAATGACCTTGATAAATTTTCCAAAGGCCTGGGCCGCTTCACGAGGGAAGATCCCACTTTTAGGATCCATTTTGATGAGGAGAGCAAAGAGACTGTTGTTTCAGGAATGGGGGAACTGCATTTGGAAATCTATGCGCAGGTAATTTGGAAATCAGATACTCACAAAGACTCTGTTCCTGTGGTTTTATGTATATCATTCCTTAATGAGAGATGATACAGACAGGACAGAACAGTTACTCACAGTGTGATTTATTTCTTTCTTTCAAGTTGGCATCTGCAGTCTCACACAAGAGAGATGACAGGCAGAATGAAGAAAAGATGGGGTTTATCTTGGAAGAATTAAACAGAATAACCCTGTTCCCTTTCCCCATATATGAAGCTGTAGCCCCTAAGCAAGGATAACACAGAATGACACTGAATAATTGGTAATATTTAAAGAAAAGAAACAACAAAAACCGCACAAAGATCCCAGAAATTAGCCCAACCCCAGACCAAAAAGACTGGTTAATCCTGATACCATTTATCAACCGATAAAAACAGTAATTTCCAGTGTACTGTTCCAGTGGAACAACTGCAAGTCTGTCTTTTGTTTTGGCAGCGAATGGAAAGAGAATACAGTTGTCCCTGCACCATGGGAAAGCCAAAAGTTGCCTTCCGGGAGAACATCTCTGCCCCTGTGCCGTGAGTATTCATTCTGACAACAGTTACCATAAATTTAATTGGATTAAGCAGCAGAGAAGGTGCCTTTGGATCATCAGATCAAAGCACGATGTAGAGGAGTCTGAGGAAGGATTTGTTTCCCTGCTGGCCCGTTACTGCAATGCATATCGAGGCTCGCGGCTGTCCTGTGATACCTGAACTCCATGTCGTGGGTGCCAGAGAACGGTCATTTCCCAGGGAATGATCTCCTGTGGGTACAGAATCAAACTATAGAAAGGGAAAAAAGTATTTTCTGTGGCCTGCCCAAATACCCAAACTTCTCCTTCCAGTTGTTTCCAGCCTGTGCTCTGCTGTGAGCTGCTGCAAATGCATTTTTCTTTCACCTAGGCAGGATTTGCAGCTCAAGTATGTATCTGGGTTACCACTTTTACAGTGAAGAACTGATGCTTTTTTTCTATAATGAGTTGGCTGCTGCTTCTAAGGAATTTTTTGTCATAGAAAACTTGGGAGCTAAAAGCACTACTGATGCCCCAACAACACTGAGAGGGCAGGGGGGTAGGAAGCAGTGGAGCTAGAAGTGGGAGTGAGATCTCTGACTGCCACCAGTGGATGATTTTTCATGGAGGTGGCACAATTGAAAACTTAGTTCAAATTTTCTGTGTTTTTCTTAAGAAAACACTTGCTCAGACAGCAAGGCAGCAGGTCTGTGACCACTGTCTTAGGCTAAAAACCCAGCTTTTTAGGAGTAAAGGCTTTACCTGGGACACCATCTCGTGAAGTAGGATCATGTAATCAAATTGAAGATACTTGTCACTTCTTTTCTGGAAAGACAAGATGAAAAGGGCTCAATGTGGAGAGTCCCACTCACCTTTAAAAAAAGTCAGTTTTCTTTAGTTGTCACACAAACTGGTGGCCTTCAGGTAAAACTGGCATTCAGTGTTAACAGAGAAAGCAGGTGGATCTCAGTCACTACAACAAAGCAAACACGCACAGTTTTGTATCGCTGAAAACTCCAAAATTCTGTTTGAGACATTGAAATGAAATCATTAACGTGTTTTTATCCCAGCTTGAGGAACTCATTTGGCAAGGGGACACCTGATTCTACCATGTGTCTGTTTAGTCCAAATAATCCTAAATTAATTATCCATAGGATAAGACTTGGGGGTGCTCCTGGGGCCTTACAGCAGGGATAATGTTGTCAGTGATTTCTGAGTGGCAGAATATCCACTGATCCTTGGAACACGATTTTCACATACCTGTTCTTCAGCAAAAATAACAAAACTATTGGAGATGATAGCTGGTTTAATATCTCCCGTCTGCCTTATCCTTGAATGAACCCAGAGTGTTTGGGTTTTAAAATCGATGCGCAGTCCTGCAGCATCTGTGGATGCTTTCAGGCAGCCATTAGAGGGAGCAAAACCCTAAGGAACCACGTTCCCAGAACAAATTCCTGCCTTCCCTTCACTCCCACAACTGCAGGGAATTCATTGGCTGCTCAGAGTGGCAAAACATTGGGGCTCTGAAAGTCTCACATGAAGACTTCTGATATATTGGGTATTCTACGTGAAGTCCTGCTTCTTTATCCTGCCTGAACTTCCTTAAATTTAACATAGACCTTCCCTTCAAGAGTGATTTTTAACTCACAGTATATTTTCTCCTAATAGAGGAGAACTAAAACTGGGAAGAAGCTGTAGAGTATTGTTAATTTTAAAAACAAACACAAAACCTTTGCTCGGAAGCAACTTGTTTAATCAATTAAGCCTGTTTCAGGCAACAAGTCCACAGGGCCTGTTGACAGTGGCAGCTAATGACGAATTGATTTGCCAGTCAGTGCAGTCACTTGTACATCTTAGTTTGCGGCAGACCCATATCTGCTCTGGATAAACACAGGACAAACAAAACATTTTAGGATTTTTCTGCCCTAAATACTATTTAGCTCCTAAATACTGTCTGAACTGATGGTAACTTACCACTTGCTTCACATGTTTAATTTGGGCAAGCTGGAAGTTGGTGTTTTCAGTTGAGTTCTGGCATATCACATAGCCAGAGGCGGCCCAGGCCAGCAGGTGGATGGGCTCCAGTTCTGGGGACATGTTGCCTTGGCTGTCTGGCAAACAAAGTGAACAGTAGACACTGAGACTCATAGAGCTGCAGTGACAGAACCTTGTCCCCAATTCCCAAACCCCATTTTTGTACCTGGTATGTTTTTTGCCATGAGCTCTTTCTCCAGGCTCTTGATTTGATTGTAGAACACGTCATCTGCTTTGTCTGTGTTCCTGAGTTCTCCTTCCAGTGTGAACTGCACATCTGGACCCGTGTTCTTGTTTCCCAGAGGATACAGAACCTCAGCAGTGCAGTTAACAGCACTGTTCTGTTAACAAAGTAATCGCCTCAATTAATATTCAGTTAAAAGCAGCTGTAATCCAACCTAAACCATTCTAGGAATCTATAATATGGGTAAGTTGCACTTGTAAAACATTCATTTTCCTCTGTGTAATTGCTGTTTGAGTTTGACTGTAGAGATTTATGATTATTTAAGACAAGGTTAAATTCAGAGTATTCCCAAGAATACACTGTGTTTGTGCTGTGGAAAGTCACTGGTGCAACTGGATAAATGTGTTCAAATAGCTTGAATTTGAATCAAATGACACCGCAAAGCCTTTGTCATCCCTCATGCGTTTTCTTGTGCCACGTGGTGGGTGGCAGGTTTTGTGGGGTAAGAAATGGGGGGTCCTTTTTTGCTAAAATGGGCCTGATGAGCAGCACAGAAAAACCTGAGACATGATCAGAAGTGGTTTTAACTGGTGTGTCCACTGGCCTCAGCCAGGACCAGCAGCATAACGTGGTGGCTTTTTCTGACACATCAGTATTGCCCACAAAACCCTATTAATTAACTACATCTGAACTCACTTTGTCACGGACGTCTTCTAACACCAGTTCCAGATGGTACTTACACCCAGCAGCATCCATGTCCTGAATAAGAAAAACATGAAGAACTTTTATCTTGTCCTAAAAACTGAAAACATTAGGAACATTAATTTTCTAAAGTGTAGAATTACTTTGCATCGAGGCAGATATTTTCTGGGAGATGTGATATAGCAGTTCCCTTCTCTGCAGGGCCCACACGGGGCCAGGGGTTTCTTTCATTTCTTCCTGTGGTGTTAGGGTTGGTCATTCAGTTTGTGCCTGCTGTAGTGTTGTTAGCCCTGTTTATCAGTTACTATTAATATTTGGGCTCCCTGTTTAAGTATGTGTAATAAAGCCCTGCTTGGTTAGATAGTGAGGAAAGAGTCTTAATTGGGTTGCCTGTTTGGAGTTCGTTTTGCCCTTCATTGTGAATTTTATCGCAGAATGATTTAGGTTGGAAAAGACCTTTAAGGTTATCGAGTCCAACCATTAACCCAGCTATCCCAAACCCACTGTTAAACCCTGTCACTAAGCTCCACATCTATGCAGCTTTTAAATATGTCCAGGGATGGCCAGGTCTCCACTAACCCCTGTCCCTCACCCCACATCTCCACGGCTTTGTAACCCCCTCCAGACATGGGGACTCTCCCACTGCTCTGGGCAGCCTCAGCCAGGTCTGGACAACCCTTGTGGAGAAGAAATTGTTCCTCAGGGCCAAGCAAAACCCCACTGAGGCTGATTCCTCTGGTCCTGTCTCTTGTTCCTTGGAGACGAGACTGACCGCCGCCTTGCTCCAACCTCCTGTCAGGGAGTTGTCGAGAGATCAGTGATGAGGCCCCAGTCCAGGAGCAGATGACCAGAGCAGAGTCCCATCCTACTCCCTCACCTCCCTGTGGGCGCTGCGGATGGAACGCAGGGCCAGTCCCCGCCCGGGCCCCCCATGCCGGTAACGGATGATGGCGGCAGCCACGGCGGCTGCCCGGCTGGCAGGGAGGTGGCCCGGCGGCAGCTCCTCCATGGCAGCGGGGAGCCACTTCCTCCTTCCGCGAGAAGCCGCCGGGGCGGAGCAGGGCCGCGGCTGGGATCCTCCCGCTGGGCTTGGCCCACGGCTAATGCCAGCAGCCCTGTCCCTCCCAGCCTGGCTGGGGCTTGGGCCAGGCGTGTGGCAGGGAGAGCCCAGCTCCCTCTGGTTTCACTTCAGAGATATTTAACCGTTCGAATTCCGGAGATGTCAGCCCCTTGTTCGGTGCCTGCGCTTTAGCCTGGGGGTAATTTGCGGGCCTGGGCAGAAAAAGCCAAAAGCTTTGTTACTCAGGCAGCAGACAGCATCGAGCTGAGGGTAGATGGGGTTATGAAGTTTGCTTGCCACAAACATTTGCGTGTTGGGTGTGTGGCTGGTTTGGGAGAGATTTAACTCACCACAGCCCCTCATCAGGAGCATGGTGCTCCCTCACTGGGATTAAATCTCCTCTGGGGCTGTTGCAGCGGCTCTCAGGGCGCTTTGGTTACAAATAGGGTAAAGCAAAGGCAGAAAAGGAGCTTTTCCCCTAGCAAACCCATTGTTGCAGTGAGTAACACGGTGGTCTGTGGGATCTGTTTGTGCCCAGGTTCGAATTCACACACAAGAAGCAGACGGGTGGAGCGGGCCAGTATGGCAAAGTGATTGGTGTGCTGGAGCCCCTGGAGCCGGAGGACTACACCAAGTTAGAGTTTGAAGACAGAACCGTTGGCACAAATATTCCAAAACAGTTTGTGCCAGCTGTTGAAAAGGTACAGAGAGTTATGTGTGTGACTAACCTAAAAAATACTGATTTGTGCTGTTTTCCCCTGTACCGTCTGTGTGTTCTGTGGGTGCCTTCTCCCAGGCAAGGCAACTTTTCCCACCCCCGATGGACAGTCTGGTATTTAATGATCCTCTTGTGCTTCTGTTTGTGGCCACACTGATTCTTCACTCTGACCCTGACGTACATAACTTATTTTGTGACCGGTTCTGTAGGAAACTAGATACCCTGCATGACTCACCAATGTTTACTAAGTTTGCCCTTCTCCAAGTACCCACTGTGATCTTTGATCAAACTGAAATAATTCCTTCAGTATTTTATGATGCAACAGTTAGAGATTTTTGTCTAATCCTTGAAGTCTCATGGAATCTCCAAAGAATCCTTGATCAAGTGGTTATTCTTTCCACATTGAGAATTCTTTTGGGGTTTTGAACCCACAGTTCTCTAACAAAGCAAAATCCTGACAATGTTTCTTCTCCTTTGTTCCTTACTTGATTCCTGTTATAAAAAATACCAGAGTCAGTCAGCCATGGAGCAATAGGACAGTTTTTACGTGCTTGGGAATGAAACATTTCCCCACTGTTATGTTCTTCTACCATCTTTCCAAGCGAGAAGTTTCATTGGGTAGATACGGGATTGCTGTTAAAAATTGTCAAAGGGTTTTTTTTCCTTTTTTTAAAGTTTAATTAATTTTACAGGAAGTTGTTAATGCTGCTCTATTTTAAACTTAATTTTGGTCCACAAACCACTGACGCTGAGATGTTCCCTGACAGGGATTCCGAGAAGCCTGTGAGAAAGGTCCAGTGTCAGGGCACAAGATATCTGGGGTCCGGTTCGTCCTGGAGGATGGTGCTCATCACATGGTGGACTCCAGTGAATTTTCTTTTATCAGAGCAGGAGAAGGAGCCCTAAAGCAAGGTACAAAGCTGACTCCTGCTGCTTCTTTATTATCAGAGCTCAGTTCAGCATCCTCCCTTCTACAAGTTTGTTGTGTCCACACACATGTTCACAGCTTGACTGCTTGTGTAGAGCAGAATATGTATGAGAGTTGGTAGAAATTTGGAGGGAGGCAAAATTATTCCTTTAGTTGGGCAAGGAAAATTCTGTTTCTTCTAGAGTAAGGACTCGCCAACAGTTTCATCCTTACACAGGTCTGAAAAAGACATCTATGTGCCTTAGGAATGAAAGGCCAGGGGAGGTGGAATTTCCTAGTCCATTACTGATATCCCCCCACTAGTGTCAGAAACATTTTGAATTAGCCATAAACCCCGTCTTTGCTGTACATAGGGGTCTCTAGAATTATTCCAGCCTTGTTCCTGGATGTCATTAAGTTTTTTTAAATGATTCTTCAGCTATGGAAAATGCCACCGTGCGTATCCTGGAACCCATTATGGCAGTGGAGGTGATGGCACCCAACGAATTCCAGGGAGTGGTGATAGCTGGAATTAATCGCCGTCACGGGGTAATCACGGGGCAGGATGGCACAGAGGATTACTTCACTATCTTTGCCGAGGTTTGTGGGTTGTTGGCCTTGGGGGTGGGGGAAGCAATCCATAATGATGAGCCACATGCTCTGTTACTGCAGACATTTCCAGCTCTTGCTAGATGATGAATATATGGTGGGGGTACTCTAGAATTTGGTTCGTTCAGACTCATATTTGGGGTTCCCTGCTGAAAACATGTTGCAAATATAACAAAT
The DNA here is from genome assembly GCA_028565055.1 of Phoeniculus purpureus. NCBI lineage: Eukaryota > Metazoa > Chordata > Aves > Bucerotiformes > Phoeniculidae > Phoeniculus > Phoeniculus purpureus. The sequence continues at coordinate 18,206,527 of JAOXOE010000702.1, read as the reverse complement.
ATACAGAAATAATTAGATCAGTGCCTCTTACAGAGAGCACCAGGTTTCACTGACTGTAACATAATTGAGTTAATTGGGTAATTAATGGCATAGTGACTTGTTTTTATAAGACCACTGTGTTTGGGTTGCAGGTGCCACTGAATGATATGTTTGGATATGCCACTGAGCTGAGGTCCTGCACAGAGGTGAGTCCTCTCAGTCCTTTTTTTGGTAGAAAACGTTCTTTCTGTAAATCATGTGCTGATCTGCGTCAACTCTCACATTGCCATAAAGGCATTTAAAATCCCATGAGTCATACAAAGGGATGGATGCCAGTGAAAGCACTAAATTCACAGGCTGTGAACGATGTTTATGAGTTATGCCCACACATATCACACCTCACTTTGTTCTTTTCCAACCCTGCAGGGAAAGGGTGAATATACAATGGAGTACTCCAGGTACCACCCGTGCTTGCCCAGCACTCAGGAAGAAATCATTAACAAATACCTTGAAGCAACAGGGCGACTTCCTGCAAAGAAGGGCAAAGCCAAGAGCTGACTTTGTTTCTCTTGAGAACACTGGACAGTTTTCCACCATCTCCTCTGAAAGTGCTGTGGTCTGAGCTGTGGAAGCAATTGGAGTGGCTGGATCATCGCAGGTTACAGAGGGACCTGGGCTGGCTGATTCTTTGTAACATTCTTCCTTTGTGATGTCCCCAGAAGCAACCAGAAGTTTATGACCGAATTGTCCCCCTGTAAACGCTGCTCACGAGCAAAATATAGAAGTGGTAAAAGACCGGAGATAATTTGTCCTGAAATTTCAATTAATCCACTTACATTAATTTTATTTTTTTACTTGCCACATCTTTCTTTTCTAAGCTGAAAACCTTTAATGCAGGAGACTCGGCTAACGATGAACTGCTGGACAGGACAAATTGTCTCGCAGTATGGGGCAGTTTGCACTTGTGTGCTCCAAGCACAGACCCTAATCTCCTGCATGTAAGCATTCAGGCCAGAGAGTGTCCATATTCCCTTCAGCAGCCCCACAAACCAGGCAGAGTCGTCTCTCACTGCAACGTGTATGTCACCACAACTGCAGATGGTGCAAGGTGTTTGGAAAGTGTTGATGGTAATAGAGAATCACAGAATGGTTTGGGTCGAAGGGACCTTCCAACCTCATTCAGTCCAGCCAGGGACCAGAGCAGGTTGCTCAGAGCCCCAGAGTTCAACCTGACCTGGGATGGTTCCAGAGATGGGGCTTCTCATACCTCTCTGGGCAACCTGGGCCAGGGTCTCACCAACTACAGCATAACAAAATTCTTCCTTCTCTCTACTCTGCATCTTCCTACGTTAGTTTAACCACCACCCCTGGTCCTGTCACAGTGGCCCCTGCTAAAAAAGTCTGTCCCTGTCTTTACTGTTAACCTCCTTTAAGCACTGAAAGGCCACACTAAGGTCTCCCTGGAACTTTCCTGCTGAATCCCCCCTGGCTCTCCCAGCCTGGACTAACAGCAGAGTTTCCATCTCCAGATCATTTCTGGGGCCTCCTCTGGCCCTCCTCCCATCAGGCCCATGATGTCTCTGCTGTGCTGAGGAGTCCAGAGCTGGACCTGGCCCTGCAGGCGGAGTCTCGTGATACCCCTAGAAATTAACTCCTTTTCCCAGACTCTCATGGTTGAGAGGGCTGCTTGGGAATCAGTAGGTCCTGCCTACTCGTTGGAGAGACACAAAACCTGGGAGTGCTAGTTAGGTGAGAATAAGAAGATAGTTCCATCGCTTTTTCTGTTTTTAATCCCTAACGCTGAATTTTCTCGCTGACCTACTCAGCTCAACGGCACTTTTGCAGACTTCCAGTAAACAGAGATTGAGGTTCCCGTTCAAAACCAGCTACATTCCTGGCACAGGACTGTGGCTGATGGTTACCAGACGCAGACAGACGGGCTTCTGCTCCTCAGCCTTCACGGGAAACCGGTGAAAAATCATTTATTTGAACATTGAAAGAAGTTCAGTGTCTGAGTTTTGTCAGGGGCACATAAATGCCAAGTGAACACGGTGTACAGTCGCATGGGAGTTTGATGTTGCTGATTCCCTCACACTCGCAGCTTTGTTCTTGTGAAAATACTGAGCTGGAAAAACCCCACAGGTTCACTGGCACTGGGAGATCTTTTTTTTAAGCAAATGGAGCACATTTACCCAGATCCAGAGAGTTCTGAATGTGAGGAGGGAGGCAAAGATGGAAGAGAGCTTCTGTTCCTCTTGTCCTTTACCGATCGGTGCTGTGTAAAGAATTCACCATGAACCCTGAGTATCTGCATGGGTGTCACCAAGAACTTTGAGTAAAACCTGTATGATTCCAGTTTCCGATCCACTGACTGAAATCGTGGCCCTAAAGAAGATGCTGTAAATTTGACCTTTGTATTCCAACAGGATTGTGACTTGTCCTGAAGTAATTATGCAGTTTGTGGTGTTTAATATCCATCAATCTGGCAGGTTGGAAGTGCCTGATCCTCTGTTCCAGATCTGGAGCACAGCAGCAAAATCAAGGTAAAGGAACTAGACTTGGGACTAAGTGCAGTAAAAAATCTCCAATTTTGTATTGTTTTCTTATTTAATTATTACAAACATTTTAATCACATTTTTTTAAGAAAAATTGCAACTATTAAGCTCTGGTTTCATGCTGCTGCTGCTGAGAAATGTTTTACCAGCATAAAAGAAAATGCCGAGAGCATGTGAAATGCTGCATCATTGCATTTATCACAATGCCCGTTAGTGTGTTAGATATTAAGTGTCTTATCAGCGTCTAATACACTGGTGTGAAATAATTCGGGGGGCTAACATCACCTGGTGTGGATTTCTCCCCTATTAAAGTTCCCACAGTGAACACCTTAACCATCGTTAGTGATTACAGATCAACGAGAGCATGATACACGAGTTGATATACAAGTTAAAGTGCAGAACCCCCTCCCCAGGGCAGAGCCCACCGCCCCTTTCCCAACCAAGAGCCACTTGGTGATGTGGAGTTATTTAAGTGCCGGGGTGCTCGAGCAGCAGTCAGAAAGAAAACCCAACCTGGACCCTGCGTAAAGGTTTAATTTTATTGGAGATAAAAATCAGCAGGAATCTGTCCCCCAAAACAACCAAAGATTAGCAGACAGTGACAGATTAATCCTCTTCTCAAGATTTTTTTTTGTCCAAATATATTAATTTTGTTGACAACCTTTGTTGCTCCAAGTCAGTCAGTGACATAAAATCAACGTGCGTGTGTGTGTGTGTGTTTGTGTAGAGATGTGGTAGCAAAGGGTTTAGGCAGAGCTCTAGAACACTGAGCCTTGCAGCCTGAGCGAGCACTGAAATTTGCAGTTTAACCTGGTTAAAGCAAACTCTCACAACTCCAGGTCTGTCATGCGGGTTGTTGCATTTAGACCTACTCAAAGCTGACGATCCCTCTTAAAAATTTGCTCCCCTTGCCTGTAAAATCCCAGCAGCTGAGCCGGACTCTGCTCCAGATCCCTCTTCCAGCTCCTGGTTCTGGGGGGTGCAGAAGTACTTCACTTTCACAGGGTGACTGGGGAGCCACAAGAGGCGCATGTGACATGAAATGATTTCCTGGAGAACAGCGTGAAGAGCACAGAATTGTTCACCACCGTTGTATGTGTCCTCTGCGAGGGCAGGAGGCACCACCCACTCAGTCTTACCTGTGTTGGAAGTTCATGGAGCAGGACAGTGTAGTCAAACTCGATAAATTCGTCTTTCCTTATCTGGTCACGTATGACAGAGGGAAAAAAAACAAGATGATCAAGACAAGTTTAGACTCTACTCTGCTTTACTCAGGAGTGAGGTGAGCTGGGCCTCAGGTGGCTGTGGTGGTTGGCTGGAGTGGGAAGGTTTTGTATGTGGAGAAATGGAGAATTGCCAGGTTTAAAGCTTTGAAGGTGCTCCCTGCAGCCTGACCATTCTGACATGAAACTGGGCACTGATTAATTTGATGTAACCCTCAAATTTGAGACTCTTACCTGACTTAATTTCTCCTTCAGATAAATCTTACCCTAGATAACGAGGGAGTGAAACCTCTACGTTGTCTATCGATCAGTGAGGGGCGCGAAGCTTCAGGACCTGCTGTTTGGCGTGTAAGGTACCTGCCCTCCTATATTGCTACCTCTGAGCAGGGCTGGAGGGCAGAGAGGACCAGGAGCCCAGGGACGTTGTGGAGTCTCCTTCTCTGGAGATGTTTAAAACCTGCCTAGATATGTTCCTGTGTGACTTGTTCTAGGTGATTCTGCTCTGGCTGGGGGATTGTACTGGATTATCTTTCGAGGTTCCTTCCAATCCCTAATGTTGTGTGATTCTGTGACTTAGTGTGGGGCTGATGAACTGTATAGAGAGAACACTGAGATCTGGGAGAGTCGCACTCATTCCAGATGGTGTCAGCTGCTGTTAGCCCCTCTAAGGACAGTGTGTGGTCTCCACTTACCCACTGTCTCGCTGACTTGACTTGTGCCATGAAGTAACTCAGGTTCTCCGTCGACTTCTCCCATATAATGTAGCTGCTGCCAGCCACAGCCAGAGCCCACACTGGCTCCATGTTGGGCTCAACATTGCCATGACTGTCTGCAAGGGCGAGAGAGGAAACACAGAAATTATTAATGCTGGCCATTCCGCAGAAAAACCTCAAACCACCGAGCCGGGGTTGATTTCTCTTTGCCTAGTTGAACACCCTTGCAGGGAAGCAACCCTCCACTCCCACGTGGGATAAATACCTGGGATATTGCTTCCAGTTATTGGTTTGGTTTGGTGCCTCAGTTTTTGGTAAAGTCTGTTGTCCTCTTCCTGAATTTGCTTTGGCTCTTTAACATCGGAGCACTTGATGGTGACCACAGGCGGAGCCTTTGTCTTTAGATACAGCACCGTGGCGAGGCAACTCCCAGCGTCCTCCTGTGAAAGTAGAATTTAAATCTCATCTTTAATCAAGATTTTATTTACCACCAACACATTCTTGATATTAACACGTGTGGAGCACACCTACATCTTCATGAGATACTTTTGTGAAGCTCTACAGGGTCAAGAAGGTCTTTAGAAGGAGAGAATTCTTTTTCACAGAAAAGTAAATAGGTGAAAACCACAGGCTGAAGTGGTTTAACAGACAGAAATGTTCAAAAATCATCTTGGAAATGAGTTTTAGATTTCTCAAGAAATACCAATAATTTATAACAGGGGCTTGGATCATACAATACTTTGGCCTTGAGACCAAACTCATCAAAGGCTTCCTGTTAAATTCTGAAAATATTTTTAATTCCGTAAAGTGTGCAGAGCACAGAAGCAGCAAAGCTGATAATGACAACTGTTGCACCAGCAGACCTGTTTGGGACCTGGGAGAGGAGACACCTGCATAACCCTAAGAACAAACCATGCCCTGCGCTGGATGGGCAGGTAGGAACATACAGGTGAGTCCTTCCATTATGAAAGATTCATTTGTGGTAGCACCTAAACAGACCCAGTTTTGGAAGTGCTGAGGTTTGTTTAACACACCCTGCCAGGACAAACATGGAGGACTACAGACTTACCCCATTTTGGTAGTCCTCAGTAGTGAACTGCAGGTAGTACTTACGCCCAGTGTCTGGGATGTTCTGGAAGAAAGAAGGTTCAGCCATCAGTGGGAGCCCAGCTTTGTTGGCATGAGAGCTGAGATAGCAGAACATGGGTGGCCAGGGCCACCTCATGGCCTTGTAGCAGCATCAGGAGGCTGCTCAACTGAGATTATCCCAGTAGCGAACGCAAAGGTCTCCACAGTAAATAACCCAGATCTTGGGGAGTGTCTGAAACCCCTTCCTCACCAGTATCTGTTCTGTGAATGGAAAGAGACTCGTTTCACTGCACAGCACATCAGAGCAGGGTCCCGCTCTCTTGTTCTTAAAGGACCAGGCATTAAGTTGCCCAGTCAACCATCCCAGAGTCCAACAGTTAAGGAAAAATAGTGTCTCTTCTCTTCTGAAATTTCTATGGAGTCCGAGTAACAAATAATGTGGAGAAAACCAAATGGTATTTATTCAGCTAACTCTTTGTAAAGTGACAAGCTGCGTCATTTAACTACACTTCCGAGCCTCTCCTTTGATGAAATCCGCCAGGAGTAAATGAAAGCAACCTGTAGCTTACACTGTGATGTGTGAGACAAGATTTCAGAGCTACAAGCCAGGGCTTATCTGGTTTTAAAATACTTGGGCCTTTGTGTTCTCTTCCAGGAAGACTTTAATAGCCCAGTCTTAGCAAAGTCCCAATTCCAGGGCAGCCCAGCACCTGCCCTTGGCACACACTAAAGAAAACCTCGCATTTTTATAGCTGCGATAACTTTGAGGCTAAACCCCTACAGAATATCTTGGCAGTTCCATTGCATTTGTTTGACATCAAGCCCTAATGAAGCTAAAATCAACTGGAGCTTTTTATAAACTAATTTTTCAGCCTCTGATCCTTCTTGGGAGGAGGCTATAGGAAAGCTTCACAACTAACTGCTTGGTAAAGACTTCAAGAAGAAAACATAATTCTGTGCTTCGGTGGTTTTTCACAGGAATTACTGTCCCTCAATTTCCAACAGCTCCACCACAGCAGCATGAACTTCCTGGAAACTTTCCAGCAGCTAAATTACCGGTTGGGTCTGAGTATGCAGACCAGAAGGTGTCCTTGATCTTACTGGGAAGAGGTGAAGGCAAGTTTGGCATGAAATCATTGTGACTTTTACAAACGTATCTGCAATTTTGAAAAAAAAAAGTAACTTCTGCTTCCCTTATCATCCCAAAATGCATCACTGGGAACCATCACGTTCCAGTGAACCATCAAGCAACTACAAGTTTGGTCAGAGCTCTGGAATATTTGCCATCGCTTGATGGCTGGAGGAAAGTGGCCAGAGATGTGTCCAAAGAGAGAAGAAAACAAGTGAGTAATTCATTTTTCCACTGAATATCTGGGTCACGGGATTGTTTTATTTCCAGGCTCAAAATTAATACAACATTCATGAGAGAATTTTTAGGCCAGAAGAGCAATTTAAAAGCAGTTTAATTCCTGGTCCAAAGGAGGTGGTTTCGCAACTGGTTTATGCTACTCCAACACTGATCCCTCTCTCAACCTGCACTGCAGGTTTCCATCTCTTCTTCTGATTGTTACCCCCAGCAGTTTTTCATCCACGGGACCAGTTTTTGGTCACTGGTTGCCCCTGAGGAACAATTTCTTCCTGAAAAGGGTTGTCCAGGCCTGGCCCAGGCTGCCCAAGGCAGTGGTGGAGTCCCTGGGTCTGGAGCTGTTGCAAAGTCATGGAGATGTGGGGTGAGGGACGGGGATTAGTGGGGATCTGGCAGTGCTGGGGGAACAGTTGGACTCAATGAGTTGAAAGGGCTTTTCCAATCAAAATTATTCTCAGATCCTGAGTAGAAATGTTTTCTCTGACTTCTGTTATGATCGTAGTTCTGGTACGACACTGTTTGGTGTCCAGATGAGCTTGGGAAGAGAAATAAGAGGAACGTCCCTCTGCAGAATCGTGCTTTATGGTCCAATATAAGCAGATGTTCAACCAAGATTTTCAGTTTCACCTGTCTGCTTGTCTCTCCCACCTACCACTAAGGACAGTTTGGAGAATCCTATGTCAGTATTTTCAAGATTCTCTCTTGGATTCTTGGCTCCTCAGCTGGCACACACACGAAAAGAAGTATTTTGAAGTGCTGCTGCTATCAGTTCCATGAGATGCCATTTCCTAGAAGATACTCACTGAAGAGAAACACCCACTGTGATGAGAAGGGGTGGCAAAAGGAAAGCTGCAGCTCATGGTGAGGGAGGAATGACCGTGGTGTATCCAGTACAGAGGAGAGCTTTGACATCTTGCTGCAACTGAACTTAAAAAACTCTAGCAGAGCTCCCACACTGGTGACCGTCTCCAGACCAGCTTCTAAACACCACAGTTTCACCAAGCTGAGAAATTCAGTTTTAGACTTGGTGCTCAAGATTAAACCCATGATAACATTACCCTGCTGTTAATAGACACAGCAATCCACTAACCAGTAGGGAAAACCCCAACCAAATCCAGCCCAAACCTCAACATTTCTGCCTCTCGCTTTCACATTCCTTCCAGGAAATTGTTTTCTTTTTTCTTTTTTAAGAGCAGAGGACAGGAAAGAAGGAAGTGACCCTGTTTTCTCCTCTTGTTTTCACAGTGTGTGCAAAGTAAAAGGGGAAAGAAGCTGCAGGACGTGGCTACAGCAGCAGCGGCTGTGAGCAAATAGTGAAACATTTCACTGCTCCATCATGAACCAGGTTTTTTTCTTCTGTATTAAAAGGCAGGTGAAAAAAAAACCCCTTTGCCTCTCCGTAACTAGAATTCCTTGCAAACAGCTGATCTGGGCTTGGGAAGAGCAGTAATCCCACACCTCTACTGGATGCTACTGTTTAGAAGAGACATAAACATTTGTGCTTGTAAATGTATAAATCCACACTGGGAAATGCCCAGTGAACACAGAGGGAGCTGATGTAGGTTTTGAAAGGCTATTAAATTGAACTTTTCTTACTTTTAGAAGCTGAGCAAGCTGCAGGAAAACCCCAAACCTGTGGCTGGAGGAAGAGAAGGGTGGCAAGGCAGGGTACAGCTACACCAGGCATGTCCCGGGCACTGCTGCAAGCATCCAGTATATGAAAGCTCTGCCCCTGAAGCTGCTCCTGTGCAGGACCTCAGCTCCTTTCCATTGCTTCAATTTAACTTTTTTTATGAGTTAAAAGCAAGTTTTCTTATGGAAATGACATTGTTAAAGCTCTTGGTCTGGACAGATAATCATAGAATCACACACTGATTTAGGCTGGAAGGGAGCTCAGAGATAATCCAGCCCCAACCCCCTGCCATGGGCAGCAACACCTCTCACCAGACCGGGTTGCCCAGAGCCTCATCCAGCCTGGCCTTGAACACTTACAGGGATGGAGCAGCCACAACGTCCCTGGGCAACCTGTTCCAGTGCCTCAGCACCCTCACAGGGAGGGATTTCTGCCTCAGATCTCATCTAAACCTCCCCTCTCTTAGTTTGAAACCATCCTCCTGGTCCCATCACTACAGTCTCTCATATGAAACCAAGCCCATGCATTCCCTACTCCCATGAAGCATAGAATTCCTTTTCATAGGATCCCAGATGGGGTTGAGACTGGAAGGCACGTGTGGAGATGATCTGTCTCAACCCTGTGCTAGAGCTGGTTCTCCTAGAGCAGCTCCTGCAGGAGCATGCCCAGGCGGGTTCAGAACATCCCCATGAGATGGGAGACCCCACAATCTTACCCCACCATTTTCTCCCTATGGTGACATTTAAATACCAAACAATTCTTGACTTTTCAGAGGAGGGGACACACACACACACACTTAAATCCCCTAGAAGTTACTGCCTGTTGGAGGCAGGGGGATGCTCAGATGCACTCGATCCCCACCCCTATGCCCATCACCCCCAGTCCTACCTTCACACTCGCTTTGCGGACCTGCCCCAGTGCCCGTAGCCCCCCCGGGGATCCAGTCTGGGCGTTGTGGTACTGCAGGGCCACCCGCGCTGCAGCTGCTGCCGAGGGGCTGCCGGGCTCCAGTTCCCGCCCCAGGCTCTGCGCTGCGGACAGCAGCGGCAGGAGGAGGACGAAGGGCTGGAGGAAGGCGCTGAGACCCTGCATGGTGCTGAGAGGAGGCTCCGCACTGGGGACGCTCCGTCGAGGGCCGGGTTTAATAGCGGGAGGCGGGAAGAGTCCGGGGAACTCCGGCTCTTGGGATACTCCCCTTCCCCCTGGGACTGTTCCTTTCCCCGTGGGATACTGCCCTTGCCCTCAGCCATCCCTGCCACAGCCCAGCTGGGGGAGATTGAGGGGGACTGAGGGGTTTGAGAGGTGAAGCTACAGACTATTATTAATGGGATTTCAGGAAGGAAACATCATAGCTGCCACCAAAGTCTGGGCAATTCAGCAAATCACTCAGTGAAATAAAGGAGGTCCTTATGGCTTTATGGGAATAATTTTCTCCCTTACTTAGGGAAGACTTGCAAATACTGAATTCTACGTTTTAGGAGAAGAGTTATGGTAATAACAGGAATTTCTGTCCGATGCGTTTGAAGCTTTAACCCAGTGTTCTGATTTATTTCTTTCTGCAGGCTGACTCCACACACAGGCGCAAGTGAACTAACACCCATCTGCTCCAGCAGTTAAAAAACCCCTGAGTCATTACACCCCTGCATTTTTAAGGCAGAAAGTGGTGCTAGACCCTGTTTAGCCTCTCCCAAAGTTCAAAGGCAGCAAGCCCACCCGTGTCCAAGAAATGTGCCCATGTCTCCGTTCACATCTTTCATGCTACAGGAGGTACAAGAACACCTCTCTTATGAGGAAAGGCTGAGGGAGCTGAATCTCTTTAGATTGGAGAAGAGGAGACTGAGAGGTGACCTCATTAATGTTTGTAAATATGTGAAGGGTGGGTGTCAGGAGGATGGAGCCAGGCTCTTCTCAATGTCATCTCATGATATAGATATGATAAGGAACTTCTTCACAGTGATTACGACAGAGCACTGGAACGAGCTGCCCAGATGGGTTGTGGAGTCTTCTTCTCTGGAGAAGTTTAAAACCTGACTGAACATCTTCCTGTGTGGCTTATTCTAGGTGACTTTTCTTTGTCAGGGAGATTGGACTGGATGATCTTCCGAGGTCCCTTCCAGTCCCTAATGTTCTGTGATTCTGTGACTAAGATGGACTGCTGTTAAAAGGAAAACCAGAAAGTGAGTAGCGGTAGGCCATGTCCACAGCTTCAACTCACTCAGCTCTGGGAAGTAGAGAAGATGTTTTCATACTAAATGAGAACAATCTAGGGAGTATTCTTGTTTAATAATAATAATAATAATGAAATATTTTTTAATAATAATGAGGTTTAGGTCAGAAACACCCTGTATCTTTCACAGAACCACAGAATGTTATCGGTTAGAAGAGACATCCAGAAATCATGGAGTCCAACTCCTCTGCCAGAGCAGGACGAAAATTAGGGCAGATCACTCAGAAATGCACCCAGATGGGTGTGGAAAGTCTCCAGAGAAGGAGATTTCACAACCACCCTGGGCAGCTTTTCCAGGGCTCTGTAATCCTTACAGTAAAGAAGTTCTTCCTCATGTTGAGGTGGAACATCCTGTGCTTGAGCTTGGATCCATCGCTCGTCATCCTATCAAAGGACAGCCATGACATACCAGTGGTATTCCAGCTAAACGACCATGCCACACTGTAGCAGATATTCTGCATAAGTAAGTGAGGAAAAACAGGGAAACAGTCCTTGTTGAAGTAGATCTCCATTGAGTAGACGGCAGTTTCTTGAAAGCCAAAGCTAGTGATGCATAGAAGAATACTTTGACAATGGACATGTTAATAGCGCAGCTGAATTCAGAGTTCTTGTATTCACAGAATCACAGAATTATTGAGGCTGGAAAAAAGACCTCTGAGCTCATCAAGTCCAGCCTATGGCCTGAAAGCGCTACATCAGCTAGACCATGGCACTAAGTGCCACAGCCAGTCTGTCCTTTCAGAGATGGAGACTCCACCACTGCCCTGGGCAGTCCATTCCAGTGTCTGATCACTCTTCCATGAGGAAGGGCTTCCTAAAATCCAACCTGACCCTCCCCTGACACAGCTTCAGGGTCTGCCCTCTCATCCTGTTGCTAGTTGCCTAGTTCCTAGTTCCCCAAATGTGAGCAGCAAATGTAAATTCTTCGCATGCACATTTCTGTAGGACTCCGGGCAGCCATCACAGAAGAAAGGGAGACATCAGCCCTTTTTTCCTGTTCTCCTGACAGGAATGGCACTGCCACCATGCATACTCTTACAGCCTGCTCGGGAGGCATGAGGAGCTCCAGCAGTGTAAGAACAGGCTGTAGAGGAAAAGGGAGCAGCAGAATTCTGACATAGGATACCTTTTCTACTGTCAGTGCCATGTCGTGGTGATGAGAGCCGATCTCTACAGGGGGGCATTGTTGACTCAGTTTGTTTTTTGCAGTTGGTACAGTCATAGATGTTAACATAATGACAGATGTCAGCATGTGACCTGACACATACCTACCTGTTAAAATTGCATATATTCCATTTTAAGTCTTGTAATGAGGGAAAATAAGAAATGAAATCCACTCAAAGTAAAAAAAAAGAATGTTTAGTTTTGAAATACATGTGCAATTAGGGATCTCAGGCTCTAGTCTTGAAGATAAGCCTCTGTTTAAAAACAAAATGGCTTAAAAGAAGGATAAAGATTGCAGTTTTCGATCTGATTCCCATATTTGGAAAGTATATACCAGCCGAACAAATTACAGCAATGCGCTTAAAGCAAAACAAATCTGAATTCCCCTCCAAATTCATGCAGATTTATGGTATTAAGTAGTTCTACTTTTTCATTTTGACACCATTTTGATCTTCATATAACCAAACAGAGAGCAGAAAGCGGCACTTTTCCAACCCTTATTTTTGACTGATTTCAGATTAAAACCACTTAGGTTCATAACCTTCCTTTCTGCAACTGTAGATCCTCAGCTCCAGAGCCTAGGTTGACCTGAAATGGAACTTAAAACTGTTGGAAATCTGAGTGGTCATTTTATTCAATACTTGGCTTACATCCAGGAATTTTGGTGAACCTAACCTGAGATTCATGATTGTAATCAATCTAAGAGGAGCTTAGTTTTGCCTGGGTTTTAGTTTCGCATAAGGAGGTGTCCACCTTCCTTACATGTCTTCTCAACACGCAGTTATCTTCTTGCAGATCACTAGTAGCTTTTCAGGTTGTATTGCCAGCCTCCTTGTCCTGAAACTAGTAACCCACTCATTTGTGTTTCATTCTCATAAAATGTGCTTACTCTGGTTAGTGTTCCCTGCAGCTGACGTGGCTGGCTCTGCTCAAGGAATGACACTCTGCCCACACTGTAGGAAGCCTGACAATGATTCTTTTGAGAGCCATGTACAAATCATGCCACCTTCTCTTGGATGGATTAGAGTCAACAGCACCAGAATTGCAAACCCACACACCCACCTCTGCAAACTAGCATTCCAGGACTGTGCAGGAAAACAGAATGCCTGCCTGACCCACACAAGTCTACTGTGCCAACAGAGCTCATCAACTGTAAGCAGACTTGTGTAAGAGTTTATTAGCTTAATTCACATAGCATTTCTTGTTCGTAGCGTCAGAGTCATCATTTTCCACTGGAGACACTGAAATATAGCAAATCAAAATCCTTTTTAGAGGTCAGACATAGATCCAGAAACAGAACATGGATCAGCGACTGCACTGTGAACAGAAGTGATCATCTTTAGTCTTAATTCAGCGTATTTTGCATTGCTTTGGAAAAATAATGTGAAAGAATACTTGTGTTTGCATCCTCTCTATTCTCAGATTGTCTGATTGCCATACCGCTTGTGCCTGAAGTGTGCCAGAATCTCAGGAGATCCTCTGGTGCTCACAAACAGGTAATTATCAATAATTTGCTATGTTAGCTTGAATAGATAAGATAAATAAATTACATAGTCTGTTCTCTATCTGGATTGCTGAATGTCTGAGGCTCTTGCTTGTCTGGAAGAAACAGCCTTATCAATACATTGTGAGTGAATGCACTTTGGATATAGTGAATGAGTCACTTTGAAGGCTTTGCTTCTTTGAACTGCCTGACCACTAGATTTTTTTGAATAGAAAGTAGTCAATTTACAAGGTTTAAAACCAGAGCTTGGCTAATAGCTCTCAGAAGCAATGGCTTTCTTTGCTATAGGATTTTTGTTTTCAAAGCAAATGCCACTCGTGTGAATATCAGCAGCAAATGTGTCACATGGGGCACCTCTCTCTTATGAGGACAAAGTTAAATCCTCTAGTCCCTTCATGTAGCATCTCTTCTGGAGCAAGAAGGCTTGAAATAAATAAGCAGTGAGCTTCCTAGGGTACTCCAGACATGCTTGAGGACTTACAAGTGTGGAATGTGGCACTCTCCTGAAGCAGTAGCTGAAAGCCAAAGCAAGGACCTCCTCAGACATCTCAAATGGCATTGAATGTCTCTGATTTAGCAGCAAAACTGAGTCACTAAGAACCAACTGATAGCCAAAAGAGACTTTCAACTTCTCTGAAGCAGGCTTTGGCTGGAGGTCACCTGGGTCACTGATCAACAGCACTGATGGGCATACTATGCAGACCAAAAATGCTGGTTTATACTTCACCCCGTCAGGGGTAGAGACTGTGCACTCAGCTCCCTCCCTGAAATGCCTGTACACCAATGCAGCCAGTATGGGTGGTAAACAGGAAGAACTGAAAATATGTGTGGTTGCAGGGCCATGACCTTATTCCAATCACTGAGATATGATGGGATGACTCCTATGGCTGGAGTGCTGGAATGAAGGGATATCAACACTTCAGGAAGGACAGGCAGGGGAGACAATGAAGGAGTGTTATCCTCTATGTCAAGGAACAGTTGGAGTGCATGGAACTGCACCTGAGAGCAGAAGAGGAAAGGACTGAGAGCTTCTGGATCAGGGTAAAAGGGAGGGCAGGAGACATTAGGATGGGTGTCTGCTACAGGACTAGGAAGACCAAATGGATGAGGCCCCTCATAGGCAGATAGGACTGGTTTTACATTCGCAAGCTCTGGTCCTCATGGGGGTTGTCAACTACCCTAATTGTGTTGGAAAGACAATACAGCAGGGCATAAACAATCCAGGAGATTCTCAAAGCGCATTGATGATAATAACTTCCTCCTCCAAGTGGTGGAGGAGCTGACAAGGAGAAGTGCTATGCTGGACCTTGTCTTCACCAGTAAGGAGAGACTGGTGGGAAATGTGAAATTCAAGAGAAGCCTGGCTGCAGTGATCATGAGATGGTTGAGTTCATGGTCCTTAGGGCAGCAAAGAGGACACCAAGCAAGTTTGCTACCCTGGACTTGAGGAGAACAGACTTTGGCTTCTTGTACCTACTTGGTAGAGTGCATTGGGGTAGAGTCCTGAAGGGAGTTGGAACAGTTCAGCCTGGAGAAGAGAAGGTTCTCAGAGGATCTTACTGCCTTCCAGTACAGCCTACAAGAAAGCTGGAGAGGGATTTTTTAGGAGAGACTTTAGTGATAGGAAAAGAAGGATAGTTTTAAGCTAAGCTAAAAGAGGGGAGATTTAGATCGTATCTTAGGAAGAAATTCCTCACTCTGAGGGTGCTGAGATACTGGAACAAGTTGTTCCTGCTGATACCCCCTTCCTGGAAGTGTTCAAGGCCAGGTTGGATGGGGCTGTGGTCAACCTGGTCTGGTGAGAGTTGTCCCTGCCCATGGCAGAGGGGTTGGAACTAGGTGACCTCTGAAATCCCTTCCAACCTAAGCCATTCTGTGTGTACCAGGAATTTCAAGTATGTAGGAAAAGCAGTTATAGCAGCAATCTTTCAAGACTAGGGCTAAAATGTACTATAATATACCTCATACGATGAATGTCTGTTGACAGTGGGTGGCTTTACAATGAGGATTATAACCTAGCTGAAACGATGCTATAACTGTATGCCCAGCATAAGTCACACAGTCTACTGTTAGACATGGCAGTAAAATAGGCCATTGTGCTCTCTATACTGGTTTTGCCTGCTGCGCTATTTTGTTGGCCCAACATGTGAATAATATATGAACAATAACTAAGCTCATTTTAACTTCTGGGAAAAAACACAACTCTGTGATGCTGGTCTTAATATTTGGAGTGGAAGTAGCTCTTCTAAAGCTCATGAAAACCCAATGCTATTTGAACTACAGCAAGTACCCATGTGTCTTCGGGTGACAGGACTAGTGCCATGCAGCTGTCACTGCCATCTTAGAAAACACTGACAGGAAGAGGGACTGTTTGTTACAATTTCTCTACTTGATGGACATGTTCTTTCCTCAGGTCTCTAATGTAAAAAACCAAGGACCGATATGATAGAAATCAAAGAATCATAGAATCATTAGGGATTGGAAGTGACCTTGAAAGATCATCTAGTCCAATCCCCCTGCCATGGGCAGGGACATCCCACCCTAGATCACGTTGGCCAGAGCCTCATCCAGCCTGGCCTTAAACACCTCCAGGGGTGGGGCCTCAACCACCTCCCTGGGCAACCCATTCCAGGCTCTCACCACTCTCACAGTGAAGAACTAAAAAGTCCCTCCCCAGCTCTTCTGTAGGCCCCCTTCAGATACTGGAAGGCCACAAGAAGGTCACCTCGGAGCCT
>JAOXOE010000702.1:18179616-18190239 GCA_028565055.1 Phoeniculus purpureus | reverse complement strand
TGCTGTGGCAGGGGGATTGGACTAGATGATCTTTTGAGGTCCATTCCAATCCCTAATGATTCTATGATTCTATGATGTCCTGATACAATCACACCACTGAGGAGTTCTAACACATGAGTAGTCATTAGTTCGTTCAAATTACTTGTACTGCTTCCAGTTACGGAGTCCTCAGTGCAAGAAGAACATGGAGATATTGGAGTGAGTCAAGAGGAGGCCATGAGGATGATCAGAGGGCTGAAGCCCCTCTGCTATAGGGACAGGCTGAGAGAATTGGGGCTAATCAGCCTGCAGAATCTTAGAGTGGCTTCCAGTATCTGAAGTGGCTTCCTGGAGAGGGACTTTTTACAATGGACTCTAGTGATAAGACTAGAGGGATGGGTTCAAGCTAAAGGAGGCAGATCTAGATGAGATGTGAGGCAGAAATTCCTCCCAGTGAGGGTGCTGAGGCACTGGAACAGGTTGCCCAGGGAGATTGTTCCATCTGTAGACATGTTGAAGGCCAGGTTGTATGGGGCTATTGGGCAACCTGTTCTGGTGAGATGTGTCCCTGCCCATGGCAGGGGGTTGGGACTGGTTGATTTCTGAAATCCCTTCCAGTCCAAACCAGTCTGTGATTCTGTGAAATTCAGCGTAGAAGGAAGTCTTGTGGAGCATGTGGTTGTCCTAGCTGCACAGAACTGTACCACTGCTTTGGTTTTCTTCAAGAATATGTTTACACCATGGTTAATCCTTTCATTCTGTGTTAGCATGCAGTCTATCCAGAACCTAGGCCTGGCAATTATTGCTATAGCAGCTGGGATGATTCTTGACACAAGAGGATACTTGTTTCTTGAAGTCTTCTTCAGTGCTTGTGTTTGCTGTAAGTATTTAAACCACTGGGGTTGGACCAGATGATCTTCAGAGGGCCCTTCCAACCCCTACCATGCTGTCATTAAAAAAAGGGACATTCAGGAAGGTTTATTTGACTTTTTCATGTGTTTCATGAAAACAACTCCTCACAGTTAGATGTAGGTTTCAGCTTGGACAGTGTTGACAGTAACCGAAGCCTAGTGTTTTGTGGTTTTCTGGAAGCAATTTGGTAGTTTGTGTTACTAAACAAAAAAGGCAACTCAAATGGCAAATGAATGATCCTCTTATAGCACCCCTCCAAATTAATGTATATAAAAGTTATTTATGTATTACTTTTAATGTAATTGAAATAACCTTTTCTGAGTTCCCATGTTACTTGTGAACACTGTGGGATTTTGAAAGCAGCTATGAGGTGCTACTGGCAAAAATCTCCCCTTGGTCACAGCTGTTGTGAAGAGTCTTAGTTGTTAGTCATATGTTAAAGCTGTTCTTATCTTATTTTAGTGTCACTGGTTGCTGTGGTGATGCTGTATTTTGTGAATTACCTCACAGGTATGCATTCTCAGTTTCTTTTGGGACTTGCTTTTATGACAGTTCCTGATGTTATTAACCTGAAATATTTACCTGTCCTGGGCACTGGTGAGGCCACACCTCGAGTGGTTGGGTCAGTTTTGGGCACCTCAATACAAGGGCATTGACAGGCTGGAGTGGGTCCACAGAAGGGCAACAAGGTTGGGGAAGGGTCTGGAGAGCAAACCTTGTGAGGAGTGACTGAGAGAGCTGGGACTGGTTAGTCTGAAGAAAAGGAGGCTGAGGGAAGACTCTTTTGCTGTCGACAACTACCTGAAAGGAGATTGGAGGGAGGTGGGAGTTGGTCTCTTCTCACAAGTAACAAGTGATAGGACAAGAGGAAATGGCCTGAAGTTGCACTAAGAGAAGGTTAAGTGACATGAGGAAAAAACCTCTTTCTGGAAAGGGTCATCAGGCCTTAGAACAGGGATGGGATTGAATCGCCATCCCTGGACACATTTCAAAGTTGTGGAGATCCGGAGATTAGGGACAGGGTTTGTCAGTGGCCTTGGGACAGCTGGGTTAGTGGTTGGAATAGATGTTCTTGAAGCACTCTTCCAACCTAAACAATCCTTTGTTTCTCTGATTCTGTGTCCTTGAACCATCTTGATGAGGCCTCCTAATGTCTTTGTGTGTAATTCCCTGGGCCTTGCTGTGATGTTGCATCTCCTCAGCAGAGCACTGGTACCTGTCCCTTCAGCTGACTTGAGCTACACATGGGAGATATTTTGCTGCTTTTCCTAAACAATATATCAAACTTGACTTTATCTACCTGCAAATTTAAAAAAATAAATACAGAATTCTGTAGATTTCCTTCAAACAGCAATTCTTTCTTGTCTGTAACTTCAGGATCTACTGAAAGATCTGAGATGAGAGGGATGTTAACTTGTTCCTTCAAAAGTTGTTTCCACTTTCTTTAGTTTTATGAGGTATTATTGTGAGTTGTATATCACTCAGCAGAAAACTGTATATTACCTCTGTTGCAGGTGGTGATCTCAACTGGTCTGCAAAGAAAAGGGAAAAATTGCAAAAAGCAGCTGCCACTGAGTAAGTAAAAAGAGCAATAAACAATATCAAATGTGTAACCTGCAATAGTAAAGCAGATTACTGTGTGAAGTCAGTTTAAAATGTGCTGCTTTATATGGTTCATACCTGACCCAGTAAGCAGCAAACATTACCTGGATTCAGTGTCATGGACTGACGTTTTTTGCATGTCACTGAGTGCTGGATCTCTCTTCAGAAGAAGTTGCACTCTCATAGTGTCCCATTTGGTTTCATCTTGCTCCTCTTGTCTTATTTAAATCTTACTTCAACTTGTGTCTGGAAACTGGCTTGAGCCTAAATTGCTGTTGTTGGGAATCCCCTGAGTTCCAGGGCAGTGGATCTATCCCTGCTGCACAGTACAATATGAACTTGCTTTTTTGGTGGCTCTGGTAATGCTGAGTGAGGGGGAGAAGCTCTCGGTGCTTTCATTATTTTAAAAATAATTGCCTTATTGTTGGGGGAGAAGTGGTGGAAAAAGCATTGAACGGCAAAATCCATTGAGATGTCACCTTAAAGGCAAAGCGAGTGACCGTTCCACTTCAGCTTGTCTATTATCTGCATAACTGTATAGAAAAATGGCTTTTTTTAAGTAGACATGGTATAAAGTCTGTCTGTCAGACCAAGCTTGAGCAGCTTCATTTGTCCTGATGGCCTTGTGGTAGATGATGCTTCTGTGTTAGGGTCTTGGCACCCATAAATTGTGTTAGCTTTTCTTAGTTTTAATCAGTACTGGGAGGATTAAAATTCTGTGTGTTGAAGACTGTCAGTGGGGATCAAGATATTTTAATGTATTTAAAATATATAAAATTAAACATTTTTATATAACATATTAAAACATCAAATAATAATACAGATAAATAGATGTCAATATAAAATATCAAATGAGAAAATGAAATATTTGAAATGTATATAATGAGTATACATAATTATATATTTAAGACAAATGTTTAATTTACCTAAGGGTAGAGCAAGTCTAAGAAATCTGAGGCTTTGCTCGTCCTATCTGAATTTATTTCGCTGAGATTGTGATTGAGAACTCCAGGTCGAGTTTGGTATTTGCTATGTGAAGGAGTAAGTCCATGTGCAGCAAGTCACAGCTTTCCAGTAACATCTGTAGAATTCAAACTGCTTGTACATGAACTACACATAATTATCTGTTCTGACCTAATTCAGCTCAATGAATCTCTCGAGATAACGAAGTTCATTTGCCCATCCTGTTGGAATTCTTAGTATTTGATGGATAACCACACTTATATTAAGTTCATTGCAGATAAATGCTTTGTGAAGACACCTCTTAAAATATCCATTAAGTCTGTTTATTCCCATTACTTCCTGGGAAAGATGCCTTTGTGTTGGTTGGTGCCTTAGAACAATGTTTTCAGTATTTTTTTTTTTATCATGCTGGTTTGTTTTTTTTCCAGAAAAGACAGTTGAATAGCAAGTACCATCCAGAAGTGGGGAAGCATTTTGATCAGCATCATGGCAACTTGGAAGAATTCTAGTGGTGTTTAGTTTGGTTCCTTTTATTTGGAAAAGAATCTTAGTGTGCTGTGAGGTTGGCAGTAAATGGGCTGCATTTGATGCTTTAACTGTTTTTAACTAATCCAAAATAGTCTCTTAATTTGCACTGAATGGTGTAGTAGACCTTTGCACTGTTTAAGCTTTGGAGCTGGAGCTCTGCAACCCTACATACAAACCTGTTCAACCTAGGGTAAAGACAAGTATACAGTGTTGTGTTTTGATAGGGATGGAGCTGTCCTAATGTGGTAGTGTGTTATGCCATGGAACAAGGCCCTTGGCCTTAGAGCTTGGGAGTGGGTCACTGTCACTGCCTTTGTTGCTGTCTTAATGCAAACCACTGTCTTAAGCAAAGACTGTTTAGAGCTTTGGTTCTGCGCCTGTTTAAGGCTTATGGAACAGGAGCAGCTCTTGTAGGAGACCACTGTTAACTCTGAAGGCTGCTGAGCAGCCTTTTATTTGCGTTTTTGACAATTGATTCTTTTTTTGTATTGTTATGTTCATTTTAAGGGATAAATACTTCTTTAATAAAGAGACAGTAAAACATGTTACAAAAGCTCACCGAGCATTTTGTGAAAATTCCAAAGGTTTCTACCAAAGTCTTTCAATCTAAATAAAAGGAAACTGCAAGAACCAGCCTCTCTCTTTCTTTATTAGAGCAATCCATACACGTCTATTGGTGGTTTAAAATCTGGTAGCGGCTATAATCTATAAACATTATAAGCATTTTTCTAGTTACTAAAAATACAACACACACTGGACATTGTTACTTCAGTTTGCACTCTGCAGGGCAAATATCTGAAATCAGTTTTCTTTTCCAGAGCAGAAGAGCAAGAGAGACTGAGACGTCAAAATGAAGATGACTTAGCTAAATTACGGCCAAAACCTGATGACTTTAGTTTAAGGAATAAATATCTCTCCAAACTAGGAGCTCAGGTATTAGTAACAAACCAGGGGGTTAGTAGAAACTGAGAATGGTGGGATTGGAAAGAGCCTCTGGAGATCCCCAGCTTAAGACTAGAACAATGAGGTGTTTAAGAATTTGTCTTATTGATTCAAAGAGCCAGATCAATTCAGCCTCTGCTTAAACTGCTAAAAGTACAATTGTGCTCAGAAATGGGAGTCTCACCAATGGTGAATTACAAATCTGATTAAGAAAATCCAAAGGAATTGAGGGCTGGAACAAAATAAGTCAAGGGTCAGCCTTATGGTGTGTGATTTAATATTTTTTTTTTTTGCAGCTCCCAGATAATTACTCTTCTTATTTATCGACAATGGCACACAGAAGTGTCTTGAAATAAGCCCCACGTGTTAAAACCAGAAATATGCTGAAGTTCCTGGTGCTCAAAACTTGGTTTCCAGTACTGACAGCACAAGCAGTGCAATGCACTTTTGTTTTTTAAAGTACTTGGCTTAAGCTCTCCCTCTGCACGGTGGGTAAATATTGCGGATAGTGATGAAGACTCTGTTATTTGAACCTCTGAACTACATACAACAGACTCCTGTGTAAGATACTCACAGAATCACAGAACATTAGGAATTGGAAGGGACCTTGGAAGATCATCTAGTCCAATCCCCAGTGAGTAGCTCGAGTCAATAGCCAAGATGTGTGTTCTCTGAGATGTGAACACTTTATCTCAGGAATCAGATTGCTATGAGATGAGCCTCGATGTAGCTGTGGACTATCTAGCCTCTCACAACTTTTGAGTTGTGGTATGTTTAATTTTTCTTATAGAAAAATATGAGGAAAATACTTTTTTCTTTGGGTCCAGATGTGTATTTTGGAGGAAGCCGAAGTGCAATTCCAGTGTTGCAGCTCAGAAAGTGCTGGCCCTGCAGTTTAATACCAGGCTGAGTAATAAAACTCATGTAAATCCCGATTTATGTGGAAGTTGTATTTTTGAGAGTATGTGACTAAAAACATAGTTAAATGCAAGAACTGAATTTTAGCATTTGGTAGAAAAAAGATTCAATTTCATAATGAAACTTTGCACTTCCCCAGTGTTTCAGTGAAAGGCTTGCTGCTGTGTTGCTAGTTCGTAGTGCATTTTATTCTGGTTTTATTGATGGTAAAACCTCTTTATTAATGATAAAACTCACTTAAACAATTAGACAAACTGTTCCTTAATGAAGCTAATCTGAGTTTCCAAGGCAAGAGCACGTTTCCTGGAGCACCAGAGCTGCTGGAGAGGTTAGTGACCTTTTCTGGGCAGACTTTGGGGAGTCCTTGTGCGCCACAAAATATTTTAAGAACCTTCCACAAGTTCTTGACTGCAAAGAATGGAGTTTGTTATAATAAAGATGTTATGTTAATCCGAAGTATCTATTCTTGGCCTCTGGTAATTTAAGTGGACCTTCTGTAACTTGAGGGTTGGTTTGGGGTTTTTTTTTTTAAAGATGCTTTTCAGTGGAGATTTGCTTCATTTTTCTGAAAGGCAGGTGTGTCTTGTTTTGTTGGATAGTTCTGTAGTCTGAAGAGTAATTTAGGAAAATGAAGCAGCAGGTTGTGAACTGGACAGAACTTAACTGCCAAAAGGTCTCATGCTTAACTGCCCAAACTTAACTGCCACACTGGCCCATGATGGTTTAGAACCAAACTTTAGAACTGGCAGCTCAGAGACTGGTCAATGCCGCTTGGTTTGTTTTCCCTTGGAGACTTGTGAATTCTGGGTTGTTTTCTTAAGTAAAAGCTTTACATGGATACTGGCACCTATATTTTTCTTACCTGTGTAGGGATACATGGTTGCCCATGGTGGTTGTTGAGATTCGCAGTTTGCCCCATTGATGGGTTGATTCATTTTTAGGGGAGGGAGGGAATGAAATTCTTTTGTTGCTGCTTTTCATCTCTTTCAGCCACCTGCTTCTCTAATTCAAAGGTGTTTAATAGATCCAGGGCTTAGGATTATGGTTCAGTGGCAGGCTTGGCACAGTTGGGTTAATGGTTGGGCTTAATAATCTGGAGAATTTCTGCAAATGGTGTAGCCTCCTCCCCTGTCAGCTCAGCTCCAAGCACCTTCACCTTTCTTTTTTGAGAGGTTTCAGCCCAGTCATTTCCTTTCCTTTTGCTTTTCCAGTTATGGCTGTGGAGCATGGGAGTCACCTGCCACCAGCATAGGCTGCTGGAGCATCATTTGGCAAATTAATTGGGAATGGTTGGAGTTCAAAGCTGCTTGGTTTTGTAAATTTTTTTCCCCTGCAGAGCTTACCAGAGCTTCTGGCCCTTCTAGCCTGAGAAGCTGTTGGTACAGGATGGTTCTCCTGAATTGTTCTTTTTTTTTAAATGCAGTGGCTCTGAAGGTTGGAGTGGATGGAATCAGGAGGGAAAAGGTGAGGTTTGTCCCAAAAACTGCTCTTGTTTTCTGAGCTCTCTGTCACTAGAGGTCAGCACAACAACGTTAATATTCAAGAAATATGTCCTGTAACAGGATAAAAAGCCTTATTTCAAAACTGTTGTTCCTTTCTATCACTTAATTGGAGGTTGGTTGCAAAAGACAAATGCTAATGCCAACAGTCTTCAGCAGGAAGAGATTGCTTTGATTTCTTCTCATGCCAGTTCACCAGGGTGGAGTAATAAAATGACCAAACTTGCCTTTTTTTAAAGGTGAATCTCTGAATGGCTGGGGTTGCAAGGGACCTTGTTTGCTGTCGTTTTACTTCTATCCAGACCTCATTCTGGTGGTAGAGTCTTGGTGGGTTTCTGCTGTGTAGAGTCTTCAGCCAGCCAGGTAGTTACATCCCCCAGTCCCTCAGTTCTTTTAAATTGAATTTGTTTCCAAGATGGGGAAATCTCTCCCTTTGGGAGTGATGCAGTCCCTGTCTTGGCCTGCTGGCCTGGGAGCAGCTTGTGCTGGAGACCAGTTAGAGTGTTATGGAGTGGTTCTGGGGTGTGTGTCATGGGGCAGCTTTGTCTGATCCAGCTGGACAGTTGCCACTGGAGATGTTTCATCTGGGTTCTGTAGCTGGACCTGACCTTTGGAAGGAAACTGACATATCTGTTGTAGGGTATCCATGGTTTTGGGGCTGAAATCTCTGTTCTGCAAGCAGAAGGTGGGACCTCACAGCAAACTGAAGGAAAGAAACAGTTTGTTTCCTCCAAACATGGAATTTGGGTATTTTTTATGTTGCATCTGCAGATCTGTCAGCATCAGGCTGTTCATCAAATTATTAAAATTTACACTTACAAAAAGATATTTTATTTGTAGATGTTTATCTGTTTGGGTTTTTAGCACAGAAACTTAGATCTTTTGGTCAAGCTGAGGTGTGTTGGGGAATTGTCTCTTAAAATGCCTTCATGGTGTTCCCTGTTGGCCTCTTCTGTATTAAATAGTGTTGGGCAATTTCTTGGAGTGTTTCTGGGTAAATCAATCTGTTGACATGAGTGTGATACCATCTCATTTAACTCTGCCGTTGTAGGTTGACTTGGGGTGACCCTCTTTGGTTGTCCTACATTTCAGACCTGCCCTGAATGTGGGGGTAACGGCAGAATTTCACTTGCAGTGTGTAACCTCTGAGGAACTATATGGTTTGTAAGAGCTCCCAATAGCAGATTTTCCCAGTCTTTGTATATAAAATTCACTTAAAAACAGTTCTTAAGCGAGACTAGAGGTGACATCCCAGCATATGAAACCTGCCAGAAATGATTCATACATGTATAAGTAGCTGAGTGAGAATTGAAGGAACGACATGGCACTGCCAGGCTTCATTTAAATACAAAAGCTCGGCGCTTAGATTCAGTTTTTAAATTTTTTTTTTATGCCGATAGGCTCTGACATAAATACAGTGATGTATAATGTATTGACTACAATGTCAACATTATTTTAAAGCTGACTTGAGGAAAAGATCTTGTTGTTAGTGCTGAAATATAATGCTTTGTTCTGCTAGAGGGGGAAATGCTGATGATCAAATCACCTCTTTCTTAAGACTCTTTGTAATGGCTCTTAAAGCATGTGAGGAACAGAAGAGGTGCTCGGGGCACTCTAAAAGCGTTTTTGGGGCTTTCAAGGCAATACAGAAAAAGCAGGAGAAGTACATCCTGGACTTGGACAGCCCAGTGCTGCAGCTTATGCCTTTGCTCTTGTATCCTGAACTCAAATATACTGAACTTACATCCACACTACACAGTTGCCCCTTGAGTTGGCCTTTTGGTTGGTCCTTGGTTTCTTTTGCCAGTCACATTTTCACCCTGTGCATTATACCTGTTGTACTTTGTTAACTAAAGGATTACTAACGTGCTGTTGTCCTCGGCCCCTGCTAACAATGTCAAAAGATCTTTCTTGAATTTTTTCTTTGAGCTCTTTAATTTTTTTAACTCTTTTTGGAGCTAACCTTGCTTCAGTTGGAGGAACTACTAGATGTTTGGGAGTGAAAAGGTACCTATTCATTGATTCAGTGGTCTAGTGTAAATTAGAGTCACCTTTTTTTCCCTACTGCTTAAACTCTTTACCTTCTGTTTTGAATTTTCTAGGTCAAATCTCTGGATGTTCGGTGAAATAATATTGACTTTCAGGATCATGTTAATTGGTGGTGACTGTAGATGTTGAAAGTCAGTGGAAACCACTCATAACTCCCTGATTGCATAGGAAGACTTTGCAGCAGGGCTGGGGCACTTTGTATTATGTGGATTGTTTGAAAAGTATTGGATGGAGAGCCACATACGTAGACGTAAGTTTTTCCTTTTACATTAAATGATTTTTTTTCCTCTCTCATTTTCTCTCACATTTTTTCACTTC
Source organism: Phoeniculus purpureus (assembly GCA_028565055.1). Taxonomy (NCBI): domain Eukaryota; kingdom Metazoa; phylum Chordata; class Aves; order Bucerotiformes; family Phoeniculidae; genus Phoeniculus; species Phoeniculus purpureus. Next base: position 18,180,529 of record JAOXOE010000702.1, on the reverse strand, counting down.
CACTTTGGGCAGGCTGCTGATGTAAAGGGTTTATTTATGAGCTTAACCTAATTACTGCTTTCAGAAACAAAGCCTGCTCCTACAACCAATATCCTTTTGATATCCATCATCTGAATATTGCCTAATAAAGTTAGCAAATGGCCTCCAAATGAACCAAAATGATTCAGTATCTCATCTAGCAAAGAACCTATTATGGTGCTGCCGATCACTGACAGAAACACTTAAAATTCTTGCCGCATCGCTCCGCTGGCGGATTAATATGCATTTTTCTGTCCTGAGATGAAAACCACCGTCTGGATTTAATGCAACACTTTACAAAATTGCTGATGTGAGTCTCAGTTAAGGCTGGGTTTATATACCCACTGGAGAGCTTAGCAGAGATAACCGGAAAGTTCACAGTGAGTCGCTGCAATTCTTGTAGTCAGCAATGAAAATGTATTCATGGAACTGCAAGACTAAAAGGTGTGAATTTAAGCGCATTATAGAATCATAGGGTTGGAAGAGACTTCCAAAGGCCATCTAGTCCAACCCCCCTACAACAAGCAGGGACATCTCTAACTAGAACAAATTGTTCAAAGCCCCATCAAGCTTGACCTTGAATGTCTCCAGTGATGGGTTCTCCACCACCTCTCTACATAGCCTGTTCCAAGGATCCACCACCCTCAGATTAAAAAATGTTTTCCTCATGTCCAGCATAAATCTACCCTTTTCCAGTTTCGAACAATGAAATCTCATCCTACTGTTCCCTGCCCTTGTGAAGTGTCTTCCCCAGCCTTCCAGATATTGGAAGGTCACTATAAGGTCCCCCAGGAGTCTTTTTCTCTTCATGCTGAACAACCTGTAACGGGTTGAAACTAAGAAACTGCTTTGCTCCCAGGTTTTAAGGGGAAAGGAAACCAAAGCAGTCAGGTCT
>JAOXOE010000702.1:18163731-18179516 GCA_028565055.1 Phoeniculus purpureus | reverse complement strand
CAGGATGTTTTCTTTCCTTCATAAAAGCACAAACCTGTAAGTCTGAAAATTCTACTAATTTTCAAACCACGATACAACCTCAACTCTCTCAGCTTGTCCCCATGTGAGAGGTGCTCCAGCCCTCTTTGAGCATTTTTGTGCCCTCTTCTGATCATGCTCCAACAGGTCCTCATCTTTCTTGTGTTGGGGGCTCTGGAACTGGACACAGGACTCCAGATTAGGTCTCACTAGGTAGAGTACAGCGGTAGAACCACCTCTCTCGATCTGCTGGCCATGTGTCTTTTAATGCAGCCCAGGATGTGTTCATGTGTTTTCCTTGCTTGAAACAAAGGGTATGCGTTTGTCATGTAAGCAAAGCTCCTTGGATTGATGATTAAGACAGATTGATACGCAATCAGTCAGATTGAGTTTTGGCCTGAGCATGAGCGCTCTGTTCACACACTGCAGTGGCCAAGCTGTAGGGTGTGCAGCTGGTGGCTGGACCCCTGGAGTCATCTTCTAAGATCTCAGTGATGGTTGACATCAGGAATAGTTTACGTTTGGTCCAAGTTTTCTGGCTTTTTATGTTGGCGCTCTCTTAAAAACTTGACGTAAGAGACCGTTCCAGCCCTTCAAGGTACTAGTCTCAAGAGAAATGTTCCTTGCTCTGCCCTTTTATTTGCCTTTTCTTTTTGGGAAGAAAATAAAAAGACAAAGTCTGAAGTGGGAAATGAAGACAAAAATGACCCTTTTTTGTCTTAAAGAACATCATTAAGTGCTTTTTTGGGCAATAAAATTCAGATTTAATTTGGCTTCTGTGAAGAAGAAATCTAGTTAATCCTGTTAAAATAGCAGGACCAGCAGATTTGAATGCTTCTGCCTACCTGCTTGGTTCTTGCAGATACTCATGAAGCCTGGGACAGCCTTGATGTGCTTGATCTCCCATCTGTACTTGGACTGGAATTTTTGAACATAGTTGAACTTAATTATAATAGGTCTTTATTGGAATATACTAGTTTACAGGAGAGGAAACTGCCTTGTTCCAATCCAGCATTAAGTGACAATGATGCTCAATGTGTCCAAAGCAAATCATTATTTCTAGTTACGTCTTAAATAGCACTGAATTGGAAAGACTATAGGAATTAATGCTAGTTTGGCATCATTATATATTAATGGACTCCATCTGATTTATTTTACCTGGCAGCTACCCGCTCACACGATGTATTGTGCCTGGCTGTTCCATTTCCCCCACTATTGAGCGACGGATGGTGGATTAGTACGTCGAGCCAATGAGAGAGACTGCGTGGAGACATAATGGGATCTGGCATAATTTTTAATGGTGAGTTATGGAATAGCTGGACACACTTCATAACACTCTGATGACAACAGTTAGAGGTGCAAAGGATCCTGTCACTGAACTGCTCCTGCTCACCAGATGCCCCAAGTTGCTATTGTAGATATTTTTGTAATTACAACCTTTTCTTTTATTTTGAATTTCAGTAGGGCTCAAATTAAAAACAAATGATCCTGTGGAATTATCTTGCTGAGTGTTAAAGCCAGTATTTATTTGCAAGAGTCACTTTGGGGTGCCTCCTTTGTTGGTGAGAGTGAGATTTTCTGCACAGGCTGCAAAATGGTGCAATAAAAAAATCGCTGTTTGATGTTTATTATCAGATTAAATGGTTTAGCTGTGGGGATCCAGGTCATAAATCACAGCCCTCCCCAAGCTGTGGTTGGCCACCTGATATCTTTCTAAGTGCCAGCCTGTTTTTTTTAACAACATCGTATATTTCCAGGCCTCTAACAGCGTCAACTTTGGTAGTTTATTGAAACTGTGTTTAAAATAAACAGCTTGCCGGGTATCAGAAATATTGGATGTGTTCTATATTTTCTTGGTCAAACGTCTCAGAGGGGGAAAAGCAGGAGGTAAGAGCAAAGAGTTTGATTCCTTATCTAAGTCTGAGGATTCAAGGAGCATGAGAGATGCTTCTAGCTGTGGATTGATTGTATTTTTGATTCTGGGTTTCCATCCTGAGCATCATGGAGAGGCCACAGTGTTCTTCTAGTGTTGGCTGGATGTTCCATGGTCAGCTTTGTTCCAGCTGGGAGCCTGGCCCCGGTGACACCAGAATTTCCCTCCTGTTGTTCATCAAAATAGAGGAAATGGAGATTTATCTACATGGCAGAAAACTAGAAACACCCTGATTTTTGTTTATAGCTGATAAATATCAAACCAATATTCAAATAATAGTCATTTGAGTAAAGTAAATTTAAAATATTTCTGAAATAATGTGGTTAGATTGCTCTGAGGCTCTGTATCTGAAAATGGGCAAAAACCAGCTAAGATTTAGTCTGCCATCAGAGCAGTCTAAATTCTATATCATTACTTGCTATGGGAGTTTATAATTGGGGTAATACCTGTGAAAGGAATTAATCTCAGTAGTGCAGCATCAAAAACATGATGTCATCTTCCTGTTCCCCAGGAAGTTCTGTATTAGAAAAATCATTTGTTTTACTCAAAGTCTTTTTGCTTTTCATATTAAAAAGTTTGATCTATTTTTTTTCTTTTCCTCATGGCTGCATTTGCTCTCAGGAGATTCTGATTAAGCAGCTCAGTTCAAAAGCAGTTGCACTCCACAGTCTTTTTTTTTTTTAGGGGTGGAATCATTAGGAGTGAGGGGGAAGTTTCAAAGCAAGCTCTCTCCTTCTGTTCATCCAGAGTCAGCACTTCTGCCGCTCTTCTCTGGGTGTCAGGATAAATGAGGAGCTTTTTCAAAGGTAGGAAAATAATTCTTTAAAGTGATGTAGGAATGTTGGTTGATTTGCAGCTGGTCATGCAAGTGTTAGAATCAGAGAATTACAGAATCATTCAAGTTGGAAAAGACCTTTGAAGTCATCAGGTTCAGCTATTAACCCAGCTGTCCCAAGGCCACTGATAAACCCTGTCGCTAAGCTACAGATCTCCACAACTTTTGAATATATCCAGGGATGAAGATTGAAGCCCCTCTCTGGGCATCCTGTTCCAAGGCCTGATGACCCTTTCCAGGAAGGTTTTCCCTATGTCCCACCTAAATTTCCCCTGGTACAGCTTAAGGCCAATTCCTCTTGTCCTATCACTTGTTCCTTGTGAGAAGAGACCAACCCCCACCTCCTTTCAGGTAGTTGCAGAGAGGGATAAGGTCTACCCTCAGCCTCCTTTTCTCGAGACTAACCAGCCGTAGCTCCCCCAACTGCTCCTCACAATGTTTGTTCTCCAGACCCTTCCCCAACCTTGTTTTCCTTCTTTGAACCTGCTGCAGCCCCTCAATGTTCTTCTTGTATTGAGGTGCCCAAACCTGAACTCAGTACATGAGGCCTGGCCTCACCAGTGCCCAGGACATCTCTGACTGAAGGTTCATACATGGAGGAATATGGTCCATTGTCAAGTATTTTATTATTTTAAATTTGTTGTAAAGGCTGCTGTGGGGCTGTCACAACTTTCAACCCTCCTTCAATGTGAAGAGCATCCATTGCTGCTGTAACTCCACCTTTCTTTGCTTTGCAAGGCCCAGTGGAAAATAATCAACGTCCATAAAAGTGTGTTTCTGTTGGAGCCCCTGAGGGTATCAATTAAATGTAATAATTGTAACTGCAGCTTTTAAGCAAATATGTAGGTTTTTTTAAAGAAATTAGGTGAAGTCTCACACAGCATGGAGCTGAAGACTTCATTTCCATGTACATACCACTTCTGCAAAGTCTTAGGAGGAGCTGTTTGCTCTCAATAAACAGAAGCAGGAAGATCTTTAGCAGTTTCTTTGGTGGCCAAAGATAATTCCTGGGGCTCCCAAGTGGTGCCCATCGTCACACCTTGCTGAAACCACTTGAGCCAGGTAGTGCAATTCTTCATTTGGCATCACCAGGAATAAGTCACCGTGGATTTTTCTTTCTAGTGTTACACAAACAATGGTTCCTTCTGCCTGATGCTCAGAATTTCTGTACCTTGGGTTATCAGCTTAAAAAAATAATTTACTGTAGGCTCCACGGCTGATCATGGAGGCTGGATGCTTAGTTGCTGGGTTGCAGCTTCATTAGCTGCAACGTGAGCTTTGAGAAGCAGCAGGGCTGCATCGGAGGGGAAATAAACCACCAGAATGATGCTAATAAATTACACTAATTGTGCCTGGCAGCACGCAGTGATTTAAAAGAGATTAATCTAACAAGCCTTAAATATGAATAAATAATAAACATATTCATGCTCTGAGAAGCTCATTCTGAATGAATATTAATTACTCCTCATAAACCTAATGTGCAAATCGATCCATGTGGAGAAGGCACAAGGTATTAAAAATACCAGATTGGACAGGGCCCGGATGAATCATAGAATCATTAAGGTTAGAGGAGACTTCAATACCATTCAGTCCAAGAATCAATCCAACCCCACCCTGCCCACTAAACCATGTTGCCTAGTGCCACATCTACTTATTTCTTGAACCCTTCCAGGGACAGTGACTCCACTTCCTCTTCTTGGGCAGCCTGTTCCAATCCCTGACAACTGTCAGGGAAGAAATTTTTCCTGATGTCCAATCTAAACCTGCATCTTGAGGCCATTTCCTCATTCCAACACTGGTGACTTGGGAGAGAGACCAATCCCCTCCTGTCTCCAACCTCCTTTCAGGTTGCTGTTAAGAGCAGTAAGGTCCTCTCAAGCTCCTTTTCTCCAGTCTAAACAACCACAGTACTTTCAGCTGCTCTTCATCAGACCTGCCCTCCAGGCACTTTACCAGTGTTGTTGCCCTTCTTTGGACCGTTTCCAGCATCTTAATATCCTTCTTGTATTGAGATGCCCAAAACTGACCTCAGTACTCAAGCTGAGGTCTCACTGGTGCTGAGTGTAGGAGGATAATCACCTCTCTAGTCCTCCTGGCTACACTACTTCTGATGCAGGCCAGGATGCAGCTGGCCTTCCTGGCTCCCTGGGCACACTGCCAGCTGATGTTCAGCTGCTGTCAACCGACACTCCCAGGTACTTCTCATCCATTAAAGTTGGGTTTTGCTGTCTCTTGGGCTCTGCTGCCAGTGCTTGGTGACGAGGAGCAGGATTGAAATCAGGGGCTGTGCTAAGGGGGTTTGGATACCTCGTGTTTCCTTGTGGGGTTGACTGGCTGGATGTGATGTCCCAGGAATGATCTTGTGTGAGGAGGGAGGAAGTGGTGATTGATGCTTGGCCATGGCAGTGGTGGCTGGTGTTGGCATCTCCCTATGTCCATCCCATCTGCATGCAAATCTGTGGAGCTGCCATAAATACTGGAGGAAAAACTTTCTCACCCAGCAGAATGACCCCTGGGTCCATGGTGACACTGGGTATAGGGTGAGAGGCTCCAGTGCCCATTATGCTGCACCTTGTGTGTGCAGAGGGTGGAGATTTCAACCAAAGAACAACTGCAGTGCTGCTCAGTTTGGAGTGGCAACATATGGAAGATGAATGAGATGGAACATCTGCACCATCTGCTCTAGGCAAGCTCAATCCTTCATCCTCACACCTTGCTGCATTGCTGTTGGGTTTGGATGACATCCTTCATCCTGCCCCCCCTTCCCATTACTGCTGTTCTCTTGAGGCCAAATCTGTCTCTTGCAGGATTGTTTGGAGATAGAAAATGTTTTTTTCTGTGTGCTGCTTGGGCAGATACATTTTACCCCTACATTTTGCCTTTATTTGGATCGTGATGTTAATGCTAGGGTGTAAAATAGGGTGTTTGGGGATGCAATAGCTGGTGCTTGGTATGGCAGTGCTGGATTTGTGTACTGGTGTGCTCTCATGAATGGTGGTTTGAATCTTGTAAAGCCTTGAAGTATTAAATGAAGACCATGCTCTGTAAAAAGTGACAGGGGCTTTATAGGATGAAATAAGCTGTAGCCCAGATAAATTTTATGATGGTATCTGCTTTGGGTTTTGGCCTCTATTTTAAAGCTGCTTGATCTTTTAACACAGAAGGGTTGTGCTGCGCCTGAGATCTGCGAATACTGCACCTCAAAGTGTTTGGAGGCTGCTGCTACCCTCAGGGCTTATAGATAAGGGGAAAAAAGAGGACACAAACTTCCTCCTGTCTTCCTGAGCTGGGCCAGGGACTTGGTTCAGCTGTTTGATGAGCTCATGGACTAAAGTGTGTGAGGGATGAGGGATAGTGTGGAATGGCAATGGATCCAAGGTGATGTCACTCATCAACTTGGTGTGTGTTCATCTACAGATTTTTCTGGGATCTTGTGGTCCAGAATGGTGCTGGTTCAGTCCAGTATACCCAAAATTACATGGCTGTCCAGTGCTGCAGGGAAATGGAGTGACCCCGTGTGTGCCCTTGTTACAGGATCAAACCACGCTGTCTGGGAATAGCACACAAATCTTTCAGCTTTTCCTCTCCTTGTGTTGTCACTTGGGTAAGTAGAAAGGTCTTGATCATAGAATCATTAGGGATTGGAACGGACCTTGAAAGATCATCTAGTCCAATCCCCCTACCACAGCAGGATCACCTAGACCGAGTCACACAAGAACACATCCAGGCAGGTTGATGATCTGCTGCATGTAACAAGTGTTAGGAGCTAATTAAAAAAACCCACCAGCCCCCAAATCAAAATAGTTGCCATTTCCTTAGAAACCATCAATTAGCAGATGTCTGTCTTGCTTCTATCAGCAGCTTAAATACCAAGGAATATTTTCCTAACTTGCAGCAAGACTGGAGAAGAGAGCTCTCAGCTTTCCATGCTGCCTTCAACAGGAGAGATGAATAGACAAATCCCGGGAGTACAAAATGGACAGACGCGAGACAATCAATATGATCAAGCGAATGCTGTTTATTAAGCATCTGACTGTCCCTTTTATACACAGCTGGGCGGTCCATGCGATACAAGTGCATTGCTGATTGGTACGACAGATCTGTCCATATGACTTAAAAGCTACTGCTATGGTTAAGTATGTCTCTCCCATGAATGAGTTAGTTTTCATTCCACAACCTGTTGTTTTCCTTCTGCGTGCCAGCTCTCTCACATACCTGCACATTGCTGACCTTGAGAAACTCTCCGAGCAGGCTTCAAAGCCCTTAGCTCAGACTCCGGCTAAGTTCACACAGCTAGGATTGCTCACATGCCCATTCACTGTAAAATATATCCCTACAGACAAATACTTGCTCTGCTTTAGGAACTGGGCCTGTTTTCAGAGACTATCTGCATGAGAAAAGTGTTTTTGAATGGAAAGGTAAAACCCAGAGCTTCAACATGAAGTGAGAACCAACATGAAATTAGATTTAAGATAAGAATAAAGTATTTTGAAGAACTTGAAGTGATTGCTTTGAGATTTGTACAAAGTCAATTGTTTTGTGTATTTCTACTAAAAAAATTAGTAGTATATATAAAAAGATCTAATGTTTTTATAGAGAAAAATCTCCATAGATATGAAGATTCTTTGTTGAGGGTTGGCAATAGCTTAGGAAAATACCTTTTTGGAACACAAATGGAAAGCACTGTGTAAATATGACAAAAGCAACAGATGATCTATGGGCCAGTTTTTTTCTGCTTCAAGCATGCAGTGGTGTTGTTGACCACTCGTCACCCTAAGGACAAATTCTAGCAGTGACAGGAACACAGTTGTGCCAAACCCGACACATTTTTCCACTTCATTTAACATGTTTCCCCAACCAGCAGATACTGCATTTGTGGGGAAGGAGGCAAAAATTGCTATTGACATCTGCAGGGAGAAAGGACATAAAACTGTGGAGCACAGTCTGCAGCAGGTTGTCATAGGATGACAGTATATTGAGGTTGATTCCAGAATTTAACCCCAAACCAGCACTAAATAATCTAAATCAGGACACAGGACCAGGTCTCTTCCAACCTTGGTAATACTGTATATACAGGACTTCATCCTGAAAGCTGTGTGTTAGAATCACAGAACATTAGGAATTGGAAGGGACCTCGGAAGATCATTACTCCAGTCCCCCTGCCACAGCAGGGTCACCTAGATCAAGTTGTGCAGACACATGTTCAGATGGATTTTAAACCTCTCCAGAGAAGGAGATTCCACAACCTCCCTAGGCAGCCTGTTCCAGTGCTCTGTTACCCTCACTGTGAAGAAGTTCCTTCTCGTATTGATGTGGAACCTCCTCTGTTCCAGCTTATACCCACTGCCCCTTGTCCTATCAGTACATGAAATTGAGAAGAGCCTGGCTCCATCCTTCTGACACCCACCCTTCACATATTTACAGACATTAATGAGGTCACCCTCAGTCTCCTTTTCTCCAAGCTAAAGAGACCCAGCTTCCTCAGCTTTTCCTCATCATCCTTTCATCATCTTTGTGGCTCTGCGCTGGACTCTCTTGAGCAGTTCCATGTCCTTCTTGAACTGAGGGGCCCAGAAGTGGACCCAGTATTCCAGATGTGGTCTCACCAGGGCAGAGTAGAGGGGGAGAAGAACCTCTCTTGATCTAAGCACCCTGCTTCTGATCCACTAGATACAGGCCTCCAACTAGACTCTGTCCCATTGGCCACTATTCTGTGGCTTCTATCCTGCAGCCAGTTCACGATCCACCTCACTATCCGATCGTCCCGACCGCACTGCCTCATTTTGGCTGCAAGGATGCTGTGGGAGCCTGTGTCAAATGCTTTACTGAAGCCAAGATAGACCACATCCACTGCTTCACAAGCATCTATCCACCTTGTTATGGCCTCATAAAAGGCTATCAGGTTGGTCAAGTGTGACTTTCCTTTGCTGAAGCCATGCTGACTGTCACTAATGATCCTCTTGTCCTTGATGTGCCTAGACACAGCACAGAATAAATTGTTCCATCACCTTTTCTTGGATGGAAGTGAGGCTGACCGATCTATAGTTACTTGGGTCCTCCTTCTTAATGTTTTTGATGATTGGAGTGACGTTTGCTATCCTCCAGGTACCTCTCCTGATCGCCACGACTAACCAAAGATGACGGATAGTGGCCTAGTGATGACTTGCGCCATCTCCCTTAGCACTGGGGGGCGCATCCCATCAGAGCCCTCTAGATTGCTCAATTGATCCCTAACCCAGTTCTTAGTCACAGGGGAAACTCCTCTTTTGTTCCAACTTCCTCTGAGGCCTCAGCAGTCTGGGGCTTGATATCAGGACAGCCTCCAGTAGCATAGACAGAGGCAAGGAAGGTGTTCAGTACTCTGCTTTCTCTGTATTCTCTGTCTTCAGGGCACCCACCTCATTCAGCACGGGGCCTACATTGCCTCTAGTTTTACCTGCAATGTATTTGAAAAAGCTCTTTCTGTTGCCCTTGACCTCTCTTGCAAGGTTTAATTCCAAGGAGGCCTTGGCCTTTCTAGTCGCGTCCCTACATCCTCTGACTAGAGCCTTATAATCACCCCAAGTGGCCATCCCCTCCTTCCATGAGCTGTAGACTTTCTTCTTCCTCTTCAGTTTCCCCAGCAGCTCCCTGTTTAACCACACAGGTCTTCTGGCTCCCTTCCTTGACTTCTTACCTGTTGGAATGCTCTGATCACGAAAAGAAGTGGTCTTTGAATGTTTAACAATTGCCTTGGGCCCCTTTACCTGCCAGTACCCTGTCCCATGGGATTTCCCGCAGCAATTGCTTGAAAAGGCCAAAGTGGACCCTCCTGAATTCCAGGGTTGTAATTCTGCTAGATATTCTGTTCCTACCACACGAGACCCTGAACTCCACCATCTCATGGTCACTGCAACCAAGGCTGCCCTCAACCATTACTGTTTCAACCACACCTTCCTTGGTGGTGAGTACATGCTCCTCACCTAGGGGGCTCCTCCACCATTTGCATCAGGAAGTTGTCACCAATGCACTGGAGGAACCTCCTGGACTGTGGGTGGCTGGCTGAGTAGGTCTTCCAGCAAATATCAGGGTAGTTAAAATCCCCCATGAGAACCAGGGCCTGTAGCTGTGAGGCTGCTGTCAGCTGCCTGCAGAAGGCCTCATCAACTGTCTTGTCTTGATAACCTGCGTTCTGGTACTGGGAAGAGTGTAAGTAGCAGCCCTATGGTCCAGCTGAGGGCTTTACAAAGCTTTTTCATATAGATCAATTACCAAGAACTTCAAAGAGATGGTGCTTTGCTCTTTGTTGTGAAGGGAACTAAGTGTTATGGGTTTGACCTGCCTGAAGAAGCTCTTTCTTTGCCTCGCTTCTAGGCAAGATTTACATCCCGCTGCTGTACTGCATTGATCTCAAATAATTGCTTGGATGTCATTCCTGGTGTAAACAGTGAGTAGTTTTATGTCAATTCCATAATCAAATAATGTATTTTTGCTGAGAAAGAGTTTATCTTGCAGCTTGGTTTTGTGTCCCACAGATGAGGAAGCTTCTTGCCTTAAGCCCAGCCAGTATGAGCCCTCATCTCCCAGGAAAAGTGAACTGGAGGGGGAAGACAGGGGAGGGCAGAGGCTTGGAGAAACAAATTCTTTAAGGTATCGGAGAAGTCGCTTCTGATAGACAAGAAAATAGCAGGTTATTGCTTGTATTGGAGGCTGTAATTCCAGCAAAATGTCTCAAAATTTCTCTTTGTCTGGGCTCCTCTGGTAACAACCTGTGTGGTTTCTCCTTTACCAAGTAGCTCAGGGAACACTCTTCAGTTGATGATATGTAAATCCTGTGAGGTTTGATGAGAAAGTCAGCAGCATCTTCCTCTTCCAATCGCAGTCTGTTTTATACCAAATACAGACTGGTCCCTGCTCGTTCCATGACAGTCTTCTCTATTTGCGTTTCTCAGTTTCCAACTAATGGAATTGGTAAGTTGGGAGACGAACATTTTAGAAAACAAAGGTCCAAGTTCAAAGACAAATGACCACATCATTCCAGCACAGCAAAGTGAGCCTTTGCTCTACCAGAGCTTTGAGATCTTAATTATTTTTTCTTTATATTTTTAGGTAGGAAGCAGTTTGAGTAGCCCAACCTGTGCTTCAGCCCCATCTTTATCCAAGAAGCAGTGAGAAATGAATTTGTGACACCCACAAGCTTGTCTGAGAGTTTGGTGGAGCTGTTTTCCCTCTGGCAGGGAGTAGGTGAAGATGATTCTGGCACAGGAATAAGGTTCATAAAAAGCCCATAAGAGGGACCATTGCAAACCTACAGCGGTCTTGGTGACTCTGCATGTAATTAATGTCTTTCAAGTGATTTTTAGTCGCCTTCCAATACTTGAAGGGCCTGTCATAAGACTAGGGAAGACTATTTGCAAAGGCAGGCAACATAGGATGAAGGGTTATGGTTTTAAGCTGGAAAAGGGTAGATTTAGGTTAGACATCAGGAAAGAGTTCTTTAATCTGAGAGTGCTTGGTCCGTGGAACAGGTTGCCTAGAGAGGTGGCAGAGGCCTCATCTGTGGAGACATTCAAGGTCAGGCTGGATGGGGCTCTCTGGGCGATCTGTTCCAATGAGTGGTGTCTCTGCTTGTTGCAGGAGGGTTGAACTAGGTGACCTTTGGAGGTCCCTTCTCCCCCTATAATTCTATGATTTGCAAAATAGCATAAACTGGCAAAATGTGTCTGCTTGGATCGTAAATTCTCAGTCACGTGGAGCTTGAAGCTTGAAGTGTGGAGAGTATTCTTTAAGTGTGCGTGTATATATATGATTTTATTTTCTACAGCACAGTGGTTTCGTGGGGTTCAATTGGTATGTGATTTAGTGCAAGATTTCTGCCAGGCGTTCCGTGTCACTCGCAATAAATGAAGTAGCGCTGGCAATCCTGTTCCATTATTAATAACCACTAGCAGTAATGATTTTGTGTACCGAGTTGTGGGTTTTTCAGCAAGCGGATCCCTGGTTAACGTAACACGTTTGACCTTGGTGCTTAGCGGGGTGAGCTCTAATGATCTGTCTGTGGTGTAATTGTCTTTTGATTATTATTCATCAGCCCCCCGCTGTTGTTTAATGGGCAGATTAGTATCTTGTTCATGAGCTTTGGTTTGCAACCACTGCTCTAGGAATGTCCTTAGTGAAATCACCATAGTAACATTGCAGGGAAGACTGTGCCTTATATTTTTATCCTATTCTGAAATATCAGGGCTGGCTAATATTCTTCTTAATTTTGTCCACCTCTCATCTTGTAGAGACCAGAAGAAGTTGTACCTTTGGAGTTAGAGATGACCGTGCGTTCTCCTGTGGGTGTGGGTGCAGCTGGCCTGTGCAAGACCCCATGATGCTCATAGAACCTATTGTGCAGCTTCTCTTTATTCCACACTGCTCTTGATTCCTTGGGCTGACTACTACAAGTGACATGAAGGGTAGGGCTTACTTCCAACAACAGGTAATCAAACGGCACAAACCCGAAACCCTTTTTTATGTACTGGTGGTTGAGAAACCAGAGAGTAAAGTTACTTCAAGGTATTGTGTAGAGTGTTGGGGTCGTTCTGAGCAAGATGATCTCTTGTCTTGGGCCCTGTGTCATTCCTATGAATTAATCCCCAGGTTCAAGAAGGATTTCTCTGTTTAGGTGGGTGACTTTGCAGGTAAAGTTATTTTCCCCTAGTTTTCCAGATCTGTGTGTTTTGGCAGGGGTATTACTGTGATTTTGTTAGCAGTGGTTGCTGAGCTCTGTTACCTGTGAGCTCACAGTGACTAAGAGCATCCCTGTCCTGGGGAGGAGCAGGATCTTGGGGTCAGTCAGCCTGGCTTTGGTGTGGGTCTCCCTGCTCATTAAACTTCTCTGTTATGTTATGTGAAATGAGAGAAGGCTTTTGTTGAAGAATCCCTGCAGAAGTTAAACTCTGTAATTCAGAAAATGATAATTGGGTTGCAAGTGTGTGATTAAACAAGGGAAAATGATAATGTGGGTTTTGGCACACCATTTTAGTGCTGCTGGTCCAGAAACTCATTACAGAAGTAGGAGAGATCGCTAGCCAAGATTTTCAGCTTTCATTCTCTTTCCAATAAGACTTCTCACTATTGCATTATAATCTTCAGCTGCTATCAGCATGTATCATGCCCTGACTGCCACGGGTGATAAAAACATTTGACAGTTTTCTTCATCCTCGTTAAATAAAACCCAGTAAATCATCGGGAGCTGTATAGAGCTTGGCTGGGCAGAGAATGTGTTGTTTTTCAGCCTGAACCTCTCTGAGATGTGAGTGATGATGATGCGCATTTCCCAGTCTCTTCCCAGCATTTCCCCATTCCTCAGAAATAATGGTGCTGGGTTTGGAAGCCCCTATGATGGTTGTTAAGACAGGGGAATCCTCCTGTAGTGATTTTTTTTTTTCCACCTGCTGTGCAAGTGTTTTGCCAATGACATAGCCCAGCCAAAGGGGTGCAGCCTTCAGTGGAAAACAATTGTCTATTTTGTTATCTATTGCTATGGAGCGCAACGATGAAATAGCATAGCCGGAAACAGAGGCAGCAAATGAGACGATTTCCTCACCAAACCAGCCAAGCCAAAAACCCAACAACAGAGAAACCACCCACAGCCCATGTTCCAATATATGGCAGAGAATCCCTGAGAAGTGCATCATCAAATTCATTAACCTAGTCCAATTCATCCTGTCCCGCTGTTGCTGGAAGCTCCATTTTGCAGAGAGCCATAACAGTTTGTCGGAGATGTGCGTCCACTTGCAGATGGAGACTCCCAACTCCTGACGCTCTCTGCAAACAGACTTATTTTATAGTGTCAGCTGCATAAGTAGTCCTTCAGAGATACCTTTTTGAAGCAGACACCTGTTGTTATCCACCTTATTGGTTTTTGGCCAAGTCCTGGGCAAACACCAAAAGGAATGTTTCTCTCGCTGTCCTGCACCTCCCACAGTTGCTGGGTATCTGCTCCCACTGCAGTTTCTCTACAGGAAAACAATAATCATCCATGTGTCTCTTTGAATTCTCAGCACTTCACCAAGCCACTAGCCCAGCCCATAGTGGCCAAGATGTGGTGGGAGGCTCCTCTACAAATATTAAATACTTCCCTACTCCCTCAGCAAATAGAAATAATCTGCTCTCCTTGAGTTATTTTGCTTTAATATGGAAAGAAATGCATTAAACATCTTCCCCAGACTATGACTGAAGAGTCGGTCAAACCCACAATTGCGTTTTTGTTTCAGATACGAAAAATATGACTCTCTGGGGTGTGTGCTGAGACATATCATACATCCAGTTTCCACAAACAGAACAGAGCTCTAGCAGGGGGTTAGAAATCCCTGTTTGGAACGATGATCATATTGCTGTGTTATTGGGTTGTCAACTAGAAAGAAAAAATAGCCCTCTGCTTTCATGTGTTATGGCTGGAAAAAGGGGCCCCTGTTGTTCTCTCCTTGCTCTCGTCTCGATCCATCATGACGTGCAACCCTGCAGTGCGCTAGGATCTTTGGTCCAGTCCTAAATGCTTCTCTAGGTTATAGCTTGGCCTCTTGCAGCCACTTGCTGGACATTTCTGAAGTATGTACAGGAGAAAACACCCACATCTTTGAGGAAGGAGGCCAGGGTATGGACTGGGATATTAATTGTGGAAATTCAGAGACAGCAAAACAAAACAGGCCACTGTGAGCTCCCTTTGGCTGCAACTTTCCTTGTCTTGTGCAAAAAATGCTTCTGGATGTCATGGGCCCAGAATCATTAACAAAACCATCTGCAGACCGTACATTGGCACAGATGGGCATTTTGCTTCAGTTCTTGATTAATCAAAGGAAAAAGTGTGTCTTTCCCAGCTCATTATGGAGATAAACTGCTCTCTGGAGAGCGGTAAAGCTCCTTCTGGTGCTTGAGGCCAAAGCCTCTTCTCCTGGAGCAGCTGGCTTTGGCGCTGGGACCGAGGTCAAGACAGCAGGTGTGGAATGGGGCTGGGTGCTGTGAGCTGAGGAGGTGCAGTTCCTGTCAAAGCAAATACCTACACAAAGAGTTTGGAGTTTGGGTCGTAATAGCTGGCTATGGAGGTAAATAATAGAAAAAAGCACTAGAGATACAATTTCAGAAGATTTGTGCATCTTCACTGTTGCAAAAATAGAACTTTGGATTATTCCTCATTGTTGCTTCTCTTCTGCTTACTGTTGTTCTTATTGCCTTTCTTTGTGTGTTTTGGGCTTTGTGGGAAATTGCTTTATAATGGGCTGCTTTAGCCCACAGTTGTCAATGTACAAGAGCTCCATTATATACCAATATCATTATATGCCAATATAATTATATTGATAGATACTATTTTACATATTTCCATATATATTGGCATAAATATATTTTATATATATACATTTATATACCAGTATAATTAGAGGTACTAGTTAGAGACCTGCTGATCCATTTGGATCCCCATAGGTCTATGGGTCCGGGTGGGATTCACCCCAGAGTGATGAGAGAGCTGGCAGATGAGCTTGCTAAACCGCTCTCCATAATTTATCAGAAGTCATGGATCACAGGGGAGGTCCCGGATGATTGGAAGTTGGAGAATGTGACCCCCATACACAAGAAAGGTCGGAAGGATGATCCAGGAAACTACAGACCTGTTAGCCTCACCTCAGTTCCGGGTAAAGTTATGGAACAGATAGTGCTGAGTGCTATCATGCAACAACTGCGTGACAGCCAAGAGATTAAGCCCAGTCAACATGGATTTAGGAGGGGTAGGTCTTGCTTGACCAACCTGATCTCCTTTTATGATCAAGTAACTCGACTGGTTGATGAGAGGAAGGCTGTGGATGTAGTGTACCTGGATTTCAGTAAAGCATTCGACACAGTCTCCCATGATATACTCCTGGCGAAGATGGCAGCAAGGGGCTTTGACAGGAATATTCTATGCTGGGTCAGGAACTGGTTGGATGGACGAGCCCAAAGAGTGGTAGTAAATGGTGTCGCATCTAGTTGGCGACCAGT
>JAOXOE010000702.1:18113192-18163631 GCA_028565055.1 Phoeniculus purpureus | reverse complement strand
GGGGGGTTGGACTCGATGATCTCTTGGGTCCCTTCCAACCCCTAACATCCTATGATCCTATGATCCTATGAAAGCAGGTTCACAGAAAAGGACCTGAGGAGTCGTAGAGGGCAAGAAGTTGCACAGAGGTCAGCAGGGTGTCCCGGCTAAGAAGGCCAACTGTAGACAGGGTTTCTAGCAAAGTGTGCAGCCAGCAGACTGTTTGGAGGCCACAGCTGGAGTACAGTGCCTAGTATGGAACTGTCTGGTACAAGAAAGACAGCTATAATGGGCTGAGGCCAGCAAAGGCCAATAAGGTGGCCAAGGGATGGAGCAACGGACACACAAGGAGACAGTGAAGGAACCGAGTTTACTCAGCCTGAGTAAGACATTTTGCTGCCTGCAGCTGTGCTGAAGTGGCCAGGGACAGACCCTCCTCCGGGGCACACCGTGAAAGAAGCAAAATACACAAGCTGCAGTAAGAAACATTTCAAGTAGACATGGGGCCCTTCCCACACACTACCTTGAGAGTGGTCTAGCACTTGACACAGGGTCCCAGAGAGGCTGCAGGACCCCCATCTCTGTAGGTACTCAGAACTCTACCAGGTGTGGCTCTTGAATTCCCCAGTATCTCCCCAGCTGACACAATTTATTGCAAGAGAGAAGGAAGGATCAATCCAATTAGGCTAATCAGGTGAAGAAGGGGATGTAAAGCGATGTATTCTACAACCAAACACGTACCCACGACAAATCTTCTAGCAGCCCCCCACCCCAGTGCTTGGAAACAGAACCTAAACAAATTAGAACCACAAATAAAGTGCATATTTGTAAGATTGAGGGGAAGCAGTGAAAATGAAGTATCGTCTTAGCTATCATGGCTGCTTTAACATGGTCATGCTTTGAGCGAGGGTTTGGACCAGAGACATCCAGGGGTACATCCAACCAAAAATTACTCTGGCTTTTCATGACTGTTCTCCAGTCCATCAGTGATACCAAAATACCAGAAGGAACGGTCCAGATTCAAACACTGGCATGATTGTAAGTGCTAATTATATCACTGGGGGATGTTTAAATAAGACTTGTTGAAGAAATCTGATAAGATAGTAACATGCTCCGCTTGTAAATGTACAGAATAATCTGATATGGAGGTGTGGAGTGCAGATATTTCTCTCTTTTAAGGAAGTGAGCAGTTCTCATCCCTATTTTACATTTTTAGCAAAAATAAAACAGGAAGAAAACAGGATGACAACTTTCACAAGCAGCAAAAAAACCCCACAGTGCTTGCAAATAAGTGCAGTTCAGTTCATCAGTGACTCAGAGGGCTCTGCTTAAGTGAAATCAAATACTCTGAAGGGCTGTATTCTGGAAACACTGAAATGGTCACAGAAGACACCTTATCTACCGAGGCAGTTGTTGTACTGCTGCAGCTCAGGCAGAGCCTCCCGGCTGCAACAGCCAGCAACACTGAGTAAAAATCTGACAGCAGAGATGACCCTATTCTGGACACAGTACTGTACTGTGTACTTATACACCTGAGCCTGATGGCATCTCATGTTGCCTAAGTAGTGACATGGAACAAAACAGATGCCTACAAATGGCTCTTGAGTCTTCTAGATTCAAAGAGGAAAAAGATACTCAACTGTCTTCATCTGACCTTACTGAGGAGACTGGATTTTGCACGGGACGAGAGGAAATCCCCCTTGGAGGGATTGTGCTCTGCCCACTGCCCATAGCTCAGGCACAGGCATCCAGTGGCAATTGCTTCCCTGAGAAAAATGTCCATCCTCTCTCTAGAGGCCATGCATCAAAAACACAAGCTGAAAGTTTGGGAAAAGCAGAGGAAAGTTTTGGAAAAGCCCAGCAAAGCAATCATTAGTGGTTTTTTACTACTTTAAGAAATCACCTGCACAAGGATAATCCCGTATTGAGCCAAGAGCCACAATAACACCTGCTTGAACATCCTCGAAAAGCTGAAGTTCCTGAAAAAATGCCCTTCTGATGAGACACATGGGAAGTCTGGGGATTTTCAGACCATCTTCTAGTCAGAGCAAGCATCAGGGCAAAATGAGTGGCGAATAACCACCTTGAGAGAAAAGATTTGATCTGATCTAAAAGGTCCTTTATTATACCACATTAAACCAAAAACCCAGTATCAAAAGACGAGCATGGCAAACGATTAATCAACTCTAAGTAGGAACTGCAATGACCTTACAGGATCACAGAATTATTAGGGGTTGGAAGAGACCTCAAAAGATCATCTAGTCCAACGTCCCTGCCAGAGCAGGATCACCTACAGTAAGTCACACAGGGATGAGGATGAGGCACCCACCTCATTCAGCAGGAGCCTCTACGGTCAGTTTTATTTGCGATGTATTTGAAGAAGCCCTTTATGTTGTCCTTGACTTCTGCTGCAAGGTTGAATTCCAAGGAGGCCTTGGATTTCCTACTTGCCTCCCGACATCCTCTGACAACAGACTTATCGTCCTCTCAAGTGGCTATTCCCTCATTCCATAATCTGTAGACCCTCTTCTTCCTATTGAGTTTGCCCAGCAGCTCCCTTTTTAACCACACAGGTCTTCTGGCTCCTTTCCTTGACTTCCTACCTGTTGGGATGCTCTGATCTTGAGCTTGAAAGAAGTGCTCCTGGAATGTTAACTAATGATCTTGGGTCCATTTACCTGCCAGTTCCCTGTCCCAGGGGATTTCCCCAGCAATTGCTTGAAAACACCAATGTTGGCCCTCCTGAAGTCCAGGGTTGTGATTCTGCTGGGTATTCTGTTCCTACCATACGAGACCCTGAACTCCACCATCTCATGGTCACTGCAACCAAGGCTGCCCTCAACCTTCACTCCTTCAACCAGACCCTTCTTGTCGGCGAGTACAAGATCCAGCAGCGCTCCTCTCCTAGTGGGCTCCTCCACCATTTGCACCAGGACGTTGTCACCAATGCACTAGAGGAACCTCCTGGACTGTGAGTGGCTGGCTGAGGCCTTCTAGGAAATATCTGGGGAATTAAAATCCCCCACAAGATGCAGGGTCTGTTTTTGCGATGCTGCTATCAGCTGCCTGTAGAAGACCTCATCAACTTCCTTGTCCTGATCTGGTGGCCTATGTAACAGACACCCAAGCCAGTCTCCCCCTTAATTCTCACCCACAAACTCTCACCTCTCTCTTCATTCCCCCTGAACAGAACTCAGTGCATTCCAGTTGCTCTCTCATGTAAAGAACAACTCCACTGCCTCGCCTTGCTGGTCTTTCCTGAGAAGGACGTGGCTATCCATGGCCACACCGCAGTCATTTGAGCTGTCCCACCATGTGTCTGTAACTGCCACCAGATCACAATCCCTTCACCATTTAAATGACTCGTTCCGATTCTACTTCTCCACATGGATTTGTCACTGGGTTTGCTGGTCTTCTTCAACAAGAGCACCTGTGTCCTAACTTCATTTGTATTTATCGTGACCAAGTGCATCTCCACCCTGTTCAGTAGAGACTGCCTTTCAGGGCTGATTCTACACTGGTTTGAACACTGCATCCTGTTGAAGAGCTGTGAGAATCACTCACTGGAGTGCTGTCATAATTCTCTGTTACCCTTCCTTCTTAAAGGTTTTCCATGCCCTCAGTTTTGCTCATGATCTAAAGTTTTATGACAATATTTCTTCAGCAGCAGCCCTGGGTATGGCATTCCAGGGGGACTGCATTACCTTGTCCGCACAAAACACAGTGCACAGCTGTGCACAGAGGACAGAAACGTCTGTGCTAGCTGAAACACTTCATGAACTGAGAGATAACAAACTTCTATTTCAGGAACAGCAGCTGAATGACTACCACTTGGGATCTACACAGATAATCTTTGCCACAAGTCCTTACGACCATGATGCTGTTCCTCTTCAGATGCACAGAAGAAGCTTACTTTACATGGCATGTTCCTTACTCAGTCCTAAAGATGAATGACAACTACTCATGCCTTGGTCTACATTCTCTTTTTATTCATTTCTGTTTCTGTCTTGAAGCTGCTGGGGTCCCCAGTAGGTCCTGGAGAGCAACATTCGTCACAGGCAACAGAAAATCAATAGATTCAAACGCAGCTATAAACAGAGAGAAGAAGAGTAATTTGCCACACTGCAGTTGGAGTCCTTGAGGTCCTCCATACGGTCAAATCCTCAGAGGCTGAGTTTTGCATTCCTCAGCTGACAGGGAGCACAGAGTGGGGCTCTTGGCTATGCTCTGGTGGATGGGCCATAGTCCTTTACCTCCCCAAACGCTGGGAAGACCTTAGATCCTCCCTGTTCTGTTTTTTGCCCAATTGTTACTCAGAATACCCATGGGAGCTGTATTTTTGCACTGAGCACAGTGCTGGGAGTGTTTGCACATACCTGGGGAAAGGGAGCCTCAGGGCAACACAGGTGTCTGGACTGTGAATTCAGATTGTATTGGGAGGCTTAGAGTCACTTCAGGCATTAAGGACAGCCCTAGAGACTGATGTACATCAGCAAAACCTGGCTACTAAGGGGGGTCCTCTCAGCACTCCCAGATGGCCAAACAGGTTGGAGGGAGTTGATTAGACTAAACTCTTGTTCTAATGCAGATGCTTCCACCTGAACCATAGGTTAGGTGTCTTTCTTGGATCCTGCCTTGTGTGCACATACACCTGTAGCTTTAATTAAAGTGCTTCTGGTCTTGCATACATGTGCAACGCAGCGTGAACATGTAATGCTCAAACGCAGTAATGCTGTTGCTGATTCGTGCTTGTATCACAGCTCAACACGGTGAGAGCATCAGGAGGATTTTTCTTTCCTGCCCCAGGATGGAATGGGCTGGGAGGAGTCCTGCATGTCATTCTGCATTTGTAAAGCAAAATTTCTCTGCTACTTATCTAGAAAAAGGAAATGGGTGTCACAGATGGCAGCAGATGAGGAGACCACTGCCAGAGCCTTCAGTCAGTTAAAGAGAAAAGGAAGAAAATTAATCTTCAGTTGATTTTGCCTTTTATGAGCAACTATGAGCATATGGATCTTGAATCCATTCAATGACACAATCATGGGAACACGGGAAAAATACTCCAGGAAAAAAAAAAAGTACATAAACCAAGGTATTCAGACTAAATAAGGATCAGAATCCACTACGTGTCATCCACCCCACATGCCACCTGCAGCTGCCTAACAACATGCTGGGGTAGCTGAAGTGGCAAACGGTATGTTTGCTTACAGAGGGTGTGGAAAGGGGCACCCCAGCACCATTGAACACAAACACAAAACACCAGGTGACATTTAGGGCTGTCTGTTTTGAGGCAAAAACACTCAGAAATACCTGTACCTAGCGAGAGAGGAAATTCTCTAAGCCAAGACTAAAATGAAGACACCAAATAGCATCTAAAGCAAATGTGGGAGACTGCAGCAGGCTCTGCAGATGGTCTGACACATTCCCAAGTCACAGCAAACCTAAGCTAACACTGATCACCCACCAAACTCCCCAGTGCTGCCCTGTTCCCAGCATTATAGAAGGAACTTCTCCACAGAGAGCTGGCAGGGCCAGTGCAGAGAAAGCAGAGCATGAAGCCATCTCCAGTTGCTCACAGCACATATTCTGAGCAGTACTGAGGTTTGAGCAGACACAGCCCCTGTTGCTTTACTGGGCATTGGCAGAGATTTTGCTTTTCTCTGCAAAGCTGTTACTGTTCCACTTTGGCTACCATTCAAAATTGCTGCTTGCCCTGCGCTGGAGAGACTCGCAAGTAAAGGCTCACTGAGAACACGTCTGAGCATTCAGTGCAGGATCCTCTTCCCAGAAACACACAATGATGTTAACCTGCATAAGCACCAAGCAGAGCCCTGCACCTGATGCTGTCCTTGCCCTGGGAATGTCATGGCAAGGAAGACATTCCCTGGGCTCTGAAGCTCTTGATCAGAAATGGACTGATAGTTTCAAAGTCCCTTGGCATGCTGCTCCTACCTGTCAGGTATCAAACAGTGCCTTGGACATGCAGCGGACAAGCTTCCTACTTTGACAAGCTCTAAATTTGCATCATATTTGAATTTAGCAACACATTTTAATGTACTGTGGGCAAACAAAAGAGTTGATGGGACAGGTGAGGATCTCATCACAATACAGACCTCAAAACCTACCTTCAAGGATACCTTTATGCTGTTTCAAGAAAAATGCACCATCCTGCACTGGAGTGAGATGTTGAATGAGGAAGATGTTTTTCTTCTCTGACTTGGTGTCCCATGCTGCTACTTGTACCGTCCTCAGAAACAGACTTTACTGTCACATTTGATTTCACAAACACTATGCAGGCGTCTCTCCAGCGAGTCACAAACTTGGCAGCATCCTGTGGATAGCATGGGAAAGGCAGTCCCAACTCAGAGGTGCCTTTGTAATACTTACTGGACAGGAGGGGTGACTCCATCCATCCTTCCCACACTCATCAGGCTCAGCACTACAATAACTACAGGGCTCATGGCTGTTACCATTACTTCTCTTCACCCCTATGACGTGCCAGAATCAAGGTGCTGCCTGGAACTGAACCACCCACAGGCTGGTTGAGAGCCACAGGATCCAAACTTCTGGAAGGAAAGCATCAGACTCACTGAAGTTTCCTGGTTGTCCTGCCACGAGGCTGGCATTTGGCCAGAATTGTTACTGTTGTCTACTTTGTACTCAGCTGTTTGCTAGTTGAACTCCACAATTCTCCAGCATTGCCCCTTTCAAGAAGAGGGGCTTTAGACTCCTTAAGGGATATAGCAGTATCCCTTATGGTAAGTGTCACACTACAAATGTGCCAAGTACCCCAAACTATAAGCCACTCATAACCATCTCTGAATCATCTTGCTCATTAGGCATAGAAGGCTTTAACCTTCACATTCTACTTAACATGACACTTGAGAGATGCATAGGCACTGCTATACCATGCAAGTTACAGGGTACAGTATGTGTCTCTTTCCCTGTACAATACAGGGTAAATCCCAGTCTCCTACAGAGCGGTGGAAGGACATCTGAGCCACCTCCTTTGAAGGAACACTCCTTTGGTGGCTGTGATAACAGTTGCACTAGATGATCTTGCAGATCTCTTCAAACCAAAGAGATTCTGTGAGGCTGTGTGAGCTTTCATGGCCAAAAGCCTGGCTCAGCCATTCAGATGTTTCCACACAGATCCCTACAAAGCCTGCAGAAAATGGGGAACACTCCATAGCCCTTCCATAAAAATGAGTTCATGGACCTAGCAGCACAGAAGAATGTTTTTTCTTCTTCCTTGAAGAGCTCAATGAATGAAGTTTGTAAGCATTAAACAGAAAACACTGTACTCCCTTCAAGAGTACAAGACAAGGCCACAAGAACAGCTTGGGGAGTTGCCATCGTTACTGCTGTCCCTGATCCACGGCAGCTGCTAAGCCTTGTCCAAGCTTCTGCCTTGGACAGAAATGAAAGAAATGAATGCCCAGCCTGAGTGTGGGTGCCTGCCCGGCCTTGAGAGAAACACAATTCAGCAAACTCCCTGGAGAACTCAGAAGCTGTGACAGAGCATTTTCCTTGGAAAACGGAAGCACACAGTCCCAGAAGCAGACACACTTCACACCAGCACTATTGTCTGGAGGCCAAGGCAGCAATGTGGCTACAGGACAACGCTCCGGGGAAGACTGAGCAGAAAAAAAACACCTAACATCTCCCAATGTACTTACTGGTCTTGAATGGGATTAGAGAACAGAGGACGCACCTCTTGTCCTCACTCAGCAGTCCTAGCTATTCCCAGTACTTGTGGTGACAGGACAGGCTCCACGCTCTCCAGTACACACACTTTCTTTTTTGTTCCAGGACCAGCAGACTGCTGTCTGCATAGTTTTTCAGAAGAAAGCAGCAGCTTTGCTAATCATCTTGAAGTTCAGGGTCCCAGGAGGCAACTCCAAAAGCCACAACCAAAAAACACTGTGGGGCATCACACTGAACCCAAACCCACTGCTACTGGCCTTCCCCAGCAGTCCTGGCTGGTTTCTGCACTGCTGCACAGCTAGTCCCAGGGCCTATTTTCAACATTGGTTTGCACACAGAAATAAACAAATAACACTCCAGGAGGAAGCTGATGCTTTCCAGGGTTTTTTTTGAGCCACTCCATGTAAGAAGGGTGCCTTTCAACAGAGTTTGTGTAAAATCTTTCTTCTGCTGCCCATTTGCCATGTGGCTTACAAGTCACCGTTCCTGAGGTCCATGCTCTGTCAAACACAAGTTTCCTTTCTTGTGTTATCCTTTGGATTACTACACTTTGTTCTCCTTCAGCTGTTTCAACAAGTACTGCCTCTGTTGCCACTTACCCGGGGATGTCCCGAAGTGCCTTAACACTGCAGTCACAGGACCAGTGTGTGCTGGCTGAGCTGGACCATAGAATGGCCAGGGCTGAAAGGACCTTAAAGACCACCTAGTTCCAACCCCCCTGCATGGGCAGAGACACTCTCACTAGATCAGGTTACTCAGGGCCCCATCCAGTCTGGCCTTGAACACTTTCAGGGATGGGGCAGCCACAACTTCCCTAGGCAACCTGTTCCAGCATCTCACCACCCTCACAGGTAGGAATTTTCTCTTAATGTCCAACCTAAATCCTAAATCTCACCTCTTCAAGTCTGTAACCCTTTGCCCTTGTCCTCTCACAAAAAAAAAAAAAAAAGCCCTGGAAAGCTGTAGGTCAACTGGGAGCCTCCTCTTCTCCAGGCTGAACAACCCCAATCCCAACTTGTCCTCATAGGAGAGGTGTTCCAGCCCTCTGATCATCTGAGTTGCTCTCCTCTGGACACCTTCCAGGAGTTTTGTGTCCTTCTGATGTTGGAGACTCCAGAACTGGACACGGGACTCCAAGTGGGGTCTCACAAGTGCAGAGCAGAGAGGGAGAATCACCTCCCTCGACTGACTGTCACCGCTTCTTTTGATGTGGCCCAGGACACGGTTGGCTTTTTAGGCTGCAAGCGCACAACTGACGGCTCCTGTTCAACTTCTGGTCCACCATACCCCCCAAGTCCTTCTCCTCAGGGTTGTCCTCAATCCTTTCTCCTCCCAGTCTGTATTTATGCATGGGATTGCCTCAACCCAGGTACAGAACCTTGCACTGGCCCTTGTTGAACTTCGTGCAGTCTGCACAGCCCACTTCTCAAGCCTGGCAAGGTCCTTCTGGATGCCCTCCCTTCCATCCAGGGTGTTGACTTCACCACACAGTTTGGTGTCATCAGCAAACTGACTGAGGGTGCATTCAATTCCACTGCCCATGTTGCTGACAAAGATGTTAAATAGAACTGGTCCAAGTACCAACCCTTCAGGAACAGCACTCTTTCTCACTGCATACTCCCTGCATTTACAGAATCACAGACTGGTGGGGGTTAGAGGAATCCTCTGGAGATCATCTAGTCCAGCCCTCTTGCTAGAGCAGATCCCACAGGACCATGTCCATGTGGGTTTGGGATGTCTCAGAGCACTTAGGTGCAAAGTGTCTTTTAGGCCATTTAAAAAAAAAAAAATCCAGTATTTTAGGTTTTTTTTCTCATCAACTCTTCAACAGCTGGAGGAAGCAACACCCCTTTCTCACTCAGAGGAAAAGGGGGTAAAAGCAAAGACATAATCCTCTGAACATCTGCTCGGTAGGGGCAACCTGACCCAAGCCCCATATCCTATATGCATCTGAAAAGCACTTGGCTTTGAAGGCCAGCAGCATCCTGCAGGTATCCCCCACCCTACCCCATCTGCTAGTTCCAGTTTGGACCGTGTAAACTGTGAAGAAACGTCTCAAGTATGAGCAACACAGCGAAGAAACTTCTCAAGTAACTAAGTCAAGAGACTCCACAACCTCTCTGGGCAGCCTGTGCCAGAGATCTGTTAACCTCACCAGGAAAAAGTGTTTCTTTAGATGGAACCTCTAGTGCTCTAGTTTGTGACCTCCAGAAGGCTTTCTGGATCTATACTTCAGCTTTGAACTTGAACCTTCCTGGAGAAGTAGGAACACCAGCAAAGCAGGACCTGTACTTGCTGCCACATTCCATCAATGCATTCCCCCACTGTGTTAGTAAAAGCACCTGAAGATACTCTGAGCTCAGGGTCACAGAGGCAAAGGCTAACTCTGAAGATCGGCAGAAGGACATTCCAAGTGTCACCAGGGAAGTGACAGATGACATTATGTGTAGATTAGCATTAAGTTACAGATATGGAAAAAGTCATTCTCGCTTCACATGTAAAATCCTAAACTTTCACTTACTGCAACCATTCAAGAAAATACCAGCTCAGCGTTCCACAGGGCTAAAAAAGTAAAGTCTAGTAGCACGGGTTACTAGGGAATAAGTAGAGCACACAAAAACAGAGAAAGCATTCATTTGCCACGGTACCAACCCACAGCATGCCAGTGTCTTCAAAGCTGTTTCAAGCCCCATCTCAGTCTTTGCTGCCAGCTGCAAAAAAAAAACACATCAAAAGCCAGTGGAAATCACTGACAAATAAGAGCTACTTAATCTGGAAAATTAATTTACTCAGGAGGAAAAGGATAGACCTATAAAATTACGAATGGTTTGGAGAAAAGGGATATGATCTAATGTTCACTGCGTCTGTGGTCACAGCAAACAAGGAGAGATGCTGCTCATGACATACAAATAAACCGTTCGACTCTGGCAATGGATGCTGTTGAAGCTAGATGATGCCACAGGTTTGGGGCAAACAGATAAGCTAACACCACAGATATCTTTTGAGGGTTAGCAAACCCACAGAAGCAACACCCAGCTCTCTAAGTGCCTGTGCCACAAAGGGCCAGAGGCTGGGAGAGCACACAGGAGCTACTCACCACACTTTTTCCCCATTCCTACTTTACTCTTCCTGGCCACTGTAAAAACACCGGGCCATATACACTGTAAAAACACCGGGCCATATACAGGACAAACAAAATGGCTTTGGGTAGGAAAATCAAGCACAGCTTATATGTGCAAAAGAAGGAAATGATCTGTCCTGCTAGATTTGCATCAGGAGCTGGATGAAACAAGGATCACAGCACATTTGGAAACCACGGGTAACAGCCCTGCATCAAGAGGTTTCTGCCGCCTCTGTCAGGCCAGGCAGGGCAGCAGCCCTGCTTTGCTTTGTGACTTCAACCAGGTGTAAAGCCCTGGTATTCCACTCTACACAGCAGCACAACGAAGAGTAAAGAATGATTTCATTTCATCCACATGTTGGCCTTCAGCACACTCCTGGAGGCACCAAGAGCTACAAGGTGAAGCCAAAGGAAGCCACACATCCAGTTCTGCTGGTAAATCCTCCAGTCCTGAAGCTGATACACAAGGTGAACAAAGGTGACCTGCTGCTGTCCTTGGTGTTTTAAATCCCAAGAGGACTGTGCAGAACTAGGTAACTCAAATACATGGTCTGGGGCTGGTCATGGACAGCAAACTCCACGCTTGTTTCCGTGTTGTTCACCATCTGCTGTTTCAGTAGGGCTTTGACATAACACTTGCCTGGAGGTGGAGGCAGTAACACACAGTTTCACACGGGGAATGTTCTGGTCTCCTGTCACAACCCAAGGTAGAGCTGTCAACAGATTATTTAACAACCTAATTTGCATATTTTTTTAAGTAGGTAACTTTGTGCCAGCCTTAATGAACAAGACTCCGCTCACTGTGAAGAGCAACACAAAATCTTGCTAACTATCCTAAACTCTGACAGAGGAGACCAATCCTAGGTTAGGGGGCTCTCATCACTGAAACCAAGCTGAAGGCAGAGTCTGAAGTATGAACAATATAAGCTTGTGAAAATGGAGAAAGGATGGGGACATACAAATTCACAGCTATGCTGGTAACCACTTTAACCCTCGATAAACTGGGCAACGGTCGCACTGAATAGCTGAAGCAGCAATATATGGAAAGGTATCCTCACCTTACCAAGCCTTTTGACACTGCCTCCCCATAAGGACTACCATAAGCAGAGTAGGGAAACACCTATTTAAAAGAAACCACAGTAAACCAGAAAGTCCAGGACTCTCTCAAACTGTCCTGTTTCACTGTTAAAATGAGAAGCCTTTTCAATAATAAAAAAGAGAGATGGTAAGAATTCCTGCAGGAGGTCAGACAAAGGTTTCTGAAATATCACCAGCAATGGGTGTTGGAGGAAGAATACGGTAAATATAACAAACAGTGAACTTTGTAAATATAACAAACAGTGAACTTTCCTCTCTGATGTTTTCCTAGTGCAACTCCTACATCTGTTGAGCAGTCTCTTAGCAGCATCGGTAATGGGGTGGAAAGAGGAAGGAGATGGATGGGGAAAGGAGTCTGAGACAGCATAGAGAAGCCACCTAACTGAGGGCAATAGTGAGCCCAGAAGCAAGAATAAAGCTGACACACAGAAGTACTTCAGAACCCAAGCCAAAACTCACTCCAGGCCAAGTCCGGCACCACAGACAAGTGAACCACCTAAAAAGACATTGGGTAGCCTCACAGCAGAAAGCAAATACAGAGTTAATAGTGAACTTCCACCTACCTAGAAGGCCATCCTTTGGGAAAAAGTAAAGTTGTGCTCTGGATGCATTAAAAGAAGAGCTGTACACACAGCAGGTAAAGCAATTTTTCGATTTTATTGAGGACTCGGCAATTTGAGAAGCGATTCTGTCTTCAGGACTCGACCCCAGGGCAGCACCCTAGAGTACACAGCAAGGGATCAGCAAGGCATCTCCACATTATCCAACAGTTGGCCAGAGACAGCAAGCAGCAACATGTGGCACTGAAGGCACAGCTCCTCCCAAGCTGCCTGTGCTGCTCCCAGCTTGCTCACTCAAATGCACACAGGGCTGAACCACCAATGTCATGAAGTGCCACCTCAGCAATGATAGCATAGCCTAGACAGTGTCCACAGGCATCACAAGCTGCTGAAACCAAACAGTGAGCAGGGCATGCTCTGGCATCCCCTCAGCCTAGGAAATACAACTGACTGATCTCAAGGTCCTTCCCCTTCCCAGCAATACTTGTGTATGGTTTGAGAAATGACCCTGGCATAGCTCTCTGCTTGAACAGTCCATCTCCTTGGACAGCTCTGGTGTTCCTGAGACTCAGCTTTGTAAACCTGTTCCTTCAGTGTAAGGAACAAAAAGGACATGGGCACCACTGTCAGGTAATTGTTGACTTGATCCCAGATTGCTGCTCAAGGCTGGGTGGATGAATGGCTTCTTGGAGATTGTGCTGTTATCGTGTTGATCAAAGAGAACACTTAGGGCTACACCTATACCAGTAAGTGAGCCTTGCTCAGGTCTGGCCTCTGTCCCAACGCCAAATACTACAGATTGAGACCCTCTGCTCTATTAAACCTACTTTGATTCCAAACAGGAGAGTCCTTGCTAACTCCTGAGCCATCTCCAGGAAATGTCTAGGCCAAGCCACATCAAGAACCACACACACAAAGCACCATTGAAGACAACGATCTGTGGCTCACTATTGTCCTCCAGCACTCATTGGTACAGGTAGGAAAAACCTTTTGGGGAACAGAATAAACAAAAGGCCAACTTTCAGCTATATTTTGAGAACGATGCCCTGTCGTCTCTGTGCAGCTTACCCTTCTCTTCCACTGCCTGTACACAGGAATTTGTTCTGAGCAGCTCTGGCAGGCACCACACACATCCTCAGAGAGACAGTACAGCAGCACAAGGAAATAAAACATGACCTGAATTTAACATTTAAATAAACGTATGCATTTTAATTCTTCATTAATCTTCACTAAGAGCCCTTTAACTCAGTAAGTCACAGCAGATGTCTAGGATAACTACTCTGATAAAAATAAATATCCGAGCCCAGTTTTCACTGCTGTCTTGTAGATTCACTTTGTAAATCATCAGCATTGCTATCTACCCACTGATCACTGGCCACTAGAGAAAAACATGATCACCATCATGAGGGATCGTTTGGTACACTGCTCTTTCCATCATCTGCAAGAAGTCTGACATCCAACATAGCCTCCATGATGCAGATTCCACACTGGCCCTGCTTAGTGCAGATGAAATCACAGGCACTGTTTTAGGACACTACATATGGAAAGCAATGCTTCTGTGGGTGTGCTCAGCAGCCTGCCTGCCCGTGCTTAGGACTGAATGAAGGCTGCAATTAGTAGCAATTCAGACTTACAGAAGGGCCCCTGAGGAAGCCTATGGAGATGAATCAAGTTGCAGATGCCACTGCTGTTGCTCCAGGAGCAAACCTGGGTTTAGATGTGAACTGTAAACTTGCAGTGGCAGGGCTGTGTCCTCATGGGAGTGGCCCCATAACTACGGTGGGACAGACAGCTTCTGGACAAGCATCTGTTACAGAGGGAGAGATCAGTTCAGCTGCCTGGAGAAGAGTAGGGCTTCACTCTGGCTCCAAGAGCTCAGGAGGAAATGGTCAGCCATGTGAAAAGCCTCTGCCATGAAGGTTGCCTGGCTTGGCCACACCATGCAGCCCACTTGCAGGACTCCCCTTCACTGGGCACCATTGCAGCAAGCTCAAAGAAAACCTTTCAGGGTGAGGAGGAGAGTGTCTCCTATCTGCTTCTTTTGCAATCCATGGACTCTAAAGCAGGATCTTGGGTATTGTTACCAAGCCCAGACTCCACTACCAGTATAAGGTCTTTTGCAGAGGTGTCCAGGGTGCTCCTTTAGTAGCAGCCAACTGAGCCTCTTGTGAGCTGGGAGCCAGCAGGACAAGGCATGACCTTAAGAACAAGAAGCAGAAGACAGCTCACCAAGTGTGGGCACCAAGTAAGGCAGGCAGTGATCTCTCCATGAAGGCATCTAAACTAGGTGAACTCCGGTCCAGTGTTTCAAGATGAACTGCACAGCAAAGTGGAGGCTGCAAGTGGATCACTGCAAGTGATCTCCAAATCCAATCTCCAGTGTCACAGCACAAACTGTCAGGAATACTGTCTGCTGATTGTGCCTTTAATGGGCATCTTTGACTCCCTTGTAATGACAAGCATTTTTTCCCCTCTGAGCTCCCACCCTTCATCTTCAGAATGTATCTTTTTTTATTCATTACCAAATGAGAATTCAAATGAAAGGAGGTATTCAGGAGCTTATGTCATTCTTAAACGTGATTTACTCAATGAAAACAGTTGAGTGGATTGAAAGACTCTAAAAGGAGTCTTTTGTGTTGAATTAATTGCTGAAAATATCCTCAGGTAACAAAAATGTAAATAAAATAACATTTACAAACAGATCACAGGCTGGAGCTTACAAGGAACACAGTGCCTTTGTGAAAGTACACTTGTGGCTCTGGGAACTTAAACACATGTACCTCAAGACTTCCATGGACAACAGGAAGGCTCCAAAGAGAAGCTGCCAGCATGGTGCTATTGACACGGCTGTAGTTGTCACTGGAAACAGCCCACTCAAAACCCTTGGTAAACTTATGGACAGAACATTTTCTATAGCAAAAACATTTTCAACTGTAGGTTGAATATTTCAAAAGGACAATGGGCATTTCACACACAGGACCATCCAGCATTGTGCCAAAGCTGAGAAAAAGGGGCCAAAAAGGTGTGTTTTGCTGCACTGGCAGGCAGAGACAAGCCACACTGATGTACTGACTAGGCTAAGAGATGATGAAAGACTCAATCCTCCCAACAACGCAGAGGTTCAAGGTCTGGTCACTGGTCAGCTGCCATTGCTGGGATTCTCCTTAATGCAGAAGAGACAACAGAGTGATATCTGGCCTCTGCTCACATCACACTTCCCAGAAATGAGCTGAAGTTATTCCCCATTCACTTGCATGAAGAGTGTCCTTTGACCAGACTGGGCACTGGGCAGAGCAGCAGAGGAGCCATCATTTCTCAATGAGAAGGTCATCCTGAGCATCCAGCTACCTCCCTTCAGCACGGAGCTTCTTTGCTGCTAAGAGGCTGTTTGGGGTAGACGTGTGGAACAGGATTTCCAGCAGAAAGGTCCTGAGCAGGACTTCTCCCACTGGCAGGACCAAACACAAACTTCAAT
This sequence comes from Phoeniculus purpureus, assembly GCA_028565055.1. Lineage (NCBI taxonomy): Eukaryota > Metazoa > Chordata > Aves > Bucerotiformes > Phoeniculidae > Phoeniculus > Phoeniculus purpureus. The sequence continues at coordinate 18,147,691 of JAOXOE010000702.1, read as the reverse complement.
GTTCGTGCAACTTCTACCAGCCTTCTGTTCATAGGGCATGAAAAGGTTAAAGATGTCAATGAACTATCATGGGAAAACTTTGTTCCAAATTCTTTTCACGCTGCTAGAAAACTGAGTTCGATATGGTACCCAGCACTTGCTTCTAAACCCACTGCTATCTAATGGACAGTGGGCAACAGGGATTAAGGACAAAATCCTATTGCTCTGGGGAAGGGAACTGGCTTAGCTGTACAGAGACAGGACCACACCACTTGCCCCACCACACTGTTCCTTTCTACAGGGCAAGGAAGGAGTGGGAAACCCACGTGGTTTATCTCATTTTGGTTGCCAGTAAGGGGATGAAGTTAACCCCAAGTGTTACAGAACCTCCTGCTCCAAGCAAGGTGTAATAAATTGCTCACAACTACTCACACAATATTAAGTAGTAAAGATCTCCAGCATCAGAATTGCCATAGCCCCTGCGAGGCTGTTCTTGGGTTAGACTAATCTTTCAGTGAAAATGATTTTCCTTTATGTCCAGTCAAAATTCACCACGTTGCAACTTCCTGCACCTGGGTCAAGGCAATCCCAAGCACTGGTAGACTGGGGCATGAAGAGACTAGAAGCAGCTCTTCAGACACAAATTGGGGTACTGGTGGATGAAAAATTGGACATGACCCAGCAACCTGCGATAGTTAGAGGTGTCCCCCCTGCCCATGACAATGGGGTTGGAACCAGGATCTTTAAGGTCCCTCACAAGATAAGCTGTTCTCTGATTCTATGAATGTGTGCTTGCAGCCTAGAAAGACAACCATGTCCTGGGCTGCATCAGCAGGTTGAGGGAGGTGATTCACCCCCATTTGCTCCACTCTCATGAGACCCAGCTGGAGTCCTATGTTCAACTGTCTTCAAAACCACTACAGCAGGTCCACAGGTTGCCACAAAAATGATATAAGGGCTGGAACACATTTCCTCTGAAGAAAGGCTGAGACAGTCAGGGCTATTTAACCTGAAGAAGAAAAGGCTTTGGGAGGATCTTATCGTGGTCTTTTAATACTTAAAGGGGGTTTATAAAGACAGACAGACTCTTTACCATGATCTAGCTACAGGATAAAGGGCAACAGTTTCAAACTAAAAGCCGGCATGTTTAGAGTAGATGTAAGGAAAAGATTTTATGATGGGAACAGGCTGCCCAGAGAAGCTGTGGATGCCCCATCATTGGTCGGATTCAGGTTGGATATGGCTTTCAGAAACCTGATATAGTGAAATATCCATCTCTCATGACACTTCAGACACCACCCTACCCTGACCTGTCCACTGTGCTGTTACTTACACAGCCCACATGCAAACATTGCCATGCCACTGATGCACTGCTGACCTGTCCAGCGTGCTGCCTCCAGGCCTGCTTTTACAGAGGAAAGGCACTCTGTGTGCCATACTGGCTCATACACAGCTGGACTCTGAGCCAAGGACTGTGCCAGGCACTCTCACTACATGCTACAGTAGTCACTGGAGAAGGCAGAATGAAGAAAGGAGAGAAAAAAGAGAAGGAAAAAAAAAGGGGAAAAGTCGTGCTCTGCAAAGCTGCTCCAAACACAGACAGGAGAGGAAAAAGTGAATAGAAACAATCTGTGGATAAGGGCTTGGGTGCACACTTCTGTTGTTAAAGCAGTCAAGGAAAGAAAGGTAAGGAATGGGGCTTGCCAATATCACTATTGAGGGAGAGGCAAGGAAAGTGACCCACGATCAAGGTGCTACAGGGCACCTCAGGAGTAAACAGGACACAAGTGTTTTTCTGCACTCAGCAGCTGCTGTTTTACTGTGACTGTGCCTCACATCTGCAGCTACTTCACACAGAACTGCCAGGAGCAGAGTGCCGCCTGCACTCTGCAGAGATGTAGCACCCAAAGAGCCCTTCCCACTTTCCAATGGGTAGGAAACCTGCCCTCTTTGCCTCACAGCACTGCTCTCACATTCATCGTCACACAGAGCTGTCCTGAAACACTGGTGACATTTGCTCTACCCTTCACGGTACCTCTGTGACAGTTTGTTTCAGACAAAAAGGAACTCTCTGTTCCAAATGGTGCTTCTTGCTGCTACCCTCTGCTCAATGCAAAAAGCTACCCAAAGTAATATCCAGAGGATTTAAAAGCACATAAAACATTGCAGCCAAATGTCACACAGAAACATCAATGCCTGTGTGTTGGACAGGATGCCTTTATGCTGAGGTATTAATCACATTCAACAACACTGAGAACAATCCCAAAGAGTAGCTATATAGAACAGGGTACAAACAACAGAGTGAGCAGCTTCATTAGGATTTCTAGATAGCCCCAAGATCAAATTCCCACCACAGTGCAGTAATAACATTTATTACAACACAGGAAAAACAAAGACGTATTTCCAAATGATTCACACTACCTGAGGAATCTGTGTCTTTGAAGGTCTGTTCCAGATCCTAGGTCAGGAATCTCCTTTCTATTCTGGTAAATTCCACTAAGGTATCACATGTAATAACAAGTTTTTGAAGTAGTTTCATCACATTTTTCCCTTTAAGGTAACCCACTGCACTCCCACGTGAGGCACAAGCACCTCAAAGGCATGAGCAGCTGAAAGTGCTGCAGTGGAATCAGATGATCAGCAAAAGCCTGGAGCCTCTGCAGCCTCCTTTCAGCTTTGGAAACATACCCTGCAATTTTAAAACAACCCAATGGGGAAGCCACAAGACAAGGCTGCAGCTTAAAACTCTGATAATGAGTATAAAAGCATTTCATATAAAAGCAATTTGGGGAAAATGAGCACAAAACACAAAATCTGACAAATTCTGCTGCCTCATGTAATAAGGGTGCAGCACTGCAGCAGATTCTGTCACTCCTAGTTGTAGTGTGCCATGCTGTGCTGCATTCAGCACAGCATGACAGAGCTGATGACAGTAGGACCCTGCACACAGCCCTAAGCTGCTCTACCTTTCTGTGAGTGTCTAGGTTGCATGGCACAATAGACACTGTGACAAGTAAACGTTCAAGGAAAACAGCAAAGTGTTGGGGTAAAGAGTTGCTTGTGCTTATGTTTGCTGAAATCAGTCATGTAGAAAAGCACAACTTCAGCTTAGAATGAAGCTATGGCTTCAGAGGTCTGTTAGAACACTGCAACATATACATGAGATGTACAGACATGAGTCTGACCACATCACACAACATGCTCACTATTTTGCCCCTACTTCAACTTTTCTTGTTGTGACACTTGCACTTCCATTGCAGCGCACTCGCTGTTGCCTGCTCCTACACCTTTGGAATAGATGCAGCAGTTGATGGGATGGAGGGATGACTTGCTACGTGATGCTTTCTGCCTCCCAGAGCAGACAGTGCCGTCCTGCAGCAGACATGGGGAGCCCTTGGAATGTTCCTCAGCACCAGGCAGGATGGCTGCGTTGAGCCACAGGTCAGGCAGCCCTCTGGCATCACCTGCCTACAGAAACAGATTGCTTTCTCTCCTTTGGTGCAGCCTGACACATGAGCCACAAGCTTCAGGGGTTTTGTAATATAAACCACCAAAGCCGATTCTTACCAGGGCTAAGAAAGCTTCGGTTCTCATCCCCTGCTGTGAAGTGCATGCTCAAGGGTGTGTGTCTGCTATTAGCCACCACACTGTCTGTAGGATGTCCAAATGAAATCTGTCCTGCTACTTCTGAGCCAAATGAACACAACTCTAACCAAGGAACATGGATTTTCATGGCAAAAGAGGTTTATTTATATTCACCACCGTCCCCTCAACCATCAAGCCTGCAATTTGAAATCGCAAACCCAAAAGTTAATGACTTAATTTGATAGTGAGGTTTGATACTACAGCCTGGGCTGCATGACAGGTCAAACTATGACTTAGCCTATGCTTAAAACCCAATTAGCTAAGTAAATCCAGAACTTTAAATGTGTACATGCAAGGGCTAGTCCATGCAGTACTGATTAAAATCATCGAAGCCTACACTTTCCCCTTTGTGACTGAAAGCCACACACATTCTTCCCAAACCAGGGCAGATGGTAAGGAAGTACCTGCAGTTGGCAACACAATTCATGGTACCCCTACTTGATCCTGCAACACCCAGAAGCTCCTGTGATAAGCAGGATCTGTTCATAGAGCCAGGCCAGCCCACCCATGCCTGATGCCAAGGGAGGACAGGGATGGACAACAAACATGGCTGGGCTGTGGACCACCAAAGGCAAGGGCAGCGCAGGGAATAAGGCAGCTCAGGAAGGCTGGTGTTATGCTGCACCAGGCCAAGGAATAGCAACACAGAAGTTTCCACCTCACAGGAAGTATTTACGCGTGTGAGACCAGTGATCAAACACCAGTTGATACAGCTCAGAAGTTATTTTGAGACTATATTTGAGGTTTGCCCAATGCAGTGGAACTCTGACAAACAGAGCTGAAGATGTTGGGGCTTAGTAAATACAGGAACATTTCCACTGAAACCTGAGCAGCGGCTTGTGCAAATAGGAACTTTGCAAAGTTGCTACAAAAGCAAAGTGGTGCTAGACATACACACACAGGCAGAGATGCACAGTATGCTCAGGGGATGCTACCACTACACAAGTGATCTCCCAGACTTTGGACCAGCTTCTTAGACCAAAGTGTTACAGCCACTTCTACGTGGCCCCACCCTGCATCTACCCCCTTCTAGCCCTGCACTCCCCTCTCCTGGCCAGGCAAAAGCAACCCTGAAGCCAGGCCTGGAATTAGGCAGGGATAAAGGGGAGAGAGAGTCAGTGAATGGTTAATTTTCACCCAGCTCAGCTCCCTTCACATGGCTGCACAGAGCTTGTGCGGGTTGGGAAGGGCACCTGAAGGGGAAAGGGAAACTCACCTCCTTATGCCACAGAGCCCACCTGCGCTGATATAGTGCTTCCTTGAACTGTGACTGGAGAAGGCAGGAAAATCTATCTCTCCTCTAATCAGAGTTGCAGCGAGCACCAGTGCTCCTCTGCCCACCACTCCTCAGTTTCCTTACACTTGATAGCTCTGTATTTCGGCAGCTTCTTTCCTAAGTGAATAAATGATCCATTTTGTTCCTGGGGCTACTAGTTTAGATCCTAATGGGTTCCACCATCAGCACAGCTTATCCAGCTCTCACAGCAAAAGACTACACAGCAGATTGATTGCGAAGAACAACATTTAAACTCTTCTATTCCAGTGAAAGTTGTTCTCTCTCTTTCTAGTCCTTTACTGTAACAGTGCCTGCACTTTTCTGGATTGTGTTTCTACAAGAATCTCAAATGTTCAGGAATGCAAACACTAAATTTTCTGCACAACCAGTGTGAGAAAGCACTGAAATAGCCCGAGATGTGTTTTACAAAGGACATAGAAAGTGCCTCTGCATGGTGTTTGCGCTGCTGCGCACACTGCTGGTGCACTGAGGTACACTGCTGCTTGTTGCACCTGCATATCTTACTCTACCCTGGTTAGGGTTAAAGCACACAGGGCTCAGCAGCGTCCCAGCACCCCTAATCTGCCAGATTAGAGCCATCGCTGCCAAAACCAAAGAAAGCAAAACCAGAGACACAAAAAGATTAACGACTGAACTGCTGCATTTAGGCTGATGTCCAGTGCCACACTTCCTATCTGACCACCTCAAAACATGCTCTGATACTCAGGCTGCTGAATCTACCCAAACCCCACCAGCTCAATGGGAATGGCCTGCCCATGGTGCCTTCTCAGAGCCAGGATGGTTATGAAAGCTCCTAAATCTGCACAATGAAAGGCAAATGGTTTGTGGGTTCTCAACCAAACTGATTCTGTTGCCAGCTCTAAACCCTCAAATCCAGAGAAATGTGACTGGCCCCAGTGCCTGCAGCGGGTGGCCACAGTCACCACTAGGGAAGGCACCTAGGCATACAGCTGATCTTGGACAGGTAGATTAATCCCACCTTTAGTGACTATGGAAAGAGAAGATCACATTTGGACTCAAAACCCTCCAAAAACAGTATGGAAGGATGAAGCAGACCACCAGCACCTGCCTATCAGCTGTCACCAAGTACTGGAAAACACCTCTGGCTTTCTGCTTCACGTGTGCAAATTAAACATTACCCAAGGCAAAAGACTGATACAACAGGCCTCTAGCTAGAGAAGACACAGATCACAAAGCCACAGCCACCACAACTTGTGGTCTCCCTTCTAGTAAGTTTTAAGGGTTCCCATGACCTGCATTGCACTAGTCAGTGCAGAACATGTTCCCACTACTAATTATCACACAGTGTGACTCTTCCAATCTAATTGGTCTCCTAAACAGATTATTTGCTTCATTTTAGTGTATTTGTCCTATTTTGTCATTTGGCTTGGTCATGCCAGCTTTCTAAAAAGCTTCCATGAGGAAGGAGGCCCATACCATCTGGTTCCTCACAGACTATAGCCCTTGGTTTTTCAGAGGATAAGCATAACCTCGGAGAGCCCGTGTGCAACAACATGGCAGGGTCATGCTCCAAGATATAATCACCAGCCCATTTTAACAAAGTCACGTGATCTAGATTCTAAGACATTTAAACATTACCATTTCTGGCAACGGCCACATCCGAGACTACTCTTTTTTAACAAGAGCTATTTTTGAGTACATTTTCTAACTTCTGTTAAACAAATAAATTCAGAAACTCTTTCTCAGTTGGGTCAAAGTTCCAGAGCACAAGAGAAAGCCATGGAGCCAGTGTAGAGCCAACATTGCCATTAGTTTATTTTGATTTCCTAGAAAGTAGTAACTGGTCAGCCTACCCCACACTGGAGGGAAGAAACTTTACCATTTATAGGATTATGGAAGAGCTGAGGTTAAAGGGCTCCTCAGACTAGAACAATGACATAGGGGGTTAGTTAATGTGGACCTGCCTACCTTTGAGAGGCTCAGTTCTCCCACACCACATTACTCCAATTCACTCCTGCCCACAGGAGCTTTTCAGTCCAAAAAAAAAAAAACCACAGCCACCACCCAGCCATGTCATGCTTTTCCCCACAATGCCTGGTCTGGTAGAGAGGGCTGGCTGCCCCAGTAAGGGGCCCCACACCACAGAGGCATCCTCATCCCAGGAGGTGTCCAGCACTCCAGCACCCAGTACAGCCATTGCTCCCTTGGGCCTCCTGGAGCCCTGGGGTTGGGGAGGTCAGCCTCATAGACAGAACCACCCGGTTTCTGCTGTCCTAACCACTGCAGAGGCAATGGCAGAGGAATTATGCTGCTGCAACTGCTGTGGACAAAAAAGGGCCATGGAGCAAGCTGCCCCTGCCGAAACACATCACACTAACTGAGCAGAATCACAGCTATTGGTTTTGTACTCACAGAGAGCAGAAACACCAAGAAACACTGTCCCTCCTCACTGTCCAACAGACCAGGAGATGTGTACCTGCCAAGAGACTGCAGGCATGTGGTAAGGAACTGCATTTTCCCCATAAATTCTGAATGCTTAAGACTACAGGGTTGTAAACCCTTACACCACCATCACTGTATGGTACCACTTGGAAAGGTGCTCACCTGTCCAGGAGGCTCTCAGCAGGAGACAACACTAATGCCCACTGCGGTGCTGAGCATTCCTCTCTGATTCTCATGGAAGATTTTAAGAAAATTTAGGCACCGATTAAAATCCAATCCCACTGTTCTGATTAGTTGGGCTAGTCACTTGAACTTGTGTCTAATTGGCTTAAAGGCTTCAGTTGTAGCTTTAGGAGAGAAAAACACCGCAGATCTGCACCGAAAGTGCAGTCACCAAGGACAGGCAGCACTCCTCTAGTGTCCCACTGGCTGTGTGCGCCAGCACGTGGGACACACAGATAAGGCAATGAAGAACTTTTAAGAGATTTTATGAAGAGAAGAAAGGTTTCATAACATTCCATCAATGAATTCCTTCACGAACGAGGAGCAAAGAAGGTTAAAGTGACTAACAAAGGCAGAGCGTTGGGAAAACTCACATCTAAAAGGGAGCACAGTGTTAATTACTGAATAGACGTGGGTGGGCTGGGAAAAGGGGGAACTCGGAAGAAAAAAAAAGCTACAGGAAAGGAAGAGCGTGGCAGGGCGAGAGGAAAAAATGGTTATTCAGAGTCCCCCGCAATGGGCGCCGGGAAAGCCCCCGGGTCCCACCCCGGGCGGGAGCCCGCGGTGCACCGGTGGGTGCCGGTGCTGCTCTGCCGGCGTTGCCCCGAGGGACCGAGCCCTTCCCGGGCGGGACCGGGACCGGCGGGGCCGCGCTCCGCTCCGGAAAGCGGCTGTTCCGGTCACGTCGGAAAGAGCCCGACGGCGGCTCCATTTCCGAGCGCGGGCCGAGGCCGCGGAGGGCCGGGTCAGCAGCTGTGGGTGTCTGCCCCACCTGGCCTCCATCCTCACCCCGCTGGGGACCTCGGCCCGAGCAGCGCGAGGGGTGCGGGGCCGCCCGGGACAAAAGCGGATGCGGCGAGTTCCACCCCGCCCGCGGGGCTGCGGCACCCCCGGACCATTCGCCCGCCCACCTCCGCCTACCTGGGCAGCAGCAGCCGGCGGATCCTCCCACCCCGCGCTGCGGCCACGGCCCGGGCTCGGGCAGCCGCAGCCCGCGGGGGGCTACGGGCTCGGACTGCGGGTGCGGGTGCTGACAATGAGGGGAGGGACGCGGGACCGGGCGGGGCCTGACGTCAGCGGGAGCGGGGCGGGGGGTGCGGGACCGGACCGGCCGCGACGCCATTTTGGGGGGAAGGGGCAGGGCTGGGACGCGCCCAGCGGGCGGGGAACCGTGTCCCGGTGTTAGCGGAGGTGCCGCTGCCCTCTGAAGGGTCCCGAGAGTTCGTGCACGGCCGGGCCGAGTGCGGCTGGTCGGAGCGCGGGCTCAGACGAGTCCGTGCCCGGGAATCCCGTGGGGGCTCCTCCGCCGGCTTCTGATCGGGAGGGCCGTGACCCTAAACGGGGACTCAGATGAACCCGTCCTCCGGGGTCCCCGATGCTGCTCCCGTGCTGCCGCTGGGGAGATTCTGGGACTCGGTTCTGGCCGGACCTGCTGTCTGTGTTTCTCTTACGCTGTGTGCGGCCCAGAGTCGAGGTGGAATCAGAGACGAGATCTACCAGCGGTAACGGGTAGTTGCTCAGAGTGTTACGTAGTTGTAGGTAGAGCTCCCCGATTTGTATGACGATGCTGAGGGTCCAGTGAGGGTCATGAAGGAACGATGGGCTCTGCTGGAGCACAGCACTGGGCTGACACGGCCCCACCGAGACAACATTGGGTCTGGTTAGCAGCTGCAGAGCACTTCCAGCCTCCCGATGGCAGCTGGAAGCGGCAGCCTTAGAATGTGTCTTTGCCTTGTGCCAGTCATTGTATTAGCTAAAATTGTGTAGAATCAAAGACCCTTAGGAACATCGAATCCAACCATTAATATAACAATACCCGGGACACCACTAAGACCGTGTCCCTTCAGCATCACACCTCCATCTTTTTTAAATCCTTCCAGGTTTAGTGACTCCACCACTACTCTGGGCAGCCTATTCCAGGCTTTACCCCTTTCAGAAAGGATTTTTTCCTAATGTGCAATTAAACCACCACTGATAGAACTTAAGGCCACTTCATCCTATCACTTACTCCTTGTGAGAAGACCAACCCCCACCTTGCTCTAACCTCCTGAATTTCAGGGAGTTGTCAAGAGCAAGAAGGTCTCCCCTGAGCCTCTGTTTCTCCAGGCTAAACAACCATAGTACCCTCAGAGAAGCTTCCCGAGCTCCATTGCCCTTCTCTGAACACACTCCAGCACCTCAGTGTCCTGGGAGCAAGGACACCCAAACACAGGATTTGAGGTGCAGCCTCAGCTCAGTACAGAGAGGCACTCCCTGACTTGGTCTTGCTGGCTGCACTAGTGCTGATGGAAGAATTTCCAATGCGATTTTATTTCAGACACTGCCAAAGGAAGATGTTTAGAGTGATGGATGATTTGGTTTGTAACAGTCTGATAAAGTGGTGTCTGTTCTGTCCTACTGAATAAAAATTCTGCTCTTTGGTCATGTTTCTGTAGCACAGTCGGAAATAAGACTGTTCTGAATGGAGTATTAGTACTTGAAAGTTAATTTTCTGGTTTTAGATAAAAAGATAATATACAAGACTTCACTTGTATGCAAACTGAGGAGAACTTGTGTACAATTATTCTAACAAGGGAAAGTTTGCTTTCCTGAGTTTCTATCTGTATACCAGTGTTGAGCACCAGTGGAATGTGTTGCTTGTGTGCTGTGGTGCAACCATGTTCAGCATATTTTTGGCTGGCTGCTTTACGGATCCTGCATCTCATTTCCAAGTGGTATGTGTTTCAAAAGAGCATGAAACAAATTAGGAGAATTTAGGTGCTGCCAGAGTATCACAATCACAACCTGACTAGAACCTGAAAAGATACTGAGAAAGTAGTGCTGCATATTCGCATATTTTATACCCTTCCTGTGGTGTAATCTACTCAGTGGTGGTCTTTTTCTATAGTGAAAAGACCTGACAGTGTTATCAAAAGCCTAAATGCATCCCTGAGTGTGGATGGGTTCAGCAAAATAGAGACAATCCAATTCCAGATTGGGTGTCAGGTTCTCCATATAGAGAGTTGTTTGGAACATCAAGGTGTTTGGAGGTCAAAACATCCGGTTATGAGGCCAGAGGTGAAGGTGGCTTGCATGGCATAGCTCCTGCAGAACCTGCTCACAGTAGGATCAAAGGGGTTGTGGGACACACTCATCTCCTGAATCAATTAGTTGAGAGATGCTGTGGTTCGACTACTCCATCTGCAAAGTCAGCATAATGAGACCTACTTGATCTTCCTGACTGTAGTTCAGGAAGTGTCCAATGCTGATGACACGGGCCAGGTCAGTCTTCTGGGGACAACCACCACTTTTGTATAGAGGTTGGATTTTATAATGGGGATTCTTCAAGAATTCTGTGGCTAAAACAATACCGGATGTGAAGAGTGTTTCAGCATTCTGAAGAGGTTTGAAAGTGTGTGTTCTTGGGACAGGTCTTTAAGTGGATGCAAAACAGATGCATGTGGTTAAAGAAACAACAACCAGCATGTCTGCAGTAAGTATTTGTGGCAGTGTGTGATAGTGTGGCAGTGTGCTGATGGCTGCAAACACAACCTTAATGAGCCCAGGTCTGAAAAAATCCAGCATTTCTGAATGGAGAGAGCGCTGCAATAAGCCCGTGATTGTCAATGGCTTTAAGTACCAAGAGATGGCATTTGTCTGTTCCAAAGTTACAGCAGGCTCTGTGGGCACAAGGTAGGGCCCATGGAACAAGCCACTCTTGAATTAGAACGCTTTAAACATCTCACAAGACATTTAAACTTCAAATATAAATATAATCCAGTGGGTAGAAAGTTGCTGGTTTTCTTTCCACCCAAACAGAGGTGTGCAAGTCTGGGTAGGCTGATAAGCCCCAAAGAGCAGTCACCTGTGACAGATGCTATGTGTGCAGTGGCCAAACATTTTTCCCCCAGTGCAGTCCTGCTGACTCACTATGGTAAAACCCCTGTGCTGATTCCACGTGGATCCAGACACCTGTGGGAGGTGGACTCTTGCTGAAGTGCACATACCCTGGGCTTAGCACTGGGGTGAGGTGTGTAAATAACAGCATGCCTTTGTCTCAAGGGATGAGGAAAACAAAGTCTTCACTTCCTCACAGAGCATTTGTTGGAAGAAGCTTCTCTCAGTCTCTAGCTTCCCTTCTGTAACCCTCTCTACCTCATAAACTCAGGAGGCTGCACCAATATTAGTGTCCTGCAGGAATGCAATGCTAAGAACATGATAGAATTGACTGAGATCTCAAGGTGTTTAATGACGATGAGTTTTGGCATTTCATGCAACCAGGAAAACCATTCAGCCATCTGAACTACTGCCCAAAGGCAGAGACGTCACTGGGGAAGCTGTGTGCCTCCTGCTATCTGGAGACACTGACTGCACAAGGTAAAGTTCTTACACTCAGCATATTGAGGGCACACAAGGAAGGTTTGGGGGACAAAGAAACGGTGAGTGTAAAACCAGGGAATGACAATTGTCAGACCTCTGGATCCACATGGGAGCCGCCCTGACCACTATGGATGGTGTGGATGTGGCATGGCTGCAGCTGGTGATAGGTATCTCAAAGAAAAAAGCTTAGTGTTGTGAGGTTAGAGGATTAGAAAGTTCTGTCCCAGAAAGGAAATGTGATACATGACATAGGATAAATAAGGAATTTCTAGGTGCTCTGAGGATAAGGAGCAGGTTTTTTGGTTTGTAATTCAATGTGTGGTCAATGGAAGGATCATACAAAAGGACAGAAAGGGACAAGTGGAGGGGGGATATGATAAGATGAGGAGGCAGATCCAGCTCTTGGCTGGTGCTGAACTTAACGTTTACATTTGGCCGGGAAGATGGGAATAAAACAGGGGAGCCCAACTGCCCTGAAGATTAAAGGGGACCAGGAGCAGGGAAACTACACAGGGGCAGAAACAGGAAGAGAAGCAGATGGAGGTGCAGAAAAGGAGGTATGCAAGAGGTTACACTGCTGGAGTTGTGTACTTGCTTAGGGTGGGCTGGATAAGATTGCTCTGCTTGTGGGCAAATCATAGAATCATAGAATCATTAGGGATTGGAAGGCACCTCAAAAGATCATCTAGTCCAATCCCCCCGCCACACCAGGATCACCTAGACCAAGTCACACAGGCACATATCCAGGCAGGTTATAAACGTCTCCAGAGAAGGAGACTCCACAGCCCCCTTGGGCAGCCTGTTCCAGTGCTCTGTTACCCTCACTGTGGTCAGTCTTTTCTCCCTGGCCGCTGGAGACAGGACAAGAGGTCATAGTCTTAAGCTCCATCAGGGAAGGTTTAGACTTGACATTAGGAAAAGATTTTTCACTGAAAGAGTGATCCGGTTTTGGAATGGGCTGCCCACAGAGGTGGTTGAGTCACCGTCCCTGAAGATGTTCAAGGTTAGGCTGGATGAGGTGCTGAGTGGCATGATCTAGATGTTAGGTTTACTTGGTTTATTTCGGTTTAGGCTGGACTGGATGATCTTTAAGATCTTTTCCAACCTTATCATTACTGTGATAATTGTCATTTATATAACAGAATCACAGAATGTTAGGGATTGGAAGGCACGTTGAAAGATCATCTAGTCCAATCCCCCCACCACAGCAGGATCACTTAGACCAAGTCACACAGGAACATATCCAGGCAGGTTTTAAAATCTTCAGAGAAGGAGACTCCAGAACCCCCTTGGGCAGCCTGTTCCAGTGCTCTGTCACCCTCACCGTGAAGAAGTTCCTTTTCATATTGATGTGGAACCTCCTATGTTCCAGCTTACACCCATTGCCCCTTGTCCTACCATTAGATGAGATTGAGCAGAGCCTGGCTCCATCCTCCTGACACCCACCGTTCACATATTTATAAACATTAATGAGGTCACCCCTCAGTCTCCTTTTTTCCAAGCTAAAGAGACCCATCTCCCTCAGCCTTTTCTCTTAAGGGAGATGTCTACTCCCTTAATGATCTTCATGGCTCTGCATAGTAATATATATTATATACCTCTATCTTTAGACTGGTAGAGCATCTGTACTTTGAGTTAGTCACTGTTTTAAGTCCAGGTACTTGCACAACTCTGCATTAGCTAACTGTACCCAGGCAACGTGCTGAAGGTGATTCCTGTAGCTTAATGTGTTTAAAATGGGGTTTTCAACATCCTGAAGAAAAATAAGTAAATACATGTGCTGTGTGTGATTTCATTCCCAGGTCATGGTAAGTGCAGTTACATTGATGTGGCTCTAAATAAGTTTCCTTAAATATCTGAGCTATAGATTTAGCTTCCCAAAGAAATGGTTTATGCTGTAAATATTGAGGCCATCCAGGGTGATTAAATATTAAAAATGACATTTAAAGAAAGCCCTGGCTGCTGTGCAGCTTTTGGCAAAGTGTGAGCTGGTAGCTGAGCTTTGCCTTTGATTGCTTGTTTCTGTGAAAAATAGTGGGAAATTGTCTAAGGAATCCCACCTAGGGGTTATGGGCAAGTGTCAGAGCCCTGAACAACTGCCATGGGTCCTGAGATTGAAGGTTTAATTTACTTTTTCCTTGCTCAACCAGCATCTAAACAAAAACTTCTGGCATTGCAGAAGAAGAGTAAAAAATCTCAGGTCTTGAAGTGAGAATGACTTTGGTGAATCCCAACTTCTTAATAGAAAGAAGTCTTGGGACAGGCTGCCCAGGGAGGGTGTTGAATTGCCATCCCTGGATGTGTTTCAAAGTCATAGAGGTCTGAAACATAGGGTTGGGACAGTTGGCTTAATGGTTGGACTCAATGATCTTGAAGGTCTTTTTCATCTCTATTTTACAGTCAACCCTGCAAGGAGTTTCTTCTGCCTGTGAGCCTCACTGAGGACATACCGTGGGGTGGAAAATGTCCTATGTGAGCTTCCAAAGAGCAAGCCAGAACCCCGCACTGGAAATGCTTTACCCTGGCCTATGTATCAGCTCCTGGAGTAGGAAGGTGCTTGCATGACCATGACTCTTCTCTCCAATGGTCATAAGGTTGCTGAGGGTGGTGATGGAGGTTCTGCACAGCGTCTCTGACAAGGGACATAAAACTCCTGAAGGAAGTATATAAAAAGCAATTACAACAGTCTGTTTGAACTCTGCAGCAAATGAAGGAGATTTAAGGAGAATTTTTTGAAGAACCTACATGCTTCAGGTACTGTAAGGTAATTCAAACCCCTGTGAAGACCACTGTAATAAAGACTAAAGCTCCCCTGCCCAGGGCTTGACTTTAAGGACTTTTGAGGAGAGGAGCTGCAGAATAATAACTCAGGGAGAAGGTGCCTTGTCCGCATACAAAGTCTTTCTGTGTGTAATAAAAACCCAACGCATGAACAGCCCCTGGCTCCTGTGTAATCAGAATGGAATAATCCGGCAGATCCTGTTGATTTTTCAAAATTACATTTGTTCTGTGCTATTGAATTCCACAGCTGGCCTAAATGTGAAGGGGGGAAGGAAGGCAGGGGAGGAAGTGTGGTACCCAAATTCGGTCTTGGGTAGGGGCAACTGCAGGTGCTGAGGAGGGGATCACGGCTGGATGTGGCCAAAAGGGCTCACCCCAAATCCACCCAAGGCTTCCTTGGAGCCCTGTGTCTGGTCAGAGGCAGCAGGGAAGCATTTTTCTTACTGCTATGATTTGGTGACACCGAGTGTAACTTTGTTAATTATCCTATTGGGCAAGGCTTATTGTTCACAGCCTTGAAATAAAGTAGTATTAAAACTCAGAAAATTACAGGATCTGGGTGCCCACAAGAAGGCTGCAATTGGTTTAAATCAGGACGGAAAGATAGAGTAGCCATGAGCTCCCAGAGTGCAGGTGACATGCATTTCATTTGGTCAGGGTGGCGTTTGGAAGAGCATCTGGCCACAGTTTGCTTTAGGTGGAAATGTTCCAAATAGGTTGGACAGTCATCTCTGTCCAAGTGGGAATGAGCTCCTGACCACATCTCATTTGTTGTTCTGCAGAACTGGAAGGGTGGCTGGGAGGCTTATCAGTCTGGATATAAGCTGCTGCCTCTGCTGACTCTCACGACTCCAGGGTGCTTGTAGTTCACTTTGTTCAGCAGGATAAACCTGTTATAAGAGAAATGCAGGAGATGATGTAAAGATACCCAAAGATAGGTCTTTGCACACTCACCCTGTAAGTGTTGTGTTCACTGAGGCAGAGGATATGGAGAGGGCAGAGAAACCTGCAGCTTCTGAAAAGACCCCAACTACTAAATGTGAAAACACCCAACACAGCTACAATTCTGCAATAAATTGTATGAGCCATGGGATAGAACAAAAATGGGGTGGTGCAATTCAATGCCAGGTGTGCTCGTGTTAGTGCCTGCAGTGACATACAATGAGCACAGGCTCATTTTAACTTTCCATCTGGTAACATCACTGGTCAAATGGTGAAGTGGCCTCCTCATACTTTTTGATACTTTTGATAGGGAGGTGCTCAAGGCATTTTGGAGACTTCAGATTTGAAAGGAGTGCCTGAAAACTGTTTCCTAAACCAATCTAATGTGTACTTTAAACTTGGAGGTTTCTCTGTGGAGCTGGAGATGCCACTCTGCATGGGTGTTAAACCACTTCTGCTATCTGTGGCAGCCTGGCATGTCCTCAGAGGTCAAGAAACATGACCACATGTCATCTTCAATAGATTCCCATTAGGGACAGTCATGAAGAAAGACTTTTCTTGGATCAATGAATCTTTTTTCAGTCTCCATGATATATTTTGACTCAGCAGGTGAGTCACCATGAAAGTTTATCCAGGTCTTTGGATGGACTTCTGTAATAAAAGGTGGTGTCTGAGATGAGTGAGAGGTTTTGTTCAGGTTCCTGTTGGGCACTGGATTGTTTTGCCACTGAGAGCAGATGCTTGCTTTTGCCTTGGATTTTACGCTGGATTTTAGGCTGCATACAGCTCCTGGTGTTTTCTTTCCTTATTTCCCCTCCCCCCAATATTTAATTCATTTAGCCACTGGCAAATGTTGTGAACTAAATTTTTCACGTTTTTATGCTGACTCAATTGGCAAGAGAATGTGGGCTCTTCCTTACCAAACCCTACTCAACCCACATCTCTAGTAAGTCTTCCCGAAGCTGGAGATCTTATTTTGGCAGCCTGCACTAACGTTAACCCTTTATTCTGGATGCTCTAACAGCTCAGCCAGGTCTGCGTACAACCCTGAGCTACAACCACGGTGACAGACAATAAATTAAAGATGATTAAACACTTTCCTGCTTCCCAAGGTGAAAGGCAAGTTGGGACAGCACTGTTAATGGATTGGTCCTGGGTTATGTAGGAAGTGTGTTGTACAGTAGGTACTTGAACCCGTGAATGAGGCAAGTGTGCTATAATTGCATCTTCAGCAGGATAAATTGCATCTTCAGACTGTGAATAAATCTGCTGTTCAGGCCTCAAAAGGGATAATGGACTTGCTTGTTCATGCCTTCTTCAGAGAGCAGGACACCTGTTCCTATGACTGGGACAATAAATGGAAAGGACAGCCAAATGGCACATTTTGGGGGATAAACTTATTCTGTTGGTGAAGGTTGCTTTGAAATCTTGTCAAAATGTTACACTAATGAGTTTGAACTTCTTTATATGAATTTTCAAGGAAGGGCCAAGATGAATTCTGCAAGAAGCCATGGAAACCTTGGAGCCGGGGAGCACAGTGAAGCCTGTGAGTCCTCCCATCCTAACTAGAAAGCACCTACCAGCTTGTTTTTATTTCCTTGCCCGTTCTCCTTGTGGGGGTTTGTGTGTTTTTCTCCTCTCCTCAGCCCCAGCTGAAGCAGCCATCAAGTGCCCCAGCCTCATGCCTAGCTTTGCCAGCTGCAGAAGTCCGTGATGTGTTTCACTACAAATGACCACCATGGCCTAACTAGCCAAAAGCTAGTAAAGTGGTGCTTGCTGGGAAGTCAGAATTGGATTTGTGTGGTGAGAAACATTGGGTAGGAAAAATGTCCTTGTGTCTGGTGGACTGAAATCAGTTCCACGGACAGATATTTAACAGGGATTCTTCTGTCATTCCACTTCTTGGTACTATTAAAGAATTGGCTAAGTAATGTCCAGCTTTCCCCAAATCTTTGGATATCTCCTTTGACTTGTTGCCAACCACACTATAAAGCCAGCACCATGGCCCCACCTTCCTCCCCTGTGTTTGCCCTGTTATTCCCCTGCAATGGTTTGTAAGCACCAACCAGTTTAATTTGGCAGCAGGCGGTTCTAAGAACCAGAAGATATTCGGTGCTAGATAAAAACCTGCAAACAACCTTATCTCAACTCCATCTTCTCCTCAGGCACCCACGGTTGGTGAGGACAGCGAGGAAATCACCTCATTCAGGATATACCTGGGGGGTTCTTGAGTGATGCCACAAGAAGCAGATTTGCTTTAGTTAAAGTCAATTTTTCTGCCTTTAGTTAAGGTGAATTTGTCTTGCCATGGTTTTCATTGAAAATCCAGGAGACCAGCTCACTGCCCTCTTTGAGGGTTTGGAAAAAAAGGAAAAAAAATACTCCTTAAAAATAATAGGAAATAAACTCTGTTTTCAGCACAAAGGTGGGACATTGAAAGTCACTCCAGCGATTCCTCCTTTGGCGAGTGACTCTGTGGGTCCCCAGCACTCCCTCCTGCCTTCACACCCCTGGGAACCTGCTCAGGAACTGCAGAATAAGTTGTCATTCAGTTTTTTCCAGCTGCTGATATGGAAACACCCTCTGGTATAGAAAATCCTTTCTGGGAAAGTTCTGGAAAGTCCTCCCTTTCCTGGGACTGGATGCCTATGAACAGGAGAGTGGAGCTGGGGCTAGAGTGGAATCACCAAACCCGAGCGATTAACAGATGAGTAGAGCAAGAGGAGTAGTTTTAATGAGATCTAGGACATGGAAACTGAATGATAATGGTTAATAATAATTAATAATTAACCATATTTGGATAACACACATTTTATTGCCTTCCCAGGACTGGATGCCCATGGCCAGGAGAGTAGGACTGGAGCTGGAGTGGAATTACTGAATCCCTGTGATTAACAGATGAGTGAGTAGTTTTAATGAGACATAGGACACGGAAACAGAATAATTTACCATTAATAAAACTGCTAACTGTATTTGGATAACGTGCATTTTATTGCTTTCCCATTTTTATTTAGCAGAAATTCTTCTTACAATTAGGAAATGAACTGATGTATTGACTGACTATAAACTCTTATGTTGCTGGAACCAGCATCTCTACATAGAGCAATCCAATTAATTTTTATTTTGAATGAGGAATTATTGTCTGTGGAAGGATGGAAGTAATTTTTTTGCTGATGAAAATGCCAGAACTTGGGTATTTGGGATGGACAGTATTTGAAAATGTCCAAACTCCTAATTTCTGAATTGTGTGTCTACATGAATGGGAGCATCCATGGTGTGAAAAGCTTCATGAACAAAGCTTGGTGTGGTTGTACCTTGTAGCGTTAGACCCTAAATTACACTTTGGGGTTCTTCTGGCCCATCAGAGCTAATTGATACGTGCAAATGGGAAGCAGTGCTGCTGACAAAGAGCTGCCTGGTATCATCCCTGCAGTGATCTCTTGTGGGGATTTCTCACACGTTGTTGCCTCTTCTTCATGTTCAGTGATCAGACTGGGGGGAAAAGAAAGTAATAAATGATTGAGCTGCAAACAGCAGATACAATTCTTCTGTGGACAAACTGGCTAAATATTTTGATGAAAAAAACATTTATTTTTTTTTAGATACTGCAGGGTGTTCTCTGTCAGAAATGCATTTTCCAGTCATCCCAATTCAAGTGTGTTAAATGCAATCCAAGCAGTTGCTGCTTTTCTGCATAATAACAATCTGAAGACATGAACGTGCTCACTACCATATTTAATTTGGACTCAGCCCAACTAAATAGCAACAAATCTGGGTAAATGATTGGAGAACAGGTCTTATGAAGAGAGGGTGAGGGCGTTGGGCTTGCTTAGGCTGAAGAATAGGAGGATAAGGAGAGAACCTATTGCTCTTTACAGCTACCTGAAAGGAGGCTGTAGGGAGACCGGTATTGGCCTCTTCTCCCAAATAACTGATGGCAGGACAAGAGGAAATGGCCACAAGTGGCACTAGGGGAAATTCACATTGGAAATCAGGAAAAATGTCTTTAGTGAAAGAGCAGTTAAACATTGGAACAGGCTGCCCAAGCAGGAGGTAGAGTCCCCATCCCTGGAGGTGTCCAGAAGGCAAGCAGATGTAGCATACTGAGACATGGTCTAGTGGTCATGGAGGTGTTGGGTTCAAGTTTGGACTTGATGATCTTGGAGATCCTTTCCAACCTTAATGATTCTGCTATTCAGTCTTGAGGTTCATCCCTGTGCAAAAACAGTGTCTCATGCATTTTCTCCTTCACTAGTGAGGATGTAAGTTTCCTTTTGAGGCTCCACAGGACTCAGAGAGCTTTAACATGCATTAAAAACACATTCTAGATTCCTGCTTCATCATCTTGTCAGCTGCTATTGAAGCTGCCATGGTGAAGAGGAGGGATGGCTTTGCTGCGTGTCAAACTGTTGGCTAAAAATGCTTCAGCTCGACGGGGGGTGCCCTGAGTGAAGGCTTCACTAATCGCTTAGGGAGGGAAAGATTGAATACTCTTCAGCTGGGAGGGGAAATTATAAATAAAGATCTCAGAGCAAACACATTTTTGATGACAAAGGCTTGGAGACTCCTGAGAGGAGAGAGATACTGGTGACGATAGGAGCACCTCATATCTAAAATTAATTGAAGGGCAAATGAGAGGGAAGGGGAACGTCTGCGGAGTCCTTGGTGTGACATATTGTTGCTGGGTTCCTGGGAAATGTGCAGCACTGTCTGAACAGTGAGCTTCTGCAGAAGCAGAGAGGATTAGATGTGGAGAGAAAGAAGAGATAAGAATGATTAGGTGGCTGAGAGGGCCAGTGAAGGGGGTAATTGCTCACTATAATTGAGGAGGAAGATCAAAAGAACTTGACACGAAGGCTTGACTTAAAACAGTGGGAGGAATTACAAAGAGACTTCAGAAAAAATAATTAGTAAGGGGAAAAAAATTGTCTGTTTTGTAGCTGGAAGGATTCATTTAGATATCTAAGTGGTCCAACAACTTTCTAGTCTTTACCCTATAGAAAAGTAATTCATCATCTCCCCAGTCACATGTAAGGATCTGGAGTAGGACATGCTGGCTGGTTGCTTGTTAGTGCATCAGCTTATAGAAGACCATATCAGACCTGATCTGAAATAAGGGCTACATAAAGTACTGCCCTCTCCCTGGAAGTGTTCAAGGCCAGGTTGGATGCGACCTTGAGCAACCTGGTCTAGTGGGGGATTTGAATTAGATGATCTCTAAGGTCTTTTCCAACCTAGACCATTCTATGATTCTATGACTTTTTGAAAGCCTGGAAACCAAAGATGAGTGATTATTTGTGTGGCTTCCCTTGGGCAGGTGTGATTTAGCTTTATCCAGCAACACACTGAGGTGGGAAATTATGCCATCCTTCCCGTTCAAGTCAGGAGCAAAACTAGCAAGAGGCTCCTGAGAGTTCCCTCCAACACATCACAGAGCAAATGGGCTGTTCCACAGGGCAGGAACATTCTGAAGGGAAAAACACACCAGCATTGTTTAACAACTTTGTTAACAAAATGCTTTGAGCTGGTCCAATGGGGCAGCCCATGTGCAGATATCTGAAGACAGGCAGCGCAGGCTGTCCCAAAAGACTCAGCAAATGTCTTACATGACTCTTACCTGCCCCAAACGTAAAATAGAATTGTAGAATCGTTTAGGTTAGAGAAGACCTTCAAGACTTTGGGTCAAGGCATGCAGCACGCACCCAACAGCAACCTCCTCCTAAAGAAGGACTCTTGTATCCTGGAGGAGTGTGTTGTGGGTCCTTGCCTGGATCCCCATGCATTTCACCTAGGTTACAATTAATGTTGTGGGTTAGAGACCCCGGCTATACTTTAACCAAGAACTTTTAGCTAAAGTGAGGGTTTAATAAAACCGCTTGTGAATCTGCAGGCAATGAAACTACTGACTCAATTTGTGGAAGAAAGACACCAAGACATTTTAGTTTGTTCCCCTCATTGCACGTCAGAAGAAACCCCACACAAGACTTAGACACAGACACAGGGAGTTTTGTCACAATGCTTCTACACTGAACTGAGTTAAAATGTCCAAAACATCTCCACTGTAGATAGTTTCTGCTTCTCATGGTGGTTAGTCGGCTTTGGTGTTGATCCCCATAAATCTTCAAAGTTGAGAATTCTCAGTGTCTCCAGGTCTAGGCAAAGCTTTCCAGCTACCATAAATTTTTTTAAGAAGTGATAACATTTTCTCTCAATGTATCTCTGAACAGTTCAACATGGAGAGAAGTGAAAAAGAAAGCATAAGTCTCCAGAGCGGGGCAGAAACTTTTCAAACCCAAACTTTTCTGCAGAAAACACAAATTAGACTTACAGATTTTGCTCAGCTTTTAAAGCATGACAAGGGCACAGTGTTCAGGGTGAGAAGCTTCCATGGTCACCTGGCACACCTCAGTGTGCCTCCTAGTGGGCCTTTGAATTTAATTCCTGCACAACAGCATAACCAGAGCTATGTTACAAGCATTTAAAACTGACAATCTTGTTACATGTGTAAGTAGTTGTTTTTTCTAACAGGGCACTGAGCTCACTTTTGGGGTGGAAAAGGGTTTCCTACCCAACATTTCAGCCCTGTGCTTGACTAAAGCTGGCCAGAGAGTTGCAGTTCGACCATCCACAGCTGACGGCTGAAGACTATTTGCATGTTTCCTGCATTTCTTGCGTCTTCTTGCCTGGAAAGCAGATCTTTCCCTCAGAAATGGTAAGTGTTTCTGAGAACAGAATGAGGAGACTGGGGATGGGTCATCTCTGTTTGCAGGAAAAAGTTAATAAATGAAGTGACTGGACATAGTAGTAGAAACATAAGTCTCTTTTGATCTTTTCCACTGGCGTCGAAACCACATGAGTTTAAACCAATTTGATTACACCTCAATCTATTAGTGATACCTGATAGTTCAGGGTCTCTTTTGTTCCTGTTTGTTTTTAATTCGTAGGTGCTTTCAGGTTTATATATGAACCTTTATCAGTCACTAATGAGAGTTGTGGGGATTTGCAGAGTTGAGACCTGGTTTGCCTTGACGTTGATGAAATGTCAGGACCAATAAATATAGCACTTGCTTTGTAGTAGTGGAGAGATCATTTCTTTATTGAGTTCAGATACAAAGGTAATAAAATAGCGCAATGTTCATTGACATGTGAATTAACTTGTTATTTAACATCGCTTCTGTATGCTATTATCCATGATGGTTTGTGTTCATGAGCATAAGCAATTTAATCATACAGTAGTAGAATCACTGAGATTGGAAGAGATCTCCAAGATCATTAAGTCCAGCTGTCAAACCAACCCCACCATGCCCACTAATCCATGTTCCCTGGTTCCACATCTATGTGTTTTTTGAACATGTCCAGGGACAGCAATTTCACCACCTCCCTGGGAAGCCTGTTCCAATACCTGACCATGCAACCATTAACAATTGAGTTCTGTTAATACAACCCAATCTCCATTGATCTCTTTCTATTTAAAACCAGACAATTCATTCTGCACAGTCTTCCATTTAAATTCCGCCAGTAGCTGGTGGAACTGCAGATTGCCCCTTTTTTTTTGGTGTGTAATCATCAGGCTGTTGCCTGTGGTACTCAAACCATGTAAAATTTGAAGCCAGTAAAGGTTTGCTGTAGCCGTTAGATGATGTTGGTTTTGTGTGTTTGACTTTGGAGAGACTTTGTCACATTTTCTGTCCAAACAACGGGTGATTTTGTGTGTAATTTTGTGAGGGATTGCTCAGCAATAGCACGCAGCAGGCTAGTCTGATGGTGAAATGGTAAAACAATCCTCAAAATAAAGAGAATAATAAAGAAAAATAATACAGGACTCAGTAAAGGAGAAGTGGTTGTGCAGATTCTTCACAGTAAGTATTTGAGCTGGTAGAAAGTTGGGACTGTATTGGTTAATGCACAGCAGAGCCATGCTTGTGTTTTGGTTTGTCATCATTAAGTGCTGATGGAGGTTATTATCATCTAAAATGGCAACAAGATGAATTAGGAGTTTACCTGGGGGTTCATTATTCTGTGCTGCCAGGGGTGGAGAAGTATCTTGGTGTGGTGCCATAGCAGAGGCCTATCAGAAGGCTGGAGAAGATTGTTCACAAGGGCAGGGAATGATAGGATGAAGGGTCATGGTTTGAAGCTGGAAAAGTGTAGATTTAGGGTGGACATCAGGAAAAAGTTGTTTGATCTGAGGGTGGTGGATCCCTGGAATGGGTTGCCCAGAGAGGTGGTGGAGGCCCCATCACTGGAGACATTCAAGGTGAGGCTTGATGGGGCTCTGGGCAATCTGGTCTAGTGAGTGATGTCCCTGCTTGTTGCAAGGAGGTTGGACTAGATGACTTTTACAACCGAATACATTCTAGGATTCTGTGTTTCATGGTACATTAGGAGGCACAACCCAACAGACATCCTCCTTGGTGTGGGATTTACTGTAATTCATTGGACAAAGAAAAAAGGATTTATTTCATTTAAGGTGGATGGAAAAACAGACTAGTTCTGAGCCCACATTAATAGCAATATGAAATCAATTTCAGCGTTTGGTTCTGTGGCTTATCTGACTTAGTTTTCCCCATCACACCAAAAAGGAAGTGGTGAGTGAAATTCTCTGTCTGCCTGATGCTGGGCAGTGATGTGGGAGGTGAAGGTGCCATGTCTCATCCTGAGGCACCCTTGGCATGGTCACTGCTTATACTAGTGTTGGGCTGATGTCTGTGGAGGGGATATGGTGCAATAAAACGTGGTGGGTTTCAGCAGCTCGTCATTGGACCATACAGGTTTGCATGTGCTCTCCGGCTTGCTGCTCTGCTGGGTGGAAGCTGCTTAGCAGCAGGTTACAACTTGGGATGTGAATTTTGGTTCCAGAAATCAAAAGAGACTCAGGGGGATGTCCTAATGTGGGATTATTACATGTTGTTTAACATTGAGCAAGATTGGAATCAGAAAAGATGTTACCATGGCTCCAGAAATGGCTTACCAGTATTTTTCTACATTAAGGCAGAAATTGCAGATTTTCCCCAGGTGTCATTTAATTTGCATAAAAAAATACCAAATTCACCGTTTCCTCATCTATTATTCTGTAAATCAAAGTACAGCATGTTTGTCTTTGCTCTGCCTGCGGTAATAAATTTTTTCCAGTGTAACGTAAACTGGTTTGTAAGTCGTCATGAACCTTCTGCCCCACATGATGCTGCAGCCCTGAGACAGAAGACTTTGCTTGGAAGGGGAATTCAAAAGGTATTTTATGGCTAAAAGGTTGACACCCTCTGTTGAGGTGCTCTTATTTTTATAGAGTAACATGCAAGTCAAAGGACACTATTGTCACGTAGCTGAAGTGATGATGAATTGTTTTGTGTCAGCCCGTCACATACTGTGTAGGAGCAGAACCCCTCCAGGACAAGCTCACAGGGCTGTGGTGTGAAAGCAGCCTCCTGCCTTAATCCACGCTGATCCGTATGGATTAATGTATTGATTTTAGCCTGAGATAACAGGAGAGGTTCTTCCAGGGGTGTGGTGGGTGTGAAGAGACAGGCAGGGGCTGGTGGTGCAGAGGTCTTTGTTTATTTTGCCCAAACCTCATTATGGTCTTTCTTGCATAATCTGGGCTTATGCAACTGCATTAAAAAGAGAAGTTGAGGATAGCTAAGGGTGGTCCGTATAATTAACCAATTTCTTTGATAACTCAATTAAGGAGCCATCTGGCCTCAGAATTTTATTGACCTGTCACTGGCTAATTACTTTGGAAATTTAATCTTTTGTGATTATCATTAAGAACTGCCCACTGCTTTGAAAAAAGCAAAACCCAAACCCTTTTTGTTTCCAAGTGTTGCCATCTTTACTTTTCAGAAAGTAATGAGGGGAAGGTTTTTATGGCAGGAGAGGAAGTTTTCCCTGAAGAGTGAAATCTAATCTATTATCTAATATAACTGCAACGGGTGGTCATGAAATGCAAAAGCTTGTTTTTGGAGCCCTAGTTCAGAAAACACATGGAAGGGCTCAAATATGAATTTTCGTGTTCTTTCCCGTAAAAACAGCTTGAGTCTGTGGGATCTGGGCTTAGTACTTTCTGTTCTCTTGCTGATGGGGATGTCCCATGTCCTTCCATGTGCTTCAGCTCTTAATGTCCCTTCTGCACACAGAACATGCCCAAGATTGTGCAGGCTGGAAATGATGGCAAACCTGCAGACCAGATTTTTTGGAAAGAATACTGTGGGCTGTGGTTATCATCCTGGGGTTTTTTCCATGTCTGTACACTGCCAGTGCTTCTCCCTAGCTGCTGAGTCCCACTGAGCAGCAGCAGCAGCTATGTGAACACAGCAGATCACCTCGAAGAAGCATTGCTTGGGATTAATGTATCTACATGTGAAATATGAATGCAAATACATGGTGTTCTAAACTTTAGATGATGGCTGGAACACACCCTGCCTGTTCCACTGGAACAACAGTCAGAGATGCTGGAGGGATGTGCCACCACCTTTCTTCTGCTCCCTGGTTGGGGTTATGTCACTGATAATCATCATTGCAGACCAGCAGGGTGACAAGGGAGGCTTTTTCGATCAGGTCCTCCCCAAACAATGCCAGGAAAAGTTTTCCTTCCCACTTACCCTCATCAGGACGGCCACTTGTTGAGTATAAGCAGTAATTTATCGAAGAAGGCAAACCCATCATGCCTTATGTCACATTTTCCCAGCCATTCTTGCCTTTTAAAATCTTCTTTGAAGTCTCGTGTACATTTCACAGAATCATAAAATCATTAAGGTTGGAAGAGACCTCCAAGCTCATCAAGTCCAACCTTCAGCCCAACCCCACCCTGCCCACTAAACCATGTTCTCTAGTGTCATATCTGTGTTTTTTTAACACCTCAGGGACAGCAACTCCACAGCCTCCCTGGACAGTCTGTTGAGATTAAGGTTTGAGGTTCAGGTCCCAATCTCTTAATTTTTTTGTTTATATTTGGCTTATCTGTATTTTTAGTTTATATCTGTATATAGAAACTATGTGTTTGGAATTCTTCAATGAAACCTGTAAAACCTGTTTACCCAGGTAACAGTATGATGTGCCAAGTTCTTGATTTGTTTTAGCATATACTGGATTAAAAGGCTGTTTCCATATTAATGACTTATTGCAGGACTCCACTGGATAATATGAATTGCAGTTGCCAAAGAAGGAGCTGTTTTATCTGGATTCACACTTAGCCTGCCTTCACTGGCTCCTTAGAGCAGCTAATTGAGCAAAATTGCATTTAAATGAGTCCCCAGTGAGAGACCCAGAGTTCACATTTTTTTTCCTTTAATAGACACGTTAGTCGTCCTGGATGCTAAAATGTCTCTTTGCTCTTGGTGTATGTGACAGCGATTCTATATCAACCAGTGTGTTTTGTTCCTGATGTCACCTCGGGGAATTACTGAGTATTTATTTGAGCTGAAAGAGGGGAATTTAAAAATGGGATAATTTATTTTTATATAGTACTTGGTGTCCTTTATTGGAGAAGTCTTGTAAAAAGAAAAAAACCAACCCCTTTCAACAAAGTTAGTTTCAAACAATAAATTAACTCAATACAAATAAGATTATGTGTTTCTTCAGGGTGAAGCCTTTGAAAGGTAAATTATTTTAATTTTGTGCTTGCTGCTGGCAGCTTGTTACTTAGATCTCTGTGAAATCCCACAGCTACTAGGTGAAAAGATTGGGATGACACAGGGATTCTCTCCTCAGCTTGACTTGTGTGAAAGGACCTTTCTGACTAGAGGTGAAAAAACATGTGAGTGTCATGGGGAGTTGTGATGTGTCTGAAAGGGCAGCTGTTGGTACAAAAGCTGCCTCGAATCAAAGGACAAAAGCCACTAAGTCCTCTGTAGGGTTGTGTGCTGTTTCATGTGCAAGAGGACCGTATCCTATTGGGCACGTTGGGCTCTTTGAGGAGCTAGTTATAAGTCAAATTAAAATACACCCGTAATTCCTGCCTGACCTGTTTGCAGCTGTTCTTCAGGGCTGGGAGGGAAGAACCTTGCTTTGCTCCGTGGGGTTCCTAGTCATGGCAGTTTGAGCTGGATTGTGGACTTTGCAGGGTGCAGCATTTTGGTTCGAAAAGACCGTTAAGCTCATCGAGTCCACCCGTTGACCCAACACTGTGAGGTCACCACTAACCTCTGTCCCTCTGCACCACATTTACCTGACTTTTGAAGAGGATGCAAACATCCTCGTAGATTTATTTGTTTCAGACGATCTGTGGCAAAGACAAAGCGATCTACCAGTGTCTTGTTTCCTATCTGAAGTAGCTTTTATATTGAATTGACTTAAAACAAATGTTACTAAAATGTAATTTTCTTCTTTGTGACCACAACATCTGTCTTGGGGTTTTTGCAGAGTTCCTAAGGTAAGGCTCTCCCAGTTCAATAACATTTGTGGCTTGAGACATCTTTTCTTGCCCCCAAAGCTGCATTTCTAGTGCACATGAAGAAAGGTCACCAAGGGAGGATGGATGAATGGCACTTGTTAAATGCTTCTGGTTGGGAAATATTTTACCCCCAAAGATTCATGTTGATATTTCAAAGGAAAACACAGATTTATTTGTTTATTCTTCATCTATTACAAATTGGTTTAAGTGTAACCACCCTATGCATCAAGCGCCGGTATTGATTGCAGCATTCTTGTGAACGAAGTTCACTTGGCTTTGGCAGATGTTGATGTCTAGGTATATTAAAATAAAAAGAAAATAAAGCAACATCCTGCTGCAAAGAGGGATGCAGTGTCTCCAGGAAATGCTGTTAAATCTCCCCGACTCTGCATTTTTTGGCGTTTCCTGTATGTCTGGAATCTCATGCTGATAGCAGAGCTCTGCCTCGTGCCTTTAGGGAGAGGCTCCTAGTCGATGCTGGTCCAAGCACAATTAGTGATAATCCACGGTTTGACTTTGTTTAGACTGATGCAGTCTTCTAAATTTTATGAATAAGAAGAGACCATTTATCTTATTCCCCAGAGACTGCTAATGACTAATTAAAACCCATAATTAACTGGAGCAAAACCATGAGAAACTGCTAGACAGCAGAAGCGCAGCTCACAGCCCCCTCGAAGAGCGTTTCCCCCTGCTACTTGCACCACAAGGGCTGCTGGCCTGAGAAGGGTGATGACACGGGCAGCATTACCACCTTTTTTTTACTATTTTCTCTCCAACATAGAGGTTTAGTCTATAAATGATTTTTTTTCCTAGAAGAATTTTGACTCAAAATTCTAGTAGGATGATGGGCTTGGGTTGAAGCCGTGGGCCAGTGAGCCCTAAACAGCAATGGATACTCACCCAGTGATGTCTGTACTCACTTATCCAAGAGCTTTGTCTCTCAGAAGCAGCCAAACCCCCTAAGTTTCTTTTTAATGCAACACTCGCGTTTACCTGCACTTAAGACTTTCACATTCCCTTGTAAAACTTTGCTGTTTCAGCTGCCTATAATCCCGGAATTCCTGAAGGAGCAAGCTGGGAAGGGCATTTGGGAGAATTTAAATCATGTCGGTACGAAACACGATGGTATTTTTTGGATTTAGAATGGAGATGTAAAAAAATTAAACAAAATTAAACAAAAATGGGGCTCTAGTTGAACCAATAAATATAAATATTATACACATAATAGAAATATCTTTATTTATAGCATGTTTTATAAGTTTCTGTTTGTAATATATATCTTTATTTATAATGTAGAAATGCAAAATAGTTTATATATTATATAAATATGTATAAGTATAAATAATAGTTGAACCAATAAATATAGGAGACTCAATCAGGAACAGGATCAAGGCAAATGGCTTCTAAATTAGCCACAATATTAGAAAAATAATTAAGCAGTATTTACCTACAATTATATCCAATAACTTTTTTTCTTCACGCGATGATTAATTAAATTCCAAGATTTCCTTGTGGCCTATGCATATATTAAACATGGAAATGAATTTTTTCCAACAACTCATTAAAGTCCTGAAATGCTGTGGATCCCACTTTAATCAGTTTTTCTTGACTTTGCATTGTAAATCTGTAGTGCATATCAATCAGAGCCAGTGGGGAGCTGCAAATTATGGCCTGAGCTGCTTCCCTCTGCAAATTCCAGCTTGGTGCCTTATGGGAAAATAAAACCACTTCCCACTTAAGCCATTAAAATATTTATTTTTTTTGAACACTGGGGCTTAATAATCTCCCAGGTGGGACGGAAAGGGGGAATTTCAGACCAGCAAAATGGTGATGGAACATCTCCGGGGGTTTCCACACCTTCCATGCCCTAAAAAAGAGCATCGTGAGGGTTGACAATTGGACTTGATGAGCTTGGAGGTCTCTTCCAACCTTAATGATTCTGTGAAGTCTGGTGTGTTTCTGTGTGTTTCTGTATTTTAAAAGATTTGTTTAATCATAGAAACATTTGTGTGTCCGAGTAAGATTTTAGCTTGTTCAGGAATACTTGAATTCTGTTTTCATCCAGATGAGATGTTGAATAAACGCATCTGGAAGCAACAGTGCACAGGCGGGATGAGACAGCTTCTCCTAGGTACAATATTTAGATGATACAGTTCAATAATTACATTCTTCAACCTATTAAATCCCATTTCTTGAGCTTTGGCAAAGGCCATTAGGGGCCGGTCGCTAGCTTTTGTTTGGCTGCAGCATCTGAGGGCTGAAATCCCAAACAGATCCCTGGTGTGCAGAGGTGGCTGAAGGTTTCCAGCGAGTCGTTTCCACACTAATTAGATCCCCAGAGGTGTGAGGAGATTTAAGTGGAGGGAGCTGGCTTTGTGCTGCTTTTTCCGTTGGCATTCAGGGAGTGTTGAGTGTGAAATCTCAAGCCATAGCTGGTTGCCATAAATGATGAAGATGGTATTTATAGGGAAGCACTCCCTCTACACACAGTGGTGTGTTTCAGTTGACTCGTCAAGGCTTTAAAACCCAGTCACAGTGAAAGGCTGTTTCTAGGTCTAGTGACGGTCAAAAGCTAAAACTTTTCCACGCAGAGTCTCACACCCTACAGACATACTCTGCTCTGAGGACACACACACAGATCATTAGGCATTGGAAGGGACCTGCAGGGGTCATCGATTCCAGCCCTGCTGCTTGAGCAGGATCATAAAACTCCCCAGGCTGAGGGAGTTGGGGCTGTTCAGCCTAGGGAAGAGAAGGCTCTGGAGGGATCTTAGAGCAGCTTCCAGTACCTGAAGGGACTACAGGAAAGCTGGATTAGGGTTCTAGTGATCGGACAAGGAGGTGGGGTTCAAGCTAAAGGAAGGGAGATCTAGATGAGATCTGAGGCAGAAATTCCTCCCTGTGAGGGTGCTGAGGCAGGGGAAAACATTGCCCAGGGAGATTGTGGCTGTTCCGTTCCTAGAAGTGTTGAAGGCCAGGTTGGATGGGGCTCCGGGCAACCTGTGCTGGTGAGAGGTGTCCCTGCCCATGGCAGGGGGTTGGGACTGGTTGATTTCTGAAATCCCTTCCAGCCCAAACCAGCCTATGATTCTGTGAAATTCAGCATAGCAGGAAGTCTTGTGGAGCGTGTGGTTGTCCTAGCTGCATAGAACTGTGCTGCTGCTTTGGTTTTCTTCAAGAATACGTTTACACCGTGGCTAATTCTTCCTTTCTGCGTTAGCATGCAGTCTATCCAGAACCTGGGCCTGGCAATTATTGCTGTAGCAGCTGGGATGATTCTGGACACAAGAGGATACTTGTTTCTTGAAGTCTTCTTTGGTGCTTTAGATGAATTCTGAGGCAGAAAGCTAAAGGAGGGGAGATTTAGATGAGATCTGAGGCAGAAATTCCTTCCAGCAAGGGTGCTGATGCACTGGAAAGTTTGGCCAGGGAGGTTGTGGCTGGAAGTGTTGAAAACCAGGTTGAATGGGGTTCTGGGCAACCTGGTGTGGTGAGAGGTGTCCTTGCCCATGAGGGGTGTTGGGACTGGATGATCTCTGAGGTCCCTTCCAACCTAAACCATTCTATGAAGTCCACCCTTTGCTCTGGTAGGTACCAACTTGCCATGGCCTGTACCATAAAAATGCCCTGCAGAAGAGGCATCAGATGTTCCCTCGAGCTGGTGATGCTGATGACCACCCTGCTCCAACACCAGCTCTTCTTCCTTTCCATCTGCTGTCCCAGGGCCATCCATCAAATTGTTGCTGTGGTCATGCTGCTGGGCCATCGACACTTGGGAATGTGGGGAAGGGCAACCATGGCTCCTGGGGCAAGAAGAGAAGGTGTTACTGCCTGGAGAGGTAAAGCATCATAGAATCATAAAGACTGGAAGAGACCTCCAAGATCACCAAGTCCAACCTTCCACCCTGCCCGCTAAACCCTGTTCCTTAGTGCCACATCTACTCGTTTCTTGAATCCCTCCAGGGGTAGTGCATTCACCACATCCCTGGGCAGACTGTTCCAACCCTTGACCACTCTGTCAGGGAAGAAATTTTTCTTTGTGTCCAATCTAAACCTCCCCAGCACAACTTAAGGCCATTTACTCTTGTTCTATTGCTAGTGACTTGGGAGAAGAAACCAACCCACTCATCTCTACAACCTCCTTTCAGGTGGTTGTAAAGAGCAGTAAGTTCTCCCCTCATCCTCTTTTTCTCCAGACTAAACAACCCCAGTTCCCTCAGCTGCTCCTCATAAGATCTGTCCTTCAGGCCTTTCACCAGTCTCATTTCCCTTCTCTGGACTCACTCCCCATCTCAATCTCCTTGTAGTAAGGTGCCCACAACGGAACACAGTGATCAGGTTGAGACTTCACTGGTGCTGAGTATAGGAGGATGATCACCTCTCTAGTCCTGCTGGCCACACTACTTCTGATGCAGGGTTGCTGTTGGCCGCCTTAGCCACTTGGAAAGCTGAGGAGAGCAAGTAAATTCATAGGGAACTGGGGTTTGGATGTGTAAAGAAACATCAAGTGTTATGTTTGCTCTCATGGCATCAGACTTGAGGATAAAGTGAGAAGTCTGCTGCCTGTTGTGGGAATTGTCAACCTTTCCAGTGTTATTTTGAGCTCAGAAAGGAGGTTTTCTGGCTTTGGCGTGGTGGCAGGCAGTTGTGTATCTGGCTGGGGAGTGTTCCAATGGGTCTTGCTGTGTCTTGTGCAAACATTATCAAAAAAGGCTTAGAGATGTAGTATTTGCGATGGATTTTCTCTTTCATTTTATTTACTTGGAGTCCAGTGGGGCAGGGTTATGTCTTGGAAGGCATCAGCTGCAGCATCTGAATGGAATCTTACCCCCACAGTAGAGAAAATTCATCACCCAGCTCTTCAAAAATTGGTGTCAAACAGCAGCAGTTGGGCTTTGTTTGCAACAGAAGGTGAATATTTAGTTCCTAATTCACATGGTCGATTAAGAAATTAAAAAATGCCCTTAAAAATTAGGTTTCCTCTAGGTCATCTCATCTGTGAGGGGCTCAGAGTGTGTGAAAGTCCCTGGGACCCCCTATGAGGGCTTGAGGAGGGAAGATGGTTCCTTCCACATCAGATGGAGCAGGTATGTTCCTAGGAAATAGACTCCCTTGCCTGATCTTTAATTAGCTGATTTCTATTAAACTGCAGTTAATTTTGGTTTCTGATAAAAACTGGATAATAAAACCTGAATATTTTTCTAATGGTGAATTATTAATTATCTTACTGATATAGTAATTCATCTGGGTAATTATTCCAAGACACCCAGGGCTTCTTTTCTTTGAGAAGAAAAATCTGTCGTTCTTTCTCCACAGTCTTGTCTGGAATTAGTAGAAGTTGTCACCAGAGACCTTATGTCATTCTGTTTCACTGCTGGGTCACTTTCTAAAGGGACAATAGCAGTGTGCAGGGTCTGCCAGGAGAACACAGAACCCTAATGGGTCACGAGAGCCCACCCTAAGGACAGGAAGGAGCCATCAGCCTGCTGGTCCCAACCTCAGATGGGTATCAACACACCCAGTTCAGGTCTTACACCTAGAGAAAGAAGCAGTGAGCATCATCACCTGCTTAAAAAATATTTGCAGCTGATGTCCAGGTGAAAACTGGCTTCCAGGAGGAGGCCACCCAATTTCATCAGAAGGGAAAATCCTTTTTTTGGATTCATGCACGAGATGGCTCAGCCATGGTAGGCAGATGGCTACGAGATTGCTGTTTGCTCTGCTGTTTCTTCTGCTGAAGTGTTTGCGTTTTAGCACATAAAAAAGTGGTTATGAAAAAAACTTGGTGGAAGCCAAATCCGTCTGACCTTGTGTGCAGGACTGAGCTGTGAGCACAGGGTGAGGAGTGTGAGTGAGCCAACAGCTATGCCACACACCTTGATTCCTGCTTTTTATTGAGACAAGTGGGATGTGGGCTCTTGAGGAAGCACTTGGCTCAACCAGCAGCTCTCTGGTGATTTAAAAATTTTTTGTTTGAGGCAAAACTGAAAACTTTTCTCCAACCAGTATAATCCAGTTTAGATCTGCATCTTTGTATGGGCATAACTTCAGTGTTACAAAAACCAAGTAAACCATAGTCTGACTGGAAATGCTGTTGCTGGTGCTAAGAAAGCTGCAGAGATGGGTGTCTGCAATATCCCTGGGTTGGCTTTGGGAAGGCAGACTAGCGACTCTCCCATGGTGATCCTCCAAGTCCCTAGTACCAGTTGATTTCGGGGTTTTGGCACCAAGGGAGAAATGTATAAGTTGATATAAATTATATAAAATAAAAAATATATATAGCACACGTTTTTTACAAAAGAAAACGTTGTATCTATTGTACACAACATAAAAAATAGAAAATATTACATAAAGTAAGGTATATAATATAAAATAATCTGTATAAAAGAAAGTAATATTAATATGATAAAATATTAATATTTTATTGTAAGTAAAATAATAAATTTATATAATAGGACATATATAAAGCATTTTGCATAACAT